>RCUC01140358.1:0-33468 GCA_003697995.1 Taxidea taxus jeffersonii
TCTGGGACACTTGGCCAACACCGGCCTGGCCACAGAAACCCCTAGCCAGCCTGGCTTTGATCTCCAAAGCCCCATCTGGCCCTCGGTCCCAGACTCTCAGCCTCCAGTCACCCTTGGGGAGCAGCTGTGGGCAGAATTAACCTTCTGAGACCTCAGGCCGCCCGGACTAAGAGAATGACGGGACCGTGACCCCGGCTGGGGACAGAGACCTAGCAGGGAGGCAGCCAAGATGGGGCAACGGCTGGGGGTCAGAAGAGCAGCCTGGGCATCCCGCAGAGGGAGGAGGGGGCTGCCGTGCCGGGGAGGAGGGAGGACCAGCTCCTCCCCGCCATGCTGGCCTGTCTGTCTCCAGTACTTCACTGTAAAAATAAATGGAAGAAGCACACGCCAGACAGAAAAAAGGGAAGGGAAAAAAAACACCCCCAACCGCCCCACATGGGCTCCCTCGGTGGGTCTGGGCCAAGGCCTTGGCCTGGGTTACTTGCTGCTGCTTTTCCCGGGAAGCTGCTGGTGCCAAATCTGCATTTACCACAAACAGAGACAACACAATGTCATAATCCTTCTCCTGTCATTCTCCCCTCTCTTCCTCCTCCCACCTCTCTCACACACGCTAACACAAAATGACGGCTCCCTCGACAGCCTGAATGAGCAAAGCCCTCGATCTGCCTCTTAATTGCTGGCGTTTCTCTCTGGCCCGCGCTCCGAGCTCTCCGTGCCCATCGCCCAACTTACAGCAGACCACCCACTGCCCCCTCCTTTGTCCCGAATCGCCGCTGACAAATGGCCTGCTGCAGGTAGAAGAATATGCCTGGAAATAATGGGGGGGCGGGGGGGGAGAGCCAGCCCCTGCGCCCCGCCGCCTCGGGCACCCTCGCTGCCGGGGTCCTGGCCGCGGAAGCTGGCTGGACTCCAGGGGACAAGGGGCAAGGGAGGGTGACTCGGCCCCTGGGACTCTGACCCAGGGCCCTGCCCTTCACGCCCCTGCTGCTGCCCCGGGGGCCAAGGCACTGCCTGAGCAGCTCCCCTCCCGCCCCTCCTCTCCCGGCCACCCTCCCGGGCGCTGCTCTGAACATCCCCCGCGCTCCCCTCCCTCTCTCGCTCTTTATGGCAGTTTCAAAGCTGCAGCCGCCACTGGAGCAGCTGCGGCCTTTGATGGGGACAAGGCAGCGAAGGCGGCCCGGGAGGCCCCCGCACACCCTGCCCTGGCCCTGCCCGCCCCCGCCCGCCCCCCTCCCCGGGAGCCTCAGCCGGGCCTCGAGGCACAGCGGAGCGCCCAGCGGGCACGCCTCGCGCACCAGAGCAAACTTTCACGACCGGAGGGAGAGCACCGCGCACGCCCGTTACCTTTGCAGCACCATCCTTCCCGGCACTTGCCCCAGCCCCTCCGACAGACCGGCTGGGAGGAGAGCACGTCCCAAGCCCCAAGCCGAGGCTGGGGAGGAGGGGAGAGGGAAAAAGGAGAAGGAAGAGGAAAGGGGGGCAGTTTCTCGTCTTTCAGCCTCCTCGCGGCTCCTCCTGCCCAAGCCGGCAAGTGAAGTCACAGGGCTGGGGCGGTGACATCAGCTGAGCCTCTGACATCACGGCCCCTGCCGGATCTCACCTCTGCAGGGTGGAGATGGAAGAGCAGCGGGGAGGAGGGGATGGATGGAGGAGGGAGGGGAGCACCGATCCTTCCTTCACCCTCAACTGCGGAGAGCCTGTGCCAGCATGGGGGGGGGGGGGGGGGGGGTGGCTCGTCTCTGAAGAATATGTTTTATCTCTACAGATAGGGGCGATTATGTGTCTATTTATAATTGGCCCCAGAGTGAATGGCTTAAAAGGGGAGACCGCCCACCAGAGGTGCGAATCGCAGCTCTCTGTTTTTCTTGGAGTCACAGGGTCAAGGCCAGTGTGACGGCTCACAGGTCAGGGACTCATACCCAACACTTTGTGCAGTGGGCACGAAGACCTGGCAAGGCTCAGAGAGGGAAGGGCCTCCCTGAGGCCACACAGCAGGAAAATGAGCGGATATTGGACAGGCAGAGGCACAGAGAGGTGGGAAAGGGCTGGTTGGGGCCAGGAAAGGAGCCCAGAGCCTGAAGGGCCAGCCCGGCAGCTTTAGGGCTTTTTGAAGCCTTGGCTGCAGGAATGAGGCTCTGGATCTGATCATTCAGCCCAGGCCATCCCTCCACAAAGGTGGGCTTCTGAAGGGGGAGGCAGGGTGGGGTAGTCCGTGTCACCCCAAGTCCCATCCAGGTCCGCCCCTCGGGTATGGCATGCTAATTCCAACAGGCTGAGCACCAGGCACTCCCGACTCCTCTTTCATCCCATCGCAGTGTCTGAGAAGTAGGTACCAAAACCCCAGGTGAAGGTGGAGAAACTGAGGCCCAAGAGATGGTGGGCCAGAACAGGTACCCGGTGTCCAGTGCCCGGACTCCAGATCTTGGCCAGACCCTTGGCCCTGCAATGTCCTTGGCCTGAGCCTCTTACTCTATAGCTGCTTGGGCCAAGCCCCTGGTACTATGCCTGCCTCCTTGGAGAAAACCACAGTTGCTCCAGCCTCTGCCCTCAGATGAGAGGCTACATAGCCCACTCTGCTCTGCCCCCTTCAGCCTGAGACCCCAGCCCAGCCCAGGGCCCCTCTAGGCCCCAGGGTGCCAAACCCTGAGAGCATCCTCTTCCTGGCCCCACAGGGGACTTAGGCTGCTGACCACTGACTGCCCCAAACTCAGCACACACCATCTGAGCTTCCAGGCCTGATATTTGGGGACGGCCCAGTAAGCACCAGGCTCTACCTTCTCATTTCATCCTTTCCACGGGCAGGATGTCAGGGTTATAAGGTTTCAGGCCAGGACACAGGGCTGCTCCCACTGTCCGGAAAGTACTTCCATTTTTCTTGGGCTTTCACCAAAGCCCAGGGCTAATGTTCCCAGCTCAGTTCTCAGGACTCCTGCCATGCTTTGCACTGGTCCTTCCCCCCAACCAAGACCAGACACTGTGCAGAATCCACAAAAGACACTCAGGGAGCCCTTGGAGGCAAAGGACCCTACTCATAAAAGATGAGTGTGCAGCTCCAAACACCAGCCAGGAAGCCCAGAACAAACACTTTCCTTCTGTGCCCTAAACCAACCATGCTCTCTCGTGCCTCCAGGCCTTTGCCCATGCTGTTCCCTCTGCCTGGAACACCTTCTCAGCCCAGCCCCACCCCTTTCCTGGCAACAAGAGGGTCTCAACTGAGACATCACTTCCTCTGAGAAGCACTTCCTGACCCTCAAGTCCAAGTTCAATGCTGCCTTTCATTCTCTCTCCCATCACCAATCCTACTCACAGTGTCCTGGGAGGCCAGCAAGGAGTGGTGGAAAGGGATGGGGATTCTGAGGCAGACTGCCAGGTTCCCATCCCAGCTGTCTGACTGCTCAGTGTGTGACCTTGGATAAGTGACTTGACCTCTCTCAATCTGCTTCCTCCTCTGTGAAATGGGGGGAGTAACAGCAGTCCAGGCCCTCACCAGACCCCAGCAGAACAGCTCCTGCTCTTTCTCCTGTCTGCCTCCCCAGCTGGGCTGCCAGATCGGCCAAGGACATGGGTCTGTCTTGTCTACTGACCCCTGGCACAGTGCCCACACACAGAAACGTGCACTGAGGAACCCAGGCAAGGTTGGTTGAAACGGTGGACAGATTTTTCATTCCGTTCGGCAAGCACCTACATCGGGCCATCTGGTTTTTAAACCTTGGCTCCACCACTTCCTTCCTGTGTGATCTTGGGTAAATTACTTAACTTCTCTGAGCCTCGTATGCCCCACCTATAAAATGGGGGTAAGAATAGACTCTGCCTTATAAGGTTGTTGTAAGATTACGCTAGAGAGACGTGAAGTAAAGTGCTTAGAGCCGGGCAGAAGCTCAGCAGGAGCAGCCCTGTGTGAGCGGCCATCATTATTTCTTTATCTGACCAGGGCCTGCAAGATACCACAAAGGACAGAGAAAAGTTCAAGATATGGTGGGACAGTGGGAAGGAAGTGGGCTTTAGAGGAACAGAGACTGGGCTCCGACTTAATCTTACCGAGCCTTAATTTCACACTCTTGAAGCAGGGGAACACCCCCTCACTGAGTTTTTGAGTGGGTGACTGCAAACAAGGAGTATGAAAGTACCTGGCATGGGGTCAGGCACTTAGGAGATAAGCAGTACATGTGGGTTCCCTTCAGTTTCCCCAAAGCACAGTTATTCAATAACTTTTGTGACCATCCTGACATGGGTGAAGTGTGATCTTCTAAGAGAAAAAGCTTAGAAGGAAGGGCAGTTGGGAGGAGACAACAGGAAGGGCTTCCTGGAGGAGGAGGTATGTGAGTAGGGTCAGGTAATCTCCCCAGGAAGGGAAGAGGGAGCAAATGCATGGACAGAATCCCCCTAGAGCGAAGCACATTGCTGAGGCAGCAAATTGCAAACATACTTGGGGGAGGGGCCCTGTCCCCTCTGCCTGGAAGCAGAGGTTTTTGGCAGCATGAGGGCTGAACTGGAGGGCTCCGTGAGCACCAGACCTCTGCGCTGGGCATGCTGTTGTCAGGAATAAAGGCCCATCACCTGGAGACCACACAAGCTGGGAGGGAGGCTGGGGTTATCTGGCCCAACCATTCTACACACGAGGAAACTGAGGTCCAGAGAGACAAAGGGATTTGCCAAGGTCACATGGAAGATCAGTGGCAGAACCAGGGCCTCTGCTTAGCATGGAACCCCTGGGCTGGAACTCATGATAACAGTGATAACAACAATTAATCATTCGTATGTAGTGCTTCCTGAGCGCCCCCATCTTGGCTTGTTAGGAGGATGAACTGACTTGAGCCCCACAACTCCTCTCTGGTGAGGGACTACCATTACCCCCATTTTAAAGATGAGCAAACTGAGGCCCAGAGAATTGAACAGAGTTGTCCCAAGTTATACTGCCAATAAAGAACATACCCAGGATAAAACCCCAGGCTCCCTAGCCCCAGAGTCTGGGCTTTTAACTGCTATACCCTCCTGCTTCTCACCATTACATGCATCCATCCCATCATGCACACATGCACCCATCTCCCCAACCAAGCATGCAAGCATTCACTCAAGGAGCGCTGATTTGAACTCCTGCTGTTCCAGGCACTGGCAAGTTAGCAGCGAGTGCATGGCCGAACACTCTGGAACTCCACCTCCTGTCTGTGGCCCCTGTCACCCCATACTGTGCTGAGCTGCTTCAGGGTAAAAACTGTCCTCCTAAAAACCTGGCTTTGAATTTAGCTGCTCGCTCTACTATTGGGAAACCACAAACCAGTCCCCTTTCAAAGACCACTACATTGCCTGCTTTCACATGGGGGAGTGATGAATAAATGAACCAGTATCAATTTCAGGGCACACTGGTGAGTTGCACGGAGGTCTGGGGCCTCCCTGGCAAAATACACACACACACACACACACACACACACAAATCGTGCAGATCAGATCTGAAAATGCTCGGTCCATGAAGCTTGAAGCAAGTGAGCCAAAAAATGCATTGGTTGAGTTCTGCTACCTACAAGAGCTTTCCACAAGCCTAGCCCTCTGGCCAGAGAAGCAGCAGCTCAGTCACGTGGGCTGGGCAACCTTTCAGATAGCCTTCTGGTCTCCCAGAAGACCCAGACCTTTCCCTGCTCACACCAGAGCACCTGCTCTGTTCCAGGCCCACGACACTGTTCTACCCCCAAAAGGCTGGCATGACTGTGCCATTCCCCAGAGGAGGAAACTGAGGCTCAGAGAAAGGAAGATGAGCCCAAGGTCAGCATGGACCCAGCTGGTTCCAAAGCCTGTGATCCCCTTTCGACAATGCAAGTTCAGGGCTGCCTTGGGCAGGCTCATTCCTCCACCGATCCTTCGTTTTTCTCCTCCTTGAAGTGGAGAAGGAGCCCCCTTCCAGCCCTGGCATCCCAGTGCTTCCATCTGACGAGGCTGCAAGCTTGGGGCTGAGGACAGGAAGGAAGGCCAGGCAGATGCCTCCCAGCCTGAACCACCACGACCTTCATCTCCCCTCCACCAGTGACCTCGGTTACTCTAAACAGCCCTAGAATAGCAGATCTTAAAATAGGCCTCGCCTTCAGGGAGTTGAGGTCCTTTTTATGCCCATTCTACAGATGGGGCCACGGATTCTGATCTCGAGGATCAGTGCTCTCTCCCTGCCCCTGCACCTCCAACACACTCTGGGAGGTTCCAAACACGCCTGCTGTTGCCCAAAGAGCAGAGACAAACCCAGAGGGACCGGATCGCTGCTGAGATCAGGGTATCAGAATTATTAATAATCATACCCCAAATCTGTAGAGCACAGTACCACTTCCTGGCTCATCACAGCCTGCTCCCTCCTCCATAAAACGGGGTTAATACTCATTATTGTTCCCTGAGATGGCAGGACAGGGATCACGCTTCCTGTTTTACAGATGAGGAAACTGAGGCACAGAGAGGCGGCGGGAAGTGCAGTGAGGCCACACTTGGAACCTGGGTCTGAACAGAGGAGGCTGAAGGGAGAGGAAGGCCTGGGGTGGGCGTCGGGTGGGCTGGGATGCTAAGCACACTCTCATCCACTGGCAGGCTGCCGACGGCCCCAAATGAGGGGTGATCTGCCCGCCCGGGGGGGCCATCAGGGCCCCGCAGCCTGCCCTGGGCACAGCTGCCGCCCTGGCAGACCCCCAAAGAGCCCCCTGAAGAATCGCGGCCCTCCTGAGCTTTTTTCCCATTCCAAACATGCCAGAGCCCCGCGGACCCCGGAGGCTGCTACTTAGCGCCAGATTAATCACACCGAATTCTCCATCCAGATATTGCGTGCAGGCCGAACTCCCACCGCTAATCGCCGTAATATTCTCCTCGGCGTGTGCAGGCGGCCGGGGCGATGTTCCAGGAATATTAATTCTCCACAGCCGGCTCACTCCCGCCGCACGCATGCGCCCCCTGCACCGCCGGCTGCTGCTCGGGGACCCGGGGGCCAGGCCGGGGGACCGGGCAGGGGGGGCGGCTAGCAGGAGGCACAGCGGGGGCCAAAACCCTCCCCCGGGGCTGGGGCCTGCGCGGCCCCAAGCAGCGGCCCCAAGGCCCGGCTGACCTTTCACCATGAGCCCCCCATGGGGCTAGAAGTGCCCACGGTGAGGGTCCCCCGCTCACCCCATCTCTCCTCCCAGTCCTGCCCCTGAGCCTCCTGCCCCAGGACCTGCGGAAGGCTCAGGGCCCCCAGGAAGCCATACAGCATGGGCCCTCTGCTGCCTTCTCAACACAACAGAGCTTTGAGGAAACAAGCAGCTAGGGACCACCGAATCCCAGCAAGGAAAAAAAAAAATTTTTAAAGAAAGAAAGGAAAGAAAAGACACACAAAAAGGAATGAAAATCTTTCACGTGCTCCAAATATAAAAACGTGGGTGTTGGAGGGGACTCAGGTAAGGCGAGGTTGGGCTCTGCTGTGGGCCTGGCTGGGGCACTGAGGGAACAGGTCTCGGGTGGCTGGCTACTCCTAACCCTATTAGCCCAAGTCAGGGAGCGTGTTCCTACAGCGCGACCATTAGTAAGGAGAACCCAGGGAGCACCGGGGCACGATGGCTTCTGGTTTCTGGAGGGTCGCGGAGGAGAGAAAGCACCCCTCTGTTGCAAGCCCAAAGGTTCTGGCTGAAGCACAAGCTGCTGGGCCTTAATGAGACACTGATCAGTCCTTGGGGAGCCCCCAGGGAGTCCCCAACTCAACGTAGTGGCACAGGCCCCAGATGCGAAGCTCCTGCTCATTCGGACCCTGAGACCCTCAGAACAGTGCTGCGAAGAGGCACATCTTCAAGGGCTTTGCCACGCACCCCCTCTTGCTTTGGCTCAGCACAGCCACAGGAGGCAGCTTTAACATGCTGCTTACACATAAGGAAACTGAGGCACAGAGAAGTAAAGGGCCCAGCAGCTGAGTCCCCAGACTGTCAGAATTCAAAGCCAGTACCCTCCCCTCTCCACCGCACAGCCTGACTCCATGCCCCGTCCCCCCCGCTCCCCGGGCTCCATTTCTTCTCCAAAATGACCTTCAAGGTCCTTCTTGCTCCTACATCCTGTCCAGCAAGCAAAAGCATTTATTAAGCACCTACTATATGCCAGGCCCAGGGTTCCAGAAATGCATAAGGTTGCTCAAGGAGCTCACAGTCTGAGGAGGGGGAGGAAAGAAAAATAAACCAATGACCACAGTCCAGTCTGAGCCCCAGGGCAAGGGACCTTCCTCCATGGCCTTGGGAGGTAGGGAGGCTTTCCCAGGAAGTAGAGAGGTGTGGCGATCTTTACACCGGAGTCTGGACTAGGGTGGACAGATGGGGCCAAGGGCAGTTTTTGTGCGTGGTGCCGTGGAGGCAGCTTCTGTTGGAAGGGCATGACTGACAGTAGCACGGTGTTCTGGGTGAAACAGGGCTGAGTGTGGATCCAGGTAGGCTGGGCGGTCTGGGCCAAACCCCGCAAAGGCAGGGCCCTCCAGCCAGGGGACACTGAAGAGGGGGACCTCTTGAACCCAGGTCTCCTGACTTCTGGTCCAGTGGTCTGAGAAGCAGAAACTTAGAACACCCCAAAAAAGGGGTTCAACCTAACAAAGTGAGCACAAGGGGGCCACATGAGGGTGTAGGGCTCAACCCAATTACTTTCTGGCACAGAGAGATTGAGAATCAAGGTTTAAATCACAGAAGTGAGGGATGAAGTCCGAGCCACCGGTCGGCAACAGCAGCCAACGCCGGTCCAGCCTAAGGGACACCGGTCACCGCCCCCCCCCTTGCTCCACGGAGCTGAGGTACGTGAGCCGGGAAGCTGCCAGGCCCCTCTCAGACACTATCCCACACATAAGTCTTACAGCACTAGAAAACCAAGGGGTCCCTCACCCATTTCTCAGATAAGGGGACTGAGACTTGAAGATAAAAAGCACAGGCAGAAACCAACCCACGGGCCTCCTGCAGGCTGGGTTCCTGCCCATGATCTCACGGGGGCGTCGGGGGGCATTATAAGTCCCAGAGGCGGCAGCAGGCAGCGCTTTCAGGCTCCTGGGCCTGGGTGTTCGGCGTCCTGCCTCCCGCTCCTGCTAAGAGCATGCCTACGGGGACCAGGATATAGTAAAAAGGAGCCCTCTTACCCTCCCAGGTCCTCAAGCACCAGTTCCATGCCTTAAACTCCCTTCGTGGGTGAGAAATGCTGACCAGAGCTGGGACTCAGCTGGGAGCCAGCAGATAGTCTGGGAGGCTGGGGGACAAGCCAGGGGCCAATCCTTCCCTCAGGAGGTAACGTCCTAGCATGTCAGCTGACTGAGGTGGGCCTTGAGACCCCAATGGAGTGGGCATCAAGTCAGCCTGGGAAAGTCCCAGAAGGCTTCCTGGAAGAGAGGGTGTTTGGTAGCGACCTAGAGCGTAAGAAGGCCTGCATGAGCTGTAAAGCACTGCGTACCTGAGACACAGGGCCTCATGCTTTCAGGCAGACAGGGCCCTGACTCTCTGCCACCCCTCTCCACCGCAGCCAGTTCCATTCCAGGCCAGTCCTATGCCTGGGGCCAGTCTCAGGAAATTCGTCCTAAGTGACTGGTCTGACCACGGTGGCTCAGAGGTGCTTGGTGTGCCCTGAGGCTCCAGATTCCACACCCACACATCCCCTTCTGCTGAGCACCGCCTGCCCGGGAGTGACAGGGCCTGGGCCTCAGCTGCCATTGGAGACAGGGCTGACCGACCAGGGAGTCAGGCTCCTGGGCTTTTCCTAGACTCGCCTCTGGAGCAAGGTGAGGGGACAGGGCATGAAGCATGGATGACCCAGGGGTCCGCTTCCTCCTGGTCAGGCCCAAGTCCCTGGAGGGGGCTGACAAGTGTCATTCCTGGGCGCCTCCCCCTGAGAGATTCAGTAGTTTCTGCTGCTGGCTCCCACAAGGTAAAGATCAGGGTCTGGGCCCAGCCTCCCAATTCCTTGCTGAGACCCTAAGCAAACCACCTCCATGCCCCAAAACCCTCAGTTTGCTCAACTGGAAGAGGGGTTGGCCACACCCTTCTTGCCAGATTATTGCAAAGACTCTGAGTGCTAAATTGTCTCAAGGTGAATGCCGAACAGAAAAAGTAAACGCTGGCCCCTTCCCTAGGGCTTGGCATGGGGGGGGGGCGGGCAGGGAGAGCTAGGCATTTAAAAAGCCCCAGGGATATAAAAGCAGATCTTCTCCGGAACAAGGGAATTCACATTCACCTCCTTTACTGCTCATGACAGCCTGGAGAGGGAAGGACTCAATTCTAATTTTACAGGTGAGTATCCAGAGCAGGTGGACGAGGGGTCTTGCCCAAGGTCACAGGGCTCCAAGTCCCGAGTGTGCCTTGCCTAACTGGTAAGTGAGTGCTTTCAGGCTATGGGAAGGGGTGGGCAGGGAGGAGGCCCAGGCCCACTAGCCAAACCCAGCCCTGGAGCTCAGCCTGGCCGCAAACCCAGCTCGGGAAGAAGCAAGCCCCCATTCCCTACCTCCCTGAGGCTGCAGCCATCTTGGGCTCTGGCAGGGGCTTGTTTTGCAAGCCGGGAGCCCATCAGCCCTAGGACGGAAGCCAGGAAGGAGCTGAAAAGCGGGAGCATCCCGCAGGATGAGCCTCCTGGTGGGGAATCACCCCCCACCAGCGTCCCGCCAGCCTCCTGCAGCGCTGAGGATCAGCCGAGCACCAAGGCTGTGCGCGTGCCCCGGCAGGCACCTGTCAATCTCAGCCCACGGCCCCCGCCCCAGCCCCCCTCTCCCGGAGGACAGATAATTCTCTCGCTCTCCCAGCCTGACAAAATAACTAATGCTAACTCAATAAAGTCCCCCTTGAAGGTTTTTAATTACCAGGCTGTGCCAAAGACTAAAGACTCTGGGAGCAGGAGGGAGGCCAGGGGAGGCTGATGGAGGTCGGCAGGGCTGAGGTAGGGCAGTGGGCGGGCGTCCCTCCCGACTGAGGACGAGGGCAAGGCCAGGCCGCTGCTGTCCAGGGTGCTGGGCCAGACGGTCACAGGAATTTAGGATTCACATTTGCAACAGCGGCCACTGATGGAGGAGGCCAGGCTAGGCTCCCAGCAGGAACCTGACGGCGGTTCTCTCAGGCAAGCCCGTGGCCAACCACAGGCAGAAACCGACACCCCCTGTACAGATGAGGACAATGAGGCTCAGAGGGGGGCCATGGCTTGCGGTGGTCATACAGCTGAGCCCGGATTGTCTGGTTACACTTGGCGTCAGGCGGAGTGCCTGGCCGCTGCAGCCGGAGATACACAGAGGGAAGTGTGGTTGAGTGGAGGGTCTGAGGGCATGGGCATGGCCCCCCACGAAGGGTCTAATGCTGGGTGGTGGCTTCTGTGCAGTGAGATGTGCTGGGCTGGGGAGGCAGACACACGCAGTCAGGAGCTGGCCAGATGGAGGCTGCCCAGGGAGACCTGAGAACCTAAAGTCAGGAGCAGCCTGGCTGGGTCCTGCCTGGACTACCACCAGTCATGGGGCAAAGGGGCTCAGAGACCTCCCCCTCCACGAGCCCCCACCGCCACTAAGGGAAATGACGAGAGGAGGGGAAGTCACTGCAGGAGAAAGGGTGACACCATCCAGTGACCTAGCCAAGCTGCCTAACCCTGACCCAAGCACTTCTCTGCCTGAAGGAAAAGTCAGGAACGCCTGGAGGGCCCCACATGCTGCCTCTGCCCCAGAACAACCCCCAAACTCCTGCCCACCCTCTGTGAGCTGGCCCTGCCCTCACTGGGGCCAGCCACTCCACACTCCCATCCAGGGGCCTGACTTCTGCTCCTTGTAACTCGCCCCGCCTCTTCCTGCCTCAGGACCTTTGTCTTGGCTGTCCCCTCTCCCAGGGATGCTCTTACACAGCTAGTGCGTGTCATTCAGGTCAGAGCCCACATGGCACCTCCTCAGAGAAGCCTTCCTTGAACAGCCTGCTTACCGTGGCCTTCTCTGTCCGAGGCCAAGTGCCCCCCAGCAGAAATGCCATGTGGCCTCAGTCCTACCACAGGCATCCATCCTCTCCTCTGGGCAGCTTCCCCATGCCCCAGGCAGAGTGACCTGCTCCCCCAATGGTACAGGTTGCCCTCAACACTCGGACCCTAGGCATCACTGAGGTGTGGCCCCTCCTGGGGTTCAAGTCGTGCCCAGACACTTACTAGCTGTTTGAGCTCCTGTGGTTGTCAGTTTCTTCATCTATAACATGGGGGCGGGGGGGGGGGGACACAGGGCAGTGCCTGGTGAGTGCTTGGTCGCCTGGCACAAGCCTTGGACATGGGGATACTCCGGGAGCTCACCATGCTGGCTCAACAGCTGACCCTTCACAGCTGGCTGGGGAGGTGGACCAGCTCCACTTTCTAGGTGAGGCCACGGAGGCTGCGGAAGGCTCAGCCTTCTGTGGTCCTGCGCGCCCTGGCTGTGTTCTTTTCGCTGCTGCTTCTGTGAATCTGCTCTTCCCAGCTCTGCAGAGGCGCCAACGTGGGGGGGGCGGTGGCGAGCGCCAGCACAGCTGTGCCTGGCTCCCGAGGGCCATGTGAGGCGGCTGGAGGCCCCAACACCCATCCCTGCCTGGAGCCTGCTGGCTGGGATCACAGCCCTGTGGTGCTCGAGCTGCTGCCCACCAGCCAGCCCCCTGGCATCGGGCCCGGGATGCCAGCCAGCCGGGAGAAGAGGCAGCTTGGCTGTCAGCCAGCTCACGGTGCCTGAGCTGTCAACCGGGAGGCAGGCCAGGCAGGCCAGAGACCCCCGCCCCCCGAATGGGGCCCCGGCCAGGCCACCGGGACAGGGCCAAGCCGCTCACTGCCACAGCTATCAGGGGCCCTACGGGTGCCAGCCCCAAACAGGGCTCAGGGACATAATCTCACTGGGTGGGGACCCAGGATGCCTTGTCCCCATTTATTCCACTCAGCTTTCACTATAGTGGAAGCAGCACGTGGAGCAGGGGAATTTTCAAGTCAAATAATAATAAAAACAGCGACAACCACAGCTGACATTTAGCAAGGACTTACTCTGTGCCAGGGTTTCATGCACTGCTGCTCTGGCTCCTCCCAAAGGGAGGTGCTGATTTCATCCCCCTCTATGGACTGGTGGCTGAGCTCAGAGAGGTGCAGGAAGTCACTCAGAACCACACAGCGCACTGGGGGAGGACTTCGATTTTGAGCTCAGGCTCCAGACCCTATGTTCTGACCTCTCTGCTCCACTGGCTCAGGCCGGCCTAGGTGCTCACGCTGGCTAGCCCAGCTGGGTGGCCTTGAGCCAGGAAGTCACCCGTCTGTAAAATGGACACAGAAAGGATATCACTGCAGAGTCGAACCAGGGGCTAAAGACAGAGAAGCAGGCCTGAGCAGAGGACATGTTCCCTAAATATGGCTAGTTGTTCATAGTCACTGAGCTTCAGGAATGATAAAACAAAAAGGCCCATTGCATCAGAGGCCCTGCCAGCTGGCCGCATCCCCCCGTACAGTGTCCTGGATGCCCTCCATGGGCACAGCTGGGCTGGCACTGGGGAGAGGTAGTTCCTAGGGCTAACTCGAAGCCCACTGTGCACAGCCTTGAGACTCAGACCCAGGAGCTGTCCCTTCACACCACCTCTCCCCACTCCTGGACAAGGTAAACTCGAGAAAAACTGGACAGAGAATCATGGCCATGACCAATGCGTGTAGACCCGTCTCTGGTGTGGCGCTCTCTTGCCCCTCAGTCCACAGAAAGGCTTGGGCTCTACATTCCCTGGCCAGGTGGGGCCCGCTGTTTTTGGTTCAAGGTCTCACAGAAAAGACTGGGGTCGGGGTGCCCAGGTGGGGCGCTCAGTGAGGGTCCAACTCCATTTTGGCTCGAGTCATAGTATCAGGATCATGAAATCAAGCCCCATGTCGGACTCTGAACTCAGCGGGGGAATCTGCTTGAGGTTCTTTCTTTCTCTCTCCCTCTGCCCCTCTCCCTTGTGCTCTCTCTCTCTCAAATAAATCTTAAAAAAAAAAAAAGACAAGACTGGGGTCATCGGCGACTTGTTTTTACCATCCCTCTTCTCATGCAATTTGAAACAAGCCCAATGGGAGAGAGGGTATTGCCACTGTTCCCATTTCCCATATGCCCAGACAGGGACACTGACTTCCCCAAGGTTACACCAGGCCATCAGGGTGCAGCCTGGGCTCCTGAGGCCCCCCCAGCACTCCTATAACCAGATTTCCTTATCTGGGGGAGGGTGAAGCCCTCAGGTTCAGAGCCAGTGCCAGCTCCCAGAGGAGGAGAGCAGGGGAGGAGGGAGGACAAACAGGTTTGGGTGGATAGAGGTCTTCCGGAGAGAGAGTGGATACGGGCTGGCACACTGGCCCTCACCCTGAGGGGCTGCCCATGGCCAAGGGCACCCAGTGGGCCTAGCACGTGAGCACAGATGCTGCGAAGACACCCAGTGAGACAGGAGCCCACCTGAGCATCACTGACTAGGGTTTCGAGGAGGGAGACTGGCCAGATGCCAGAAGTGGGTGCTCCTGGTATTCCACAATGGGAAGACTGGCAAGAAACTCTGAACCCCACCCCCGGAATTACTGAGGCCTGTCCGTGCCCTCCTGTCCAGACACCTGGGCAGCAGACAGGGCCCAGAGCAGAGTGGGGTGGGACGGCAGAAGAGCCTGGCTGTGTGACCCTGGGTCGTAGCCCCTCTCCAAGCCTGAACTCCTCTATGCAGTGATGGAGTGGGACAGAAGACACTGTCACTGCCCTGCTGGGCACACAGTAGGACTCCCAGCCCGCTGGCACAGTTACAGCTCTAACTGATTCTGTCTCCGTGCACACACACCTTTCATGACTCTCCTGCCAGGTGTTTTTAACCACAGAAGTAGAGCAGGGACAGGCCCGAGCCTGGGGGCCAGGCAGGAGTGGGGGACCCTCCTGCAAAGTACAGATCACCCCCCTCAGGGAGTTCTGGAAGCAGCCAATCCCACACCTTGCATTCCATCCCTGTGGCGGCAGAGGTGTGTCCTCTGTCCTTCTGTCCCTGTGGCTCGCAGATGGGTACACTGGGCGTGGGTAACACGGGGCAGGGATGGCAGACACCAAGTCCTCCCAGACCCAAGGCCTGCCCTCTGTGGATGGGGAGGAAAATGGGGACTTGCCAGTAGATAAATCTGACAAAAGCCTTGGAGATTCACCATTAGAAGGCTTGACAGGGACAGGAGGGGGTGGTGGGCAGGTGGCAAGGGCCCCCAGGGCCACCAACTAGGGATCCCAGGGAATATTTACAGGGCAGGCAGCAAGCAGCAGGTGAGGGAGGGTCCCGCTGGGGATGGGCACCGAGGGCCCTGCCCCACATGCCTCTCACACACCCCTACCTTCTTTACCTTACCCTCCCTCCCCCACTCCCTCCTGCCAGTGGGCCTCCAGTGCCCCAGGCCTCAGTTTCCCCCCAGGACGAAAGGGCTACAACCTTGAAACAGGCAGCCTTGGCCTGAAGACCTGAAAACATGCCAGCAGCGGCAGGTCATGCAGGATCATCAGAGAACTGGGGCAGGGGGTGGAGGGCTGTCCCTCCTCCACAGTGGACACAGCCCCAGTGGTGGGTTACTCTTCCTTCCTCTCCAAAGAGACTCACCAACCCCCATCCCTCTCTCTGGACGGCAGCCCTCTTCCCCAGAACTCAACCACCCAGGGTGACCTGGCCCCCGAGTCACCAGGCCAGGTGTGTAATGCTAGTAGAGAGCTAGTAACCTGGGGGAGGGGGAGCAGAATAGCAAAGGAAAGGAAGCGGGAAGGAGGAGGAGGGAGGAGAAGAAAGGGGGGAGGAGGAAGTGGAGGGGAGGAGGGAGGAGGGGAGATGAGAGAAAGGGGTCGGCGGGAAAAGTGGAGGGGAGAGGGAGGGAGAGAATGCGGAAGGGAAGGAGGGGAGGGGGAGAGGATGGAGATGAGGGGGAGGAGATGGGAGGGGACCGAGGGGGAGGGGCAGAGGGGCGGTTGGAAATCTCCCGCAACATCAAAGCCTTCCCCGCCGCAGAGCAGAGTCACGTGCGTGTGGCCTCGTCGCTCATTCCTTCGTTGGGAGAAGCTGCTGGGCCTGGGGCTGCTGAAGGAATTTTAAAACGAGGCAGATTGCCTGGAATATTGGGGGGTGGGGGGTGGAGCCAGAAAGCTTCATCTCCAGGCAGGTTTTGAAACCTTTCCCTCCAAGGGCAGTGTCAGGGCAGGAGGGGCCTCTGGGGTCAGCGGCTGGGCAGGTGGCCACAAGCGACGGCCACCCAGCTACTTGGGGCCCACGGGTGAGAGGCTTGGGCAGGGCCATCCCAGTTCAGCAGAAGCTGGAAATCTGGATTTTATGTGAAAGCTTCCCCTTTTCAATACTGGCTCAAGTTTAAAAAAAAAAAAAAGGAAAAAAGGAAAGGTAAAAACCACCACATGGGCCAAATAGAGCATGTCCCGATTTGGGCCTAGGACCTCGGTCTGCCGCTTCTGATGGACTCCAACCCACTTGTACTGCAGGTGGGGAAACTGAGGCCCAGAGAGAGAACGGAGCTCACTCAAGGTCACATGGTGGACTCTTGGCCAGGGGGGTGGGTTAGAACTTGGGGATCTTGGGACTCCCAAGCTGGAACCTCAGAGTCAGGCAGACAGACAGCCTGAAGGTCTGGAGACAGGAGTCCAGTGAGCTATGGACTGGGGTGGGGGGGAGGATTAGTGAGAGAGGAGGGTCTCTGAATGCCACCTCTGCTGTCCTGACCCAAACGGCCCAGTCCTCCCATGATGCATTGGTTCATCACACTGGCCTTGCCCACTAGGCTCTGGCCCCACCCACAAACACAGCCAGGACTAGTGCCAGATCAAGGTTGGGACAGAGAAACCGGAGCACCAAGGAGGCAGCCACCGCCCCTGTGGAGTGGTGACCGGGGCTTCCCCAAAGGCAAGTCCCAGGGCAGGGCACGGAGGATTCTAGGCAAAATCCCTGGCATCTGTGCCTGCCAGGGGTGGAGTAAAAGGGTGCTGGTGGCTAGGGGTGAAGCTGGGCAAGGGGTGAACATGGGGAGCCCTGCAAACTCAGAAGCTTGGGCCATTTATCTTAAGGGCACCCAGGAGCCCCTGGAGGTGTCTGAGCAGGAGAGAGGTAGGCTCCGATCTCCACTGTGGGATTGTGGGTATGGGGCCCAATAGGCTGCCCTGGAGGTCACTCACTCATTCCCTCCTGTGTTCATTTAACAGAGATCTACTGAGCACTTACTCTGTGCCAGGTCCCAGACAGACAGGTGGATGGCGTACTGGCTCCCATGGGGGGGCAGGGGTGCTGGTGTGAACTGTGAGCACCACTGTGGGGTGAGGGGTGAGAGGGCTCTCATGAGCCTAAGCCTCTGGACCCTTCAAGCAGGGGCCTGCCTGCGAGGGGAGGGAGCAGTATGTGCACGTGCACAGGGCAGGCCAAGGTGGCAGGAAGGGGACACAGCTTCTTCCCTTTATCCCAAGGGCCGGGGGAGTGGGGCAGGGGGGGACAAAGGAGTTGATGGTTGGGGGGCTGGCACATGCCTTCGCTCTCTGAAGGCTGTCGTTGGGGAAGGGAGCCCTCTCTTTTCATCAGCAGAACCAAGCAGAAGTGCAGCTGTTCCTGTGAGCAGACTTCAGTTCGAGGCAAGGAAGAACTTTCCAGTGCACAGAGCCCCTTCACTGGGTGGCCCCATGGGCTGGTGTTGGCAAGGCCCAAAGCCCAGGCCCAGGGCCCCCACCTGCAGCTGGATGACCTCAGGCAAGTCCCTCAGCCTGAGCCCATGGAGGAAGTGCCCTGGAGAGGAGTTGCCAGGGTGCTTCCAGAGGAGCCCTGAGTGATCTAACATTTTGTTGACCCTGACATCACAGGGGAGCGGCATCACAGGGGCAGCTGAAGGTATGGCAGGAAAGGGGCCATGCCTGGGGGAATTGGGAGGTACCCTCCACTGAGCAGGAGCCTTGGTGCCAACAATAACAGGTGATGAGCCCCATTCTCCAAATGGGGAAACTGAGGCTGGAGTTCCCACGGCAGAGTCCGGACTGGAGCTGAAATCCGCAGAGACCACAGTCAGGGTCTTCAGAAGGGGCAAAGGCAGGGGCAGAGGGGAGGGAGCTCTGGGACCAAGCTGAAGGTCTCTGGGGAGAGGGCCTGGAAAGGGGGCAGCCTTCTCTGTCAATCCTGGCCACGGGCAGGGTGGGGTGGGGGGCAGAGGGGACACCAGCCACGTGGCCCAGCATCATGACTTGCACCTCCATGTGGGGCAGGATTTGAGGCAGGGTGGGTGGTCTCAGGAGACCCACCTCGATCCCCAAAGAGCTGCCACCCTCCCACCAGCCGGTAATGATGACAGAAACCAAGGCCAGAAGAGGATGCCCCGCCGAGGTCACCAGCCAGCGAGAGGTAGAGCCAGGCAGGTCCTCTGTTCCCAGACTAGCAGAACTCCTGAGGGTCTCACAGGAGTTGGGGGGGGGGGGGCAGGGGGCAGGTGAATAAGGAAAGGAAAAAGGAAGGAAACTGGCATTGCCTAAGGCCTGCCCCAAGGACAACTTCCCCCTGCAACTCTGGAATGACTGCTTTAAGGGGAGCCCCGTTCACTTGGGCGCTCTTCCCCCCATCGGCTCAGCCCTAGTCTCAAGCCCTGCACACAGGAGGGGCCTAGCAAACACTGGAAGCCACGTGGCCAAGTCCTGTAAAGGGACCTGTCTCATCCTCACCCCCCCACTGAGCTGGGGGGCGATTCACACTGTTGCACAGAGGAGGGAACGGAGGCCCAGAGAGGTCCGGCCACTCACTCCTGGTCACAGAAACAGCATGTGCTAAAGCAGGGCACAAATCCAAGCACTTTGTGGTATTAACTCCCTTAACCTTCTCGCCAACCCCTTACTTAGGCAGCTATGTCCCTCTCCCCATTTTCTCCAACCCCTTACTTAGGCAGCTATGCCCCCCGCCCTATTTTCCGGAGGGAGGAGGGCTTAGGTGCACAGAAACTTCAGGTAACTTGCCTGATAATCTCAAGAGCTGGGATTCAATCCTGGGGTAGGTGGCCCGAGTCCACAGCTTGAGTCACCTTCTCCCCACAGTCAGCTTTGTGGTCTCTGTGGCCCTTTTCACATATCCACAGAGGGGGCCCTCAGGAAGGCGGGGGGCTGGGGTGGGGTTGGTTGCTGTGGATAGGAAATATGCACAGCCTGTAAGTGGCTCCAGCCGGGGGAGGAGGAGGAAAAGGAAGGGAATGGAAAGGGGGAAGGGAGGGAGGGAGACATGGAAGGAAAGGGAAGAGAGGGGAAGGGAAGGGAGGAGGGGCTCCTCTCCCCCAGGGACCTGGCAGGCCACATTCCAGGGAAGATCTGTGCCAGGGAAGATCTGCCCGTCGGGTCCCCCTGCCGGAAGCACATCAAAGCTGGTTCCCAGCCAACCCCAAGGTAGAGTCTTTAGAGGTCTGGCAGAGATGGGGCCATATTTCAGGCTGATACAAAGCAGGCTGCACCCCAGCCCCTCCCGCCCAAGATCCCCATCTGGGCTGTCTACTTAATACCCCATTACAGAAGAAAATATACAGCCAGCTCCCGCCCGGCCTCAGCGGCCCAGTCCTCCCTCCGAAAAGATCAAAGCTGCACTAGATACTTGCCCAGATACGCTGCAGCCAGAATGCAGACTGGGAGAGGGGCAGGTAGAGCCCAACAAAGTGGTGACTGTGGAGAGTGGGGGGTGGGGTGGGTGCAAGGGGGACCAGGCTTCCAGAGAGGTGCTGGGGAGCCTGGCAGGAGGGAGCCCAGAGCCCTGGGCCAAGTCATACATCTCGCCCCGGTCCCTGGGTGCCTACCTGTCCCATCCACCGTCACCCCACCCGGCGGAGCCCTCCCGACTCACCACCCCCTTGGCTCACAAAGCCTGTTGTGTTTTCTGTCTGTCCGCACCCCGGGGTGAGCGCTAGCAGAGGACCAACCCCTAGCCACTGTCATCAGCACACCACAGCCGCATGCCAGGTAGGCCCTCCGGTGAACTCTGAAGTCACGGCGACCCTGTGAGGTGGGCAGCGTCATCTCATCCTACAGCTGGGGACCCAGGCACGGGAGTTAAGAGGTGGGAGCAGCCAAAGGTTTGGGCTGCCCAGGGTCCACTTCTCCCTATCCAAACGCTCGACTTCCATCGGGGAACTCCCCTACCTCGGGGTGGTCTCGGTGGGATATGAACCGGGTGTCAGTCCCCCCCAGCAAAGCGGACAGCCACATCTCTCCAGCAGGGCGGGCCCTGAGCCCTTTTGGGGACTGAGGAATGAGAGTCCCTAGCTGACCGGCTCCCAGGTTCCAGCAGCAGCCCCGAGCCCTGGGGTCTGCTTGGCTCCGTGGCTTGAGCTCTTTCCAAACCAAGAAGTAGGTTCAGAGAAGCTCCGAGACCCACAGCAGCCCCTCTCCCTGTTCACTCAGCGGGGAGGGAGAGCAGGATCTGAACTGCACACCTTCTGGGTCCCCCCTACCAAGGCAATCGCACAAACACAGGGACACATGCAAAGCAAATGTCAGCCCTGCTCCTCTAGGGCCACCTCCTAGACCCTAAGGTTGTAGGTGAAAGTTAGTTAATGAGCTGGCTCGATTCCCTAATTCATACTAGGCAGTGATAGACTCCTTCCTCTTGATGAGGACCCTATCCCTCTTTCCCCACCAAAACATCTGCTCCTCTTCCTGTGTCTCCTTGCCTCCTTCCCAAGAAACTACTTCACCTACCCGGGCCCGGCAACGTGGGGCCTCCCACCCGCCCAACCCCCAGCATTCTTCCCAGTCCTCCTAGGCCCCCTCCGGAACACTTTCCACGCTGGCTGTCCCATTGGCCTCTTTAAACCAAACCAAGTCCCTCCCAGCCCCCAGGGGACACCTGGCTCACCCTGTGATTCCATGTAATCTGCCCACCACCACTTCTGTGGGCTGAACCAAGTCTCGGTTTCTTGGCCCAGGCGGTCCCAGAATCAGGGGATGTTTCTCCCGTTCTCCCACCCCCGCATCTATCCTTCCAGACCCTGGTCTCCCCAGGCTGCCATCTTTAGGTCTCCGTATCCTCTGGCCCGTCCAACAGTGAACCTTGGCCAGGTGTCCTCACTGCTGCGCCGTCTCTGCGTCCCCATGGCAGGGAGCTCTCCGAAGCCCAGACGATGTCTGCCCCTCGTCTACTTCATCACGCTCATTCCTGAGTGGGCTCTTCAAACCTGAGCTCTGCAGGGCAAGAAAAGGCCCTCGGGAGGGATGCTCAAGGCCCTGGCAGCCCCACGCTCATCCCCTCAGGAATCAGACACAGAGGCGGGGGTGTCCCTGGGGGCTCAGACACTTCTGCCCCCTTCACTGTCCCCTGAAGGCCGACCCCCCAGCGGGGACGGAGCTGCAAGCACAGGGCGAACCACCCAGTTTTCCAGACTTGGTGTGCCTCGGCAAGCCAATCGGAGCACGGAGGAAACCTCTGGCCTCTGCGAGGGGGTGCGGCCAAGTGCAAGCACAGCCGCTGCTGAGGCCCCCGCCGCCCCCCACCTTGAGCCGAGAGCGCGCGCGCGCGGCTGCCAATCTCCCGGCTCAGCAGAAAGCCTCCATTTTGCGGGGAGAAATTAATGAAAGGGAGAAGCCCGGGAAATTACGAGTCGCCACCTGCAATCTCTCCTTCCAGGGAAGTGGCGGGATGGCTGATGAAGGCAGAGGCTGGGCCAGCAGCTGAGGACCTTGTCCGCCCGCTGGGAGGCAGGTGGGATGCCATTGGCGGGGGGATAATGAGGGGACCCATAGGCTCCTGCAGCCCCTCCAGGGTACCACCCAACTGGGGAAACCTCCAGCTAAGAGCAACTTCCACTCCCCTCTGGTGCTTTTTATCAATCCTCAGTGAGCAGGCCTGCTGAAACTCGGGCAGCCCCACGGATTCAAGAGCACAAGGCATCCCCCCAGTCCCAGTGCTGGGTTCCCCACGGGCTGGTGGGAGAAGCCCAGATATGGCATTGATGGGGCTTCCCCACATGCATGCCTGGGGCTGTACTGGGTGCCCCAAGGTTCACCCCGTGACTCTTCACCGCCCGAGATGGGATCACTATAGCCACAGACCGGGACCGGAGGGCTCAGGGAGCAGTGCTTGTCCAAGGCTGCTGATGAGGGGGCAAAGGGCTGGGGCTCTGGTGACAGCATGGGGGTGCTCCTGAGATGAGCTGAGGCAAGCCGGTCACATGGGACACCCACTCCAGGAGCTACTAGGATTTGCATCTGGCCAGTGGCATGGTCACTCCCTCCTGGACTATGGAGAAAGAACACTGACTGGTCACCACCCCAAGCCTCTCTTTCTGAAATCAAGCCAAGTTCCCTGACTCCCAGACTCTCGTCTAGACTCAGGGATACAGCAGTAGACAGCTGGGACAAGTGGCTTTGGAGCCACTGCTTGACCTGATCTAACAGGAGCTAGAGAATTTCTACCTTCCAATAGCCCATAGATCTCTAGCTCCCTTAGATCTCAGCCTTCACCAGGAAGTGAATTCAGACGAAGGT
Organism: Taxidea taxus jeffersonii; assembly: GCA_003697995.1. Classification (NCBI taxonomy): domain Eukaryota; kingdom Metazoa; phylum Chordata; class Mammalia; order Carnivora; family Mustelidae; genus Taxidea; species Taxidea taxus. The sequence goes on from RCUC01140358.1 coordinate 22,421, forward strand.
GTGAATGGCTGATGCGAGCTTCCCCTCTCTTCCTCTTGGGGTTTATATATTCCGAGGCATTGAACTTGACATCACAACTATGCAGATGGTCATTCACAGGAGCGAGGAGCTGAGTGAAGAGCCCTGTGGGATGAGAATCTGGAAGCTGGTCCTGGCACCAAGCATCAAAGACAGAGGAATGCAATCACCCCACAAGAAGGCTAGACCTCTCGTGCCAGCTCATCCTCCATTAGCTGTGTATCTTGAAGCCCTGTGGCCTCTCTGAGCCTCAGTGTTCTCTCTCTCTCTGCTCTCCAACTGAGTGACCCCAGGTATGTCCCTTATCCTTCCTGGGCTCTAGCGTGGAGAGTCGGGAGGCAGCCTGCCATGGTATCCTCTGGAAGGCAAACTTTGAGGCACTGCTATCTCCCGCTCCACGGCCCTGGCCGTATATTATTATAATGGCCTTGGCCAATAGGGGCGCAGGCTATTAGAATGAGTTAAGACCAGATTAATCTGCTTAAAAAAATATGCCTGGTTTTTATGCTGTGCATTCCCGCCTAACAACTCAGGCTCCTTCTAGGCCATTATCTCGTTTTATCGTTAATTCAATTCCATAAACATGTATTAAGTGTCTATTATGTGCAGAGCCCTGGTCCGGTAGCTGGGGTGGGGTAAGGGGGCAATGGAGGGAGCAGCCCCAGCCCCCAAGGTGCCTACTGCTGGGCAAGGGACCCACCTGACCCTCAGACCTCACTGCCAGGACACAGAGCAAGGGAGCCGGAGCTCAGAGGAGGGAGACGCTCACCAGCCTGGAGGATTTGGGGAGGCTTCCTGGAGGAGGGGGCCCATGAAAACCGAGATTGGACACAATAACACGTGATGTGAACAGAGGGCCTACTATGCCAGGTACCATTCCCAGCACTTTACACTCAGGAACTAAATCCTACCAATAATCCAGAGGGCAGGCCCTAAATAACACCCCTCCCCAGTTTTACAGATAAAGAAACAGAGGTTCAGAGAGCTAATGTTTTAGAGGTCGTGAATCTGGTAAGGGTGACCAGTGCCTAGAAGGGTGGCTGAGGTAAAGGGTGGGCACGAAGTATCTAGAAAGTAGGGAAGGGAGGGGGAGAGGACTGAGCCTCTGCCACAAGCCAGAACAGAGTCTGGTCCTTCCAAGGGGGGCCCTGAAGGTTGGATTTTGGTGAGCAGGGATGAGGCGGGGACTGGGGGAATGGGATCCCCCAGGCAGGACCACTATTGTAGGATAGGACTGTGGAGTCAGCCAGACCCGGGTGCAAATCCTGGCTCTGCCCCCCTGGCTGGGTGACCACACGCTGTTGTATAAACTCTCCGAGACTCAGTTTCCCTCCCTGAGAAAATGTGAAACTGGGGGAGCTGGCTCGCCCTGACCACTGGCCTGGGAGGCCACTTGAAAAACATAGACCATGGGCCTTAGAGAAGTGACCTGAGACAGAGAAGTGACCCGAGACTGCCCCTTCTGAAAATGAGAAGACAGGAAACAGAGGAACGCGGCCAAGCCTGTGGGACAATCACCAGACTCATTCTCACGTTCTTCCCTAAGGACATATAGACAACAAACATTCCCTGCCACCCCGCCTCCCCACCTCGTCAGCGGGTTCGGAACAGGAAGGAGACTGAACAAGCAGAAGCCACAAACAGGGACAAGCAGGGCTACAGAGCCTGGAAGCTGCCAAAAGCCAGAGCCCACAGTGGCCACACGCCAGGAGCCTCCATCCATCTCCCAGGCCTCCAGCGGCTCCCTGGTCCTGGGCCTCCCCGTGCTGGCCTGGCCCACCTCCCCGGCTTCCTCGGGACCACTCCCCTTCTTCCCACCCACCCTGGGCAGCCCCCAGGGCTCCGGGGCCTCCTCGCCCCTCCACACCTGCAGGCCCCCACCCTGTCCCTGCTCCCCCAGCCCTCGGCCTGTTTGGTTCTCCACGCCAGCAGTGTCCTCCTGGTTCCCTCTCTGCCTGGAAAAACGGGTACACTTCCTTTCAGTGTCAGCTCAGACATCTTCCTCTGTGAACGCCACCTCCTGCCCCCCAGACATGGCAGTGGGGGGCTCGTCCGTATTCTTACAGCCCTCTGCATGCCCCTCGATGGGCGCAGAGCCGCATGGGACACAGAATGCAGCAGGAGTTCAAGTCCAGCTTCTCATGACCCAGCCCCAGGTGATGTTGCCTGAACCCCGCCGTCCTCATCCGTAAAGCAGGGTGACACCACCCCTCACAGTGTGGGGATGAGGGTACAATAAGAAAAACATAACCCAATTGCCAGGAATACTGCTTAGCTCTTGTCACCATCAGCACTATGGGGGTGCTCTGAGCTTGCCGTCTGGGGCTAACTCTGCATTGCTCCCACGCCCCACCCCTGCCTGCCCTGTCTCCCCAGTGCCCTGCACAGAGCCTCGTGCCCAGCCACTGCTGAATCAGAGGGCAGAACCCTACCTGTGTGGGGCACCAGGAAGGCTTCCTAGAAAAGGTGGTACCTGTTGAGGTTTTGAAGGATGCCTAGGAGTTGACCAAGCAAAGACAAGAGACGAGGAGGCAACTCCAGGCAGAGGAAGTTGTTTGAGTTAGACCCTGCGGCCTCAAAAGCCATCCTGAAGCATGAGGACTTCATCCATGGCTGGGTTTTGGTGAGCAGAAATGACGTGAGGACGGGCAGAGGGGGGATACCCTGAGAGACTGAAAACTTTCAATTAGAGCAAGGATAGTCACATGGTATTTACTCATCAAACATGTCTTGGGGGCCTACTACACACCAGGGTGGGGGACATAGTGAGAAACCACACGGAAGTGGTTCCTGGGGCCACAAAGCCAATGTTCCAGGGAGGGAGACACGCAGTAACAGAAAATCTCATAAATAATTCATCAATTCCAGCTGCCTGGAGGGTGCAGCAGGAGAGGTAAGCGGTGCTGAGACCATCGACAAGAACAGGAATCCAGTCTGGTGTGTGTTAGCACCTTAGCAACAGGAGTGAACAGAGCCTGAGGAGAACATTCCAGGCAGAGTGAACGGCATGGACAAAGCCCTAAGGTGGCGAGGAGGGTGGCCTGTGTGGCTAGAAGGGGAGGGGGGACTGGCATGGCAACGTGGCCTGGGGGGCAGGGCCAGTGGGCTGGGGTGAGCAGTCTGGGTTTATCCTCTTGGCAACAGGCAGCCAGGTAGGAGCCCAAGAAGGTTGCCAGGTCCTGGTCACCCTGCAAATTCCTCGACAGAGAGCAATGCATCAGCCCCAGTGGAGAGATTTGTGGTCACAGAAGACCACACTGACAGCCCGGGGAGGCCAGGACTCCTGCACGGCCCAGCCCACATGCCCGCCCTCCTCCCCAGCCTAGTGGTCACCGGCAGATTGATGAGGTGGAGACCCGATCCGTCTTGAGTTCAGCTCAGATTCCGGCTGCATCCCTGGTGACAGTGGCTTATCAGTACCCGAGAAAATACAGCCTGGAGGGCGGACAATTAGGGGCTGCCCAGATGGCCAGGTTAGTGGCTCGCTCTTCTCTGGAGGACGGACGCAGAAGTACGGGGTGGGGGGGGGGGGGGGGGCGGTGAGGCCACACCCCCTGTCCCCAGGACCCCCCCACCAGAGCGCCCCACCAGGGAGGGTGCAGGCTGGGGCCCCACGGGCCCGCAACCAGACAACCAGACGGGTGATCGGAGAGGGAGAAGGGAGAAGGAGGCTGCCTGAGCGCTTCATCTCTGGGCACCAAGACCAAACCTGAGACCCTCACTCCAGGTGCTGGGGCGGACGGAAGCCCTGGGTGGTGCTGCTCTGGCTTGAACCTGTTCTCCCTGGAAGGTCATGGGGGAGGCCTCTCGTGCCTCAGTTTCCTCATCGGAGACATGAGGGCATTTCTGCCTCGGAGGGTCACTGTGAGGCTCAAACCAGATTCTGGAATGACCACCTTTCACCACGTGCAAACGGCTGAGGCCTGAGCTCCCCTTCAGCAGCTATAAGCCCAGAGGAGCTGTCCAGGGTTCCCTGTGGGGGCCACGCTGGGGCCACAGAACCACATCTTGGGCAGAAGTAAGGTGTAGTCAAAGGGCATGGGTGGGAACCACACAGACCCCACTCCTGGCCCCATCCCCTCCCAGCTGGGGGATGGGCTGAGGCCTCTGTCCCCTTCCTGGCAAAACAGAAATAAGAGCACCTTCAGCACAGGGCTGCGTGTTGGAAAGCGCGAGAATACTGTAGTCCCCGGCACCCTGTAGGCATGCAGAACCTGCCGCTGCCTGGCTCTGCCCATTTTCCAGGTTTCTCCCGCAAACCCTGACGCCAAAGCTCCATGCAGTCAAAATAGTCTTAGCCTCCTAGGCACATGGGTCACCCAGAAAGGGAGGCTTTTTGCAGACGGCGTGAGATTCCAGGGGTTTGTGTTTTAAAAGAGGAACCTGGGCAAGGCAATAGTTATGCCAAAGGAATGAATCACTAAGGGTAAAATCCCTCTCAACAGGCAAGAAAGGAAAACGTTGCGGGTAGAGGACAGTCCTTCCTAGAATGCTGAAATCACCTTGCAGAGATGTGGAGCATTTGTCAGGTAGGTGTTATATGGCCAGCATCGTACAGGCCCAGGCGCCACAGAGAAAACCGAAAATCTCCAGTTGCCCCGGAGGTGCCCATCATGAAGGAATGAATGAGCAAGCAAGTAGGGCTTGGAGCAGCATGGGCTCTACCATGGGCTGTTTCCCGACAGTCAGCAGGCCACCTGTCAGGCACCAGGACAGGACACACAGCCCTAGCTCTGCCTGCTGCAGCCCTGGGAATGGGATCTCCATGGGCACAGTGGACAGAGGTGGGTTCCCTGGGTGGCCTTGACCTCATTAATGGGGGTATAACAAAGCCAGGCCAGATGGGACCCCAGGCCTAGAAGAATCCATGAAGGGATCAGTGAAACAGGCTTAATTCTGGAATTTACACTCGTTATCCTAAAAACGCAATTGTCAGGACCAAACCCAAGGTGAAGGCCCAAGTTCATAGCCACCACCAAACTTACTGTTCATTCCCCAGTGTACAGTGGGTCCCGTGGGGACAGACAATGGCTGCCTGGCCCAGCCCCCCCATTGCTGTGAGGCCCATCACCTTCCACCCCTGCTCTGCACCACGGGCTCCCCAGATGGAAGAAGTGAATGGTCCTCTTTGCCATGAAGAACCAGGAGGGGACAGGTCCCTGGAAGCTCCTGGGGCATGTCCTCCCCTCCCCAGTGTCTGAGCACCGGGTGAGGGTGTGGGGACCCCAGCCCCCCACCTCCAACCTCCCCACGCCCACGCCCTGCATGCCCACGCCTGGGCCTCAAGCCCACACCTCCAGAGCTCAAGGGAAGGGTGGTCGGAGGATGGCAGCCACATTTCCGGGCTGCTGGCTTGCTGTGCCAGGGGTGGTTCATCATTCTCTGACTAGGAGAGTTCGGGACAACCAGGTTCTTTGCAAGCTTCCCCGTTCAGTCTCCCCTGCCTGCCTCACACCCCCACAGTGGACCCCTAGGCAAGCCTCGAGACTTGTCTGGGCCTCAGCTTCCCCACCTGGAAGTGCAGGTGGCACTGCCCGCCTGTGAGCGGCATCCTGTAACTTACACCCAGCGTCTCTTCAGTGCCTAGCACTCCGCAGGCAGCTGCTGGCAGGTGGGCCTGCCCGGCACACAGCAGGACTTCAGCGCCAAGGCTGCTGACCCCACGGGGCCCGTGGTGTGCTGCCAACCAGGTGAGGGTGGCCAAGGCCTCTGAGAGCCTGAGGTGGCCTGGAATCACCCAGCGTCCCCTCTCCATGATGGGGAGGACCCAGCAGCTGCCAGCAGAGCCCTGAGCAGGATGCCCTCATCTGACTCCTGCAGGCCTCCTGGAAGGCTCCTCTCCGTATCTAATGCCACCGGGAAAAATCCTGTTCCCCTTCATGGCTTACACCCACCACTTCCTCTGGGGGTTTCCTTGGTCCTCTGCCAGAATTCATTGGATGCCTCCAGAGCTGTCAGGACCCTAGGCTCTGATCCTGGATTACTCCCAATTACCCAAGATTGACTGCAGCCTCAACAGAATTCTGTTCTGTGAGCACACCAAGCTTAGTCTCACCTCAGGACCTTTGCATGGGCTGTTCCCTCTGCCTAGAATGCTTTTCCCCAAGACCTACATGAGGCAGTCGTCTTCTTGTCTTTTACCTCTCAGCTAAAATGCCCTGCCTCTCAGGGCAACAGCAGGGGCAAGAGCAGGGGCTCAGTCATCTGTGTTCAGTGCTGCAGCCTCGGTACCTAGAACGAGACAGGCGCAGGGGGACAGCCGGATGTCCCATCCCTGAGAGCTCCTAGGCTCCTGTCGGGGCCACCCCCACCCAGGGCCCCGTGTGGCCACCCCAATATGGGGAGGAGACACCTCCACTAAGCCAAGGACCCAAAGATGAACTTGGCGGTGATGCGGTGCATATCTGGAACTGGCCAGAACCCATCTCGTCTGGACAAATGCTCTGGGGTGGATGCCTAATACGAATCGTTTCTGTCATCAGGACATGGAGGGGCCTGACACGGACCAGCTGCTGCTGCCGAGGGACAGGCTGCCGGAGCATCGATGGGCTCTCAGCAAAATTGATGGCCACTGTCAGAAAATGATTTCCCCACGGCCTGACGCCAGCCCTCGGAGGAGCTCAAATCCCAGGCAGCGATGCCTCCTGGGGCGGGTGGGCGGGCAGTCAGGCAGGCAGCCAGGCGGCCGGCCGCACCTGGCCCAGCTGCTTCCCCAGAGCCTGCAATTCCAGGAGGGACGGGGAGCCGGCGGGGCCCACGCCCAGGAGGCCCACACTGAGTGCCTGTGGGACAAGAGGGAGCCGTCCCCCCAGGTCAGAGTGGGGGCTCCTGCCTGTATCCCTTTAACTCCCTTCTGTACCTCTGAGCCCAGCGCTGAGCCTGGCACAGTGCAAGAACCCAGTGAACGTCGAATAAATGAGCAAATAAATAACAATTCTCAAAGCTTGGACAACACCAGGCCAGCATCTGGAGAAGGGGTTCCCCAAACAGACAAGGGGAGCAGAGGGCACAAGACCCTGGTTGCCCAGTGCCTGCCTATCCACACAGCTACCCAGTGAGGGAGGGAGCATATGGGGCGTGGGGTACATGGCCCAACAGCCCTCCTTGCCCGAAGTCTTCAGGTCATATCTCAGCAGAACACTTGTTTTTAAATCAGTCATGCCTTCTTTTTTAAAGATGATGGGAGGGGCGCCTGGGTGGCTCAGTGGGTTAAAGCCTCTGCCTTTGGCTCAGGTCATGATCCCAGGGTCCTGGGATCAAGCCCCGCATCGCATCGGGCTCTCTGCTCTGCGGGGAGCCTGCTTCCCCCCCTCCTCTCTCTCTCCCTGCCTGCCTCTCTGCCTACTTGTGATCTCTGTCAAATAAATAAATGAAATCTTAAAAAAAAAAAAAAAAAGATGACGGGAAATTGATGATGCAAAGCTGTTTCTGGAGTTTTTTAGAAACACCCAGAATTGGGAGGTGGCCTGAGGAGACCTGGGGACAGAGAGGTCACGGTAGCCATCTGCAGAGACCCCCACAGGACCCAGTCCTGCCTGGGAGGAAAGGTTCTGGAAAGGATCAGTTCATCATTGATCCCGGGCCACCCAACAGCAGGGCCTGAGGCACTGCAAGGCGGGAGAAGCCAGGGGCTGGTGCCAAGCTGGAGGCCCACAGAGATAGCCCCTCATCCTAGGAGGCTCTGTGCAGCCCTCGTGGAAGGTACCCTGAGGCGAGCACAAGCTCAGGGAAGGACTCCCATGGGCAGGCATCCTGCAGGAAGGGCATTCTAGCTGGGTATGAAGAATGAGGGAGGTGATGGCAGCCAGGCAGGTGGAGTGGGTCGGACAGGAGCAGGAAGAAACACATCCACTCACTCATTCACTCAACAAACGTTCGCTGACTCCACCTCTAGGCCAGGTGTTCAGCTGGCCAGGGGACCAACACTGAGTGAGACTCCCTCCGTCCCCGAAGGCCCCTCAGTGGGCTGGAGGCAGGCTCCTCTGCTGGCCTGGTCCAGGCAGGTCACGCCTACTCTGACCTCAGGGCCTTTGCTACTGCTGGGCCCTCCGGCCGCAATGCCGTCTCTTCCTGTCTGGTCAACTCTTCCCTCAAAACTTGGCCCAAATGTCCCTTCCTCCAGCAAGCCTCCCTTAACCACAGGGCTGGGTGCGGCCCCCACTCTGGGCCCCCACAGCCCTTGGTGCTGACCTCACTCCAGCACTGATCCCCTGGGTGGGTCCTCATTCATATGTGCACTTCCAGCTCCACGGGTGAGCTCCTTGAGGTCAGGGCCACACCTGGCCGTGGCAGGTGCCCAGGTGCACCAAGCAGGGGCCGCCAAAACTGGGAGCCAAAGTTTGTGAAGAGGAAAAGAAAAGATGAGAATAGGGACTCTCGCTGGTCGCCAGGAGCCTCAGGGGCAGCCCAGGCAGAATTCCTTTCCACCAACTGCACAAAGCCACACGTGTGCCAAGGCCAGAACACAGCCAGCGAAACCCCCACCACAGTAAGAAATCAGCACCCCTGCCCGTCGCTGCTGTCCCCTCCTTCCAAAATACACGGGGCCGTAGCTCTTTTCTCCCACTGCTCCCCAATGATCCTGGGACCCAGGAGAACAAATGCTTCCATCTGTCGGCTAATACAGATCCCACAATCTACCGCGATAATCACTCCATTTCACACATGCGGAAACTGAGGCCCGAGGACAGAATGTCTTTCCTGATCCTTTGTTCGTGGAAAGAGCAACTTCTGGCTCCAGGGCCTCCCCAGAGGGACTGGGGCTGGCATTCCTGCCCTTAAAACCACCCATGACTACGTCACCTTCACTGGGCTGCCTCACGCCCAGCCCTCTCCAGCCCACCTTTTCTTCCCGAAACCAGGATTTGATGGTATCAGTCCCCTGCTCAGGTGCCACCGATGGCTCCCACTGCCTCCTGGACCGTGTCCAAACTCCTTGGCTTGGCGATCCCCTGGGGCTGGCACCTGTGGAACCTTCTGGCGCCATCTCCCTCACTTCACTCCAGGCACAGCTAAATCGCGCCCCTCCCCCAAAGGCTGGGTGTCCTCCAAGCCTCAGTGCCCACCTGCCTCTCCCCCTGGAACACCACTGCCAGCCAAGCGGACTTCAACTTGGCCTAAAGGGGTCGCTCGAAGATCACACGCCGCAGAGAACCTTCCCAGACAGGCAGCACTGGCCCCACCACCTGTCTGCTCTTGCGGCAGGAGACAGGACAGGGCGACAGAGCGCTCCGGGTGCCTGGCCCCACCTGACTCATCCCCCACCTTCCCCAGCCGCCCTCGCGGCACACCCTCAAATCTGCTGAAATGAATAAATTATCTCATTTAGCCACAGAGCACGCCCAGCTCGACTGTTGGCAGTTCAGCCAAGAGCCCTCGTGTGGAAATCACCACGATGAAGGTGGCAATATTTCACCTCGCCCAGAAATTTACTGCGAGTTCTCTAGTCTCACGAGTGTGTTGTGAGTGTTTTGTGTGTGTGTGTGTGTGTGTGTGTGTGATGTTGCGGGGAGGGGGGGCAGTGCTGGGTGACAGAGTTTCGATTTAAGCAGAGATGACAGAGAATCTCCTCCTTCTCCAAATGGGTCTCTGGCCCATCGAGTTCACCCAAGCCCTTCCCCGGTGCCACCTCACTGTCCTGCAAGGTAGGTGGCCAGAGACAAAATACCTCCCCTTCATTAAGGTAGAAACTGAGGCTCCCAGGCCAAGTGACCAGTGGGCAGTGTCAAGTCACAGATGAAGGGCTCTGTTCTGTCCTCCCTGTCAGGTCTGGGCAGGAAGAGGGATATGGGACACAACAGTGAAGCAGCTGGCAGAGGGTCACCTATGGGCCTTTCCCATGACCTGACGTTGAAGGAGGGACGCCAAGGTGGGCACAGGGTGACTGCTCCCTAACAGACCTAGAGAGAAACACGGCAGCCAGCCAGCAAGGCCCAATTAGGTAGCTGGCTTCAAAGGCCTCTATGTGCCAAGAGGAGCCAGATCCCACTGGAGCCCGGGCAGGAAACCATCTTTGCCGTGCCTCATGTGCGCCTGCCCGTCCCCTGGCAGCCCCATTGGCCATGCTCCCAGAGCCCCACGGGGCAGGCAAGCCCCAGCAGCCTACGCGCCTCACTGGAGGCCCCTACAAGCCCCAGCGGGGGAGCACGGGCCATGGGAGGCCTGGGCCTTGACCCCACCACCCGCCCTGGCTCACTTACCTGCCAGAGGCCCTGGCCGCGGCCATGTGCCCAGCTGGGGCGTCCCAGGCCCCACCAGGCTCACCAGGCCTGATTTGCATATGCTAATGAGCCACACATCCCTTGCTCCCCTTGCCAGCTTGTTTGGGGAACGGCTGGATCCGGCTATACCTGTATCGTGCTGATGTCACGCCGAGCTATTTCCAGCCTGGTTGCCATGGAAACCACAAGGCCTCAGCTCCAGTTAGGAGTTCAATATATAATTTACTTACTCCCCCATCCCCCCAGCCCCACCCCAAAGAGACTGGGGCGTATGGGGAACAATCGACTAAAATATACAATACCCTCCCTTCTCTCCGTGGCCTGTACAGAGGGGAGGAGGCGACGGGGGTGGGGAGCATGGCGCAGCGGAATGGTGAACCCATCTGGGAAGAAGGGGGAACGGTGGGGAGGAGAGAAGAGCTTTCCTCATTAAGAAGAACAGAGGCTGGCATTTGGAGAGGATTCCAGGGATGGGGCTCAGGCCTGGCGAGGGGGGCAGGATGAGGTCCTCTGCCCAGTGACCTCCAGCCCTGGCGGACCGAGCCTTCATCAGGGACCTCAAGTGAGAAATGACTCCAGGCCAAGTCACTGAGCTGTGGGTGACCAGCTTTACTCTAGAACACCCCGCGGCTACTGTCTCGCTGGCGCCAGGGTCTGCTGTTCAGAAGCCGTCCCAAGAAAGGGGCTTGGCCACCTCCAGACCAGAGTGTTCGGGCTACCCGCCCCCAACCCACCCCCCGGGCTACCCTGAGGTCCTTCCAGCTCTGTTCCACACGCACTCACTGACGGCAGCTCCATACCATACTGGGG
>RCUC01140359.1:0-40222 GCA_003697995.1 Taxidea taxus jeffersonii
TTTTTTTTCCTTTATTTCACCAATATGGTCTTAAAACTATCACATATTCTTTGAGGGAGCATGAGAGAGAAGTTCTGTTTCTGTATAGGGGGAACTTTAAATTAGTAATGTCTATGTTGTATCTACAACTATACAGAATCAACACATGATGGTTGATGATTCTGAGGTCTTTAAAAGCCCATTTCAACAGGTTTATTTTGTAAAGATAGGCTTCCCATTGCTAATTCCTTTAGACGTGTAACGTATATTTGTGTTCTTTGAGTAAACATGAGGAAAAAAATAGAAGCTGGGCTATGGGTTTTAAGGATGTCTTTGGGGTAAACACTACATATAAATTTGGTTTGGCATCTTTTTCTAACCCAAGTTGTTTGCACAAGTATCCTCCAAAACATCATCCATTGTTGGTAATGGGAAGATAACATAAACGTAATTTCATCCCTTCCATTCCTAACTAGCAACTTAAGGAGGTGGCCAAGTCTAGGTAGTTCTCTTATTTTTCTGAATCTACTTTTCAGCATAGGAAGCTAAAATTGAGAAGCATTAAAATGTTAAATATAGTATAAAGGATTTTACTACTGACATTTATATGCTGTATGCACAGCAAGCCAGTTTTCTGATGTACTCAACAACCTTGACAATACTCTTTAATGAGCAAAGTACAAACTGATAAATCAAGCCAGTGGTGGGGAGACAGCAAAGAACTAGAGAACCTACTTAGAAACCAGCAGTTTGGGGAATGACGGCTATAAGGCAAAGTTCTGAATACCTCCAGGACTGAGCATCATACCTTCACTGATGGTGAATGAAGATACAGGGGAGCAAAGGATGGCTCAGCTATAGTAAAGCTGATCTGCAGCAAGAAGTTCGAGATATTTGAACAGTTGGGAGGGGTCAAAGGTAAGTCATGCAAAGAGACCTTGTCTCTACCCAGCTCTGAAGGAGGGACTGATGCCAGGATACAACTGGGTAATGAGAGATGACCACCCCAAAGTCAACAGAAAAATCTGGGATGTGCTGCTATCCTCTAGATACAAAGTAGAACACACTACAGATATATTCCCAAAAATGCCTGCAGAGAAAACTAGAAAGTTGTTTATAGTTTTTCTATTTACACTAATACAAACAGATTTTGAGGTTGTTTGTACTGTATGTAGTTGCTGTGGTCACAGCCAAGAAATGTAAGTACCTACAAGAGAGAGGACAGCAGAATCCCATTTCTAGGCATCTTAATTCTATACACTCAGACAAAAAAGAAAAGAATACCTCGGGGACTTCCTGCCTTTCCTCAAGCTCCCTGTACTTTACTGTTAATTACCTATTAGGCACTTCATAAAGGCCAGAAAACAGAAACTCTTTCTATTTCACACCACACTTCTAAAATCACTTTAACTATCTGCATTAAAAATGCCAGTCAACAGTGCTAAAGCACTTTTTTTTATTCTTAAGGCAAAATGTCATATCCCATACCCACTTCCGGCTGCCCCCAAAACCACCTGCCTTCACTGTAGTCTTTGCCCATTATAAAAGCCAAAGAAGAGAGAATGGAGAATTTTCAAACTAGACTCCTCAATATAATGTGTAAGACATACTTTGTCAATACTATTATCACAAAATTAAACATATTTAAATGCTTATAGCATACGGTTACTTTTACCAAGATATCAAGAAATAATTATATGCGTTTCAAAGTTAGTAACAAACAAGGATATTCGAATCCAGCCACAGGTACAGAGGTATGAAGAAGCTTTGTTCTTTTCAGAGGTGAGCACAATGACTCTAAATGAGATGACTTTTTACACCCAAAATAGCATATTGAAAACCAAAAACACTGCCCTTTGCTTAATTCTACTGAAACTACATATAAATCACCAATATGACTACTCATGAGGCTCTCCATCGTATTTGGAAATAATACTGTTAAAATTATCTTGATGTATATTCATACATGAATTAAATTTTTTTTCTCATTGTAAATTTGGTTTTATGTACAAGTATATAGGTACAACCTTATTTCTAATGTTTAACCTAGAAAGGGAGAATGTAACAAAAAATCACGTTTTGTAAATGTGGTTTAAGATTTCATGCATTCTCATGATGCCATGTCAGTCATCCCACACTAAACCAACTGTTAACAATGTAGTGCACGCTTTAAACATTCAACTAAGAATAAAGTCTAGCCAGCACCCTGCTGAGAAGGGAGCTTGCTGAGATAGTGCTGAACCAAGGCAGCAGCAACCCACGGGACTAAGCTGTGATTATTCAAATGAAAAGATAAAAAGGGTAGATGTGAATTTGCTGGAATACTTTACAGAATATTTATCTCTGATGAAAATGCAACATCTGCAAAACAGATTTACGTTTTTATGGGAGTTTTTAATATAAAACAAGTAATTACTAATAGTGATTTGAAAAAGTATAAGAACATATGAGTAAAGCTTAGTAATTTAGAATTTACTTTTGTAAAAGTTGACAAATATTAAAATGTTGTTACCTGCATTATGAACATTGTAATATAACACACAACACATCCACTTGTTAAACACTGTCTCCCATGCCTGACTTGGATTTAGATATTGAGTATATCATATATTACAGAAAGAAACTTTCCAAGTTTTGTCAATGCTTGTGGTATATATACTAGATTCCTCATCAAAATCTGCATGAAATCTAAAAGGCTGGTATTCAAAGCAGTTACTTCTTTTCTTCAATATTCTACAACATGCCAGTTTGGATCAGCCTTCAGATTTTCAGGGCATGAAACATATACAAAGAGAGCACCCAAAAATACGTTTGAACACATTTAGGATAAGTTTGTTTACAGTTACAACAGAAATACCTTCAACCTTTGTATCTTTCCATTTTCAGTGAAAAAAAAAAAAAATCCTAAGCAAACATATTTGGGGCCAAGTTACTTCTTTGTAAAAATGATATATCATGTTGTTCAACTTTTAAACCAAATTCTTAAAAGCATAAAAGTTTGTATAATTGTCAATGCATTCATGTGTTGTTAGGAAGATAAAATGAAACATATAGAAACAAAAATCTCAAACTATCCCAATTTCTAAAATGAGAAATAACTTTGTTGCTTAGAAAATAAGCTTTACTTTTCATCTCAAACTCACTTTAAATGCTTGACATATAATTCAATACTTAAGAAGACAACAGGTAAACTATTTGATTAATATTTATAGAGTGATACTTCTCTGGGCAGACATTTTACACAACAGCTTCCCATTAACGTTGGGGGCAAAAAATCACTTGATAATTTTAATCACAATTAATGATTGACTGATTAATAGATTAACAATTTTCTCAGTAATTTAGATGGCATAGATCCAATAAAGGAACCAATCTGATAATTGCTCAACATGTAATTCTATCCATTCATAATATTAAGCCAAAAATTTGCAGATACTCCACTCAGCTGGATTACATGCTTTCATGTATATAATCTGATCAACAAAAAATAGTACACACTGTTGAACTTTCTCCTTTTCTTTCTTTTCTTTTTTTTAAGAGCAGCCCAATGATTTTGGGGGTTGGTTAGTACAATACAGAGAACATAGGTGGAAAGCACAAAATGGCACTTAACAGCAATGCCAGTACTCATCTCATTATGGTCATTAACTAAGAATATTATTACTTTTTGTGTCTTCGCTTTTCTTTAGAACATAATCAAAGCCATAAACTTGAATTTGAGGTATATACACAATGCACACAACCTTATGCAAAATACTTCTCATAATTTTAACATTACATTTTAAAGTACTGGAAACTGAGTATCTGTGCTGATTTGTATTTTGACTTAATGGAACACAAAGAGAATACACATTCAACTAGGGAGGGTTATACTGATAATAAAGCTCTTAAAGTGAAAAATGTCTTCTTCTCCCTTTGTACTTACCACAGGCTACACAATGTCCTGAGAGGATTCATTATGAGAAAAATGGCAATCACAGCTTTAAAGACCTTGCTTTGGAAGGAAATAATGAGAAAGCAGATTGGAAAGTGAGACTTTGTTTTCAAATAAGTGGTCTTAATTTTTCTCCTGATAGAAAAAGTTTAAATCAGTTTATTATAAATATATCTAAACCATTAATTTTTGCAGCTTTCAGGTAAAGTCCAGCACTTCGTTTATACAAAGTCTATGAGGAGAGGTCAGTAGAGATCATCTAATCTTGAGTCGTGACATCATCCATTCAAGTCCTTGGCATAATCTATGAAGAATATAAAATCATCTGATTAAGTTCTCAACTAAAAAGCTAGGAACAACAAACTAAAAGGTATCATTTTTCATTTTCCTAAACAACAAAGATTAAAAAATCAGTAATATTCAATGCTGTGTTATTGTGGTGAAGCCATACTCTCTTACAAAGTAGTACATCCATGCTTTTTGGGTTTTGTCATGTCTCTAGGGCCTAGACCACTGCCTGACAGATAAAAGGAACTTAATAATTATATAATGAATACCCACAGAAAGTAATTTGGCAATATGTATCAGAAATACTTAAAATATCAATACCTTTTTCCTACTTCTAGAAATATATTCTAAAAAAACACTAATTAAGAGACAAGGGCAGGCTGATGTATAAGACTGTTCATCAAAATATTTTTAATAGGTAAAAGTAAATTTAAACACCTAGAAATAGAGAAAAAAATTAAAATATAGAACACTGATATCATGAAATATTAAAAACTTCCTTTCAAAGACAATTTTACAGTATGATAAAATGTTCATGATGATACAAATGAAACAAAAGTAGCAGGATGTTAAACTAAATATAAAATTGACGTGGTAAAACAAAGTATACACATAATATGTATGTTACATCTACGTATTTTACAAATTTGAAGGGAATAAAATCTCTTAATCACTAATACCAGTTGTTAGTGAACAATTCATAATTGAGAATAGCACAAAACATAAAGAGATTTCACTGATAATAAAACTGAATGTTTAGAGAGAGGAAAATGTTGTACATATTAAAACAAAACAAAAGACTGTCGCAAAATATTAACTATTCTCTATGAGGAGCTTTTGTAGATATGACAAACTATACTACTATTTAATTAAAAAACACCAGAACTCAGATTTTTGTGGAAGTATGAATCTAAAAATGTAAAAGAAAAAGAAAAAGAAGAAAAGACAATGAGGTAAAGAAATGGTTATTTTGATGTTGGCTCATACTTTCCCTACTGTTACTAGATTCCTTACTTTTAAACTACTGATAGGAAATGGTGCAAAATAATAGGCAAATAAATTAAGTCCAAAGTGTTAAATGAACAGCAGTTACCTAACAGCAAACCAGAAACTGTGCTAAGCACTTAATATCCACGATCTTAATTTTTACAATCCTGAAACCAGAACCCTTTCCATACAACAAGAGGGAACCCAGGCTTAAAAGACAGTAGCAAACGGCAGAAGTGGGAGTCAAAATGCCAACCAACACTAAAACCTAGAGTTTAGATCAAGGTGGCCAGACTGCAAAAGGGAAGTATTTTCTCCAAAACCAAACATTTCCACTTGATAACTACTGGAGAGGGAAGCCCACATAAATAAAAAATTAGAGGGACGCCTGGGTGGCTCAGTTGGTTAAGCAGCTGCCTTCGGCTCAGGTCATGATCCCAGCGTCCTGGGATCGAGTCCCACGTCCGGCTCCTTGCTCGGCAGGGAGCCTGCTTCTCCCTCTGCCTTGGCCTGCCTCTCTGTCTGCCTGTGCTCGCGCGCTCTCTCTCTAACAAATAAATAAAATCTTAAAACAAAAATAAATAAATAAATAAAAAATAAAAAATTAGAAAGATATTAACATCATCTATTGATCTCCTCTTTTAAAAAATGAAACTGCCAGGGTTTGTATCTATCCTAACTAATGATGTACTTCTACACAATTATTCCAAGTATTTAAGTCAAATTTTTTGCCATCCTTACATGATCTTCTTTGTTGTCTAATTTAGTATTAAAATCAGTGCTTTTGCTTAAAGACCTTTGGTAGACAAATATAACATATAAAGATATACCTATATCAACATGTATCCAACTATTTGACAAAGATATGTAATGGATAAGATATTTTTACCTAAATGAGTATGTGGACAATGGGTATTATTATCTGTGATCTTTTTTTTTTTTAAACAACATATTTGCTTTTTTGAGGTTCTAACTATGTTCTATCAAATGTCTGTAATCAGGTAATAGGGACTTCTATTTCACTAAGATTCAGCTTCATCTCCAATTTAATTCTTTTTCCTCTGCTTTTAAATACACATATGAGGGATTCTTCACAGAGGTCTTAAATTTGGGGTTGAGGTTCTTCTGATGTTAGGCAAGACCAGAAGCTTGGGGCAGAAATAGATGAGGTAGCTGAGGCAGGAGAAATTCTCCTCCTCAAGAACATGGTGAAGGTGGGATAATATAATAAGTTACTACAGTTATCTATCTCTGCCCCGAGCTTCTGCTCTTTCCTATACCTCAAATTCAAGACCTCTAATTAGAATCTTCATCTCCAATTTAATTATTTTTCATTGCTTTTAAATACATAGACCCACCATATTTTGGAAATAAACTACAATGAAAACCTTAACTTGCTCACCTCTTTTACAGCTTTTTATCCTATTTCTAACCTCCTTTATTCCCTCTTTTTTTTTTTAAAGGATCTTTATTTTTTTAAAGATTTTATTTATTTATTTGACAGACAGAGATCACAAGTAGGCAGAGAGGCAGGCGAGAGAGAGAGAGGAGGAAGCAGGCTCCCTGCCGAGCAGAGAGCCCGATGCGGGACTCGATCCCAGGACCCTGGGATCATGACCCGAGCCAAAGGCAGAGGCTTATTAACCCACTGAGCCACCCAGGCACCCTATTCCCTCTCTTTTTTTTTTTAAATTTATTTATTTGTCAGAGAGAGAGCAGGAGCGAGCACAGGCAGACAGAGAGGCAGGCAGAGGCAGAGGGAGAAGCAGGCTCCCCGCTGAGCAAGGAGCCCGATGTGGGACTCGATCCCAGGTCGCTGGGATCATGACCTGAGCCGAAGGCAGCTGCTTAACCAACTGAGCCACCCAGGCGTCCCCCTATTTCCTCTCTTAATAGCCCTCTCTCCCTCCTCCTAATCCTTGACCTTGTATTTGACAATATTGACAAACCACTTCTTTCTTGAAATCCTTTCATCCCTGGGCATTAGACTAGGGCAAAATTCTACTGTAGGCATCTACCTTTCTTTCCCAAACCAGGAACCTTCGTGCCAAACTCTCTCCAATTTCAGCCCCGCCCTCTTTTTGAAAGTGCAAAACCCCCTCCTGACTACACTGGTGGCAAAATGAGTATCCCCAAATTAGTCTCACATCTGAATCCTTTTCTAGTTCAGCTTCTTTATGGATAAAATGTAAATTAAAACAAATCAGTCCATAGGACTGTTACCACAACTAAATGATACACTGTATGGAAAGCACTCAAGGCACAGGACTTTACAGTGTTAAGATCCATCACCAGTTCAAAAACTGTTTCCTGACTTGTCCAGCTCTCCGTGATACTCCCATTTCTCTGAATTCCGACAGCTATTCTGTCCTCTATTTGTTCACATGGATTAGCTCAGTTTGTTTACACATATTATGTATATGTTTTACATTTTATTCTTTACAGAACCAAGCTAGAAACTCTATAATTACAGATAAGGACTATGTCTCACCATCTCTCCCTTACATTGTTTTATACATGGTAGAATTAAATATTTATTGATTTTAAGAAGAAATACATGTTTCTAAATTAAGTATGTTTTCCAAAAAGAAGACCTCTTACCCCTCGCCAGTAAGAGCACAGCATGCCTGGATATGCCACTGGTGATCTTTAATAGAAGTTAGTTTCAAAAACTGGGAGATTTCTGCTACAGTCATACATTCTTTAACATCTTGTTTATTAGCAAAAATCAGCAATCCAGCTTTCCGTAGGTCCTACAGGAGCAAACAAAATTGTAAAGGCCAGTGCACTTTATTTATAGATTTTCCAACTTAATTAACTGAATACTTTTGATCTTTTAACCTAGGAATCCCACAACTACTTGACATAAAAGCATCTCACGGCTCTTACGCTGATAGACAGTAAACTTAAAACTAAACACATTTTAAATACACACTTCTGTATTTTTAAGGATTGACATATTTCTTACAGTCCTAAATTACATTTTTTTAATGATCCTAAGTGCTATATTTAACAGTCGTATCTTCAAATACGTATTTACCCCTCCCCCTAACCCAAAACTAAGTTTCCATGGCTAAGAGCTACTTTTTTTGCATGGCACTCAAGAGTTTTTCAAATTCTACCTCAATCTTTTCTTTAGGTACCCACACCTAAAGCTAGTACCTTCCAGGTGCATAGGAAAGAAACTAATTCATCATATATAGTATATGCCTGAAGGCCTTAGACTTTAATTCTCAGCTGGAAGGTGCTATCCTAAACCCATCCTATTCTTCTGAGACCTAGGTCCTCTACCTTTATTCATGAAGATTTCTTAGATTTGAATATTCAGTAGGGCCCTTTTGGATTGGCATTAAGTTTATAAAAAATAATTTTCTAATTAGATAGTTTTAGCACTTCTAGACTTTGCCTCTGAGGCAAATTCTTTAATTTTTCTGAATTTGTTCCTCATAACTAACATTTATTATCTAATCTGAACAAGACACCATTACATTAACCATTTTCCAAACAAAATCTCTTAAATCCTCGTAAGATGCCTATAAGATTCCCATTTTACAGATGAGGAAAACTAAGACCCAGCAGTGAGTAATTCATACAAGGTCATATAGCTACTGAATGACAGAACCAGGTTTGAACTGAGATTTCCCCACTATAGCTGCTGCCCCTCATTTATAATATAATCCTGAGACCACTATCTACCTCCTGTGGATGTGGTTTGGATGAATGAACTACTACATGAAAAACACTACAGGTCAGTACCTGGCTTTGGGTAACAAACAGTCCGTAAAATTTAGTTCACTTACTGCCTGGAAAATGAGGGTCATCTTTACCAAAGTGACTGGTTTAATGTTTTACTCACAAAGCAGTCCAATGGTTATTCATCTCCTTTTACTCTATCCTACCCTTCCCTTTTCCATTTTTAACCCACTGAGCCACACAGGCACTCCCCCTTTCCCATTTTTAAAGCCAGGGGCTTCCTTGATAATCTATTGAAAATTATGGACCTTTTTCTCATAAAAAGGTACATGTAAGATTTATATATGATGTTAAAGGGTGTTAAGAGATACCCTAAGTTCCACTCATGGATCCTGAATTAAGAACCCATGATGGACACATTCAACTGATAGATTAAACTTTCATAAAATTGTATACATACACACACAAAGAGATACTGAGAAAACTAAAGTTTTAGTGCTGTGCTTGCAAGTTTTCTCAACTGTGTTGAATGACATCATTCTTCTTAGGGATTTTTATAGAATATTTTTATTTCAATCATGTGTATATGTGTTTAAAACAATAAAGTCTTTAGTATATACAAACTGACACTGGTCCACATTATTTTACTCTGTGAGAACAGAGTTTCAATAATTTCTTTGATTTTTTTCTGATGTCAATAAAAATATAAATAATAACTTTTTTATTTGGTTAAAAAGAATTATGCAAAATGTCTTATATATCAAGATAGACTTTTAGTTACAGCGCCCTCTGCAGGATGGCAGCTATGCTACCACGGTTAACAACAGTTAACCTGAAAAGCATGGTCAGAAAGGGATACTCTAGAATTTTAAGATTTTACATTCAATTTATTTCACCTACGTTCAGTTCACCTGTCCACATAAAAGGCAAAAAGTTGAAGAGACGGGCTATAACCAGTACATATACTATATTTCATTATCAAGGATCAAATACTGTTTTCCTATCCTAAATGGAAAACAGAACACTTATCAATAGTTGATATGTGGCTGAGTCACTGAGTAGGTGGACTTTCCATGGAATGGAATTCTTATCTTCCTATCTTCCAGGTTTCAGTATCTCTTGCTAGAGTATGCTGAAATCTTGTATAGGTCAGGATGGCTAAGGCTGGCATGTTCAAAGAACACATTTCTGACATTAGAGATACCTGGAACAAGTTAGAACACATTGTTTATGCTATTTTACTTGAATGTAATCTATACTAATCACTCCTGGTGATGAAATTTGGAGAAGCACCTAGACTGAAAATTGGAAAACATAAAAAAATAGAGCTATTTATTGAAAGGTCTCAAAATAAAACAGATACTGTATCTAATTTTTCTAGATTTCACTGGCTTAATTTTTTAAATTTAGGGTTGTTTAAAAAAAAACCAAATAGCTATTTTCCTTATTTCTGAGTATTTAGGAAGAGACGAAAATCTTCTTTTACTTTTTATTAAACAACCTCAGGACAAATTATCCATCATTTTAACAACAGAAAAGAGATACACTGGATTGTATGTAATATGGTGAGCGCTGTGAAGTGTATAAGCCTGACGACTCACAGACCTGTACCCCTGGGGCAAATAATACCTTATGTGTTAATAAAATTTAAAAAAAAAAAGAGATATACTGGATTAAGGCTGCTCATCAACTAGACTTAGTAAGAGATCAAAGTACAAGGGGAACAGTGGTGATTTTTATACATCAGCCAAACTTTGAAGAACTTTCTGCTACCTTTTACAGATTTAGAGTCTAAAAATTTTTTTTCATTTAATCAAGAAGATGAACAGCAGCACATGCAAAACACATTTACTTAGCATCTTCCACATGCCATATGCAATTGTCAGTTTGTTTCTCAAAGCTTCATTTGTGAAGGTAATTCCTAGAAGTTTCACTCCAAATAAAACTTCATCTATACTTTTGTGTTTGGGACTATTTCAAAATTCATAAGTGCCGAAGTTTTGCACTTCATTTAAGATGAGGCTTTCAGGGGGCACCTGGGTGGGTTAAACATCTGCCTTCAGCTCAGGTCATGATCCCAGGGTCCTGGAATGGGGCCCTGCATCGGGTTCCCTGCTAAGTGAGGAGTTTGCTTTTCCCTCTGCACCACCTCCTGCCACACTTGTGCTCATGCTCTCTCCAATAAACACATAAAATATTTTAAAAAATGAAGCACTCAAATATTTAAAATCGCTTTATAGTTTCATATCCAGTAATACATGTAAAGCATTATTAATGGTGATAATAAGATTTGCTGGTTACTACGGTATATATGAAACACCTGACTAAATCCTTGTCAAAATTTGTTTTTACTCACATTCCATTCTTTGATCCATTTGCCCTTCCAAAACTGCCAATTTGGCTCTTCCTGACCCTATTAGATGGCTTAATCTAGCTCCCAAATTCGTCCATAATTCCTTTCTTCTCTGGCAATCTCCCTATTCAGTCTCTCACTTTCCAATGAGGCCTTATTTCTTAACAAAGGGCCCGAATTATGAGAATGCCTAAATTCAAATCCTGGCTCTTAAAAATCCACTGGTTTTCTGGGCCTCAGTGTACTCATCCATAAAAGATGGGTAACATCCATAACAGATGAAATTAAGTGACCAGCTCAAGTTAATAACCCCAGCTGGTAAAATTCAGTGACTTATTTGAGTCCTACTACTGGGCTCTTTGATCCTGCTACATTATTGGCAAATTAGAATAAGAATCAAAGGAAGAGTCTCCCTGTTTAAGGTAGTAAAAAACAGCCAAAAGACAAATATATTTGTGTCTTATTTTACTTCTTCCTATGTCTTCATAAAACAATAATAACCCTTTGGTGTACACAGCAATAACCCCTCGGTGTAAAATACAAAGGGAAAAAAAAATCCTTAGTTTTCTACCTATTTCATAGCTTTTTATTTCTCAAACTAGAATCAAAGCTTTTATTTATTTATTTTTTAAAGATTTTATTTATTTGACAGACAGAGATCACAAGTAGGCAGAGAGGCAGGCAGAGAGAGAGCAGAGAGCCTGATGCGGGACTCGATCCCAGGACCCTGGGATCACGACCTGAGCCGAAGGCAGCGGCTCAAACCACTGAGCCACCCAGGCACCCCGAAACTTTTTTAAATGCATGATTAGCAACATGTATTTAAAAAAAAAAAATCCAAGGGGTTTAACACAGCTGCCAGAATCAATCCAAAATGGAGACACTGCATCACGCTGGGCATGATCACCGTACAGAAAACAGGAACTTCAGGGTCGCCTGGGTGGCTCAGTTGGTTATGATACCAACTCTTGATTTTGGGTCAGGTCACAATCTTGGAATCATGAGATTAAGCCCCACATCAGGCTCTAAGCTGACAGAGCCTGCTTGGGTTTTCTCTTTCCCTCTCTCTCTGCCCCTCTCCCCTACTCACATACTCACTCTCTCCCTCTATTAAAAAAAAAACAGTAATAAATAAATAAAATCTTAAAAAAGAAACATCATTACAAAGTTATCTAGTTTTTTTCAAATTTATTTATTTGAGGCGGGGAGGGGCAGTGGGATAAAGAATCCCAAGCAGACTCCACACCAAGTGCAGAGCCCAACATGGGGCTCGATCTCACAACCCAGAGATCATAACCTGAGCAGAAAACAAGAGTCAGATGTTTAACTGAATGTGCCACCCAGGCACCCCAAAGATATCCCAATTTTCTTAAGCTTTGTTACAATTCCATTAAAATTAAAAATTACATATGTATCTAAATACTAATTTTTCTATTTCCACCTATGAGTTGAGAAAGTAACACCTGTAATGAAAGGCATACAAAAAAATCAATTGCTACCACAGTATTATATGATTTTATAGTTAATATTATCAGTACCGACTATATTATTTAGTTTATTTTTAAAATTATGCTACCAGTAATATTTCTCAAAGACTAAGAAAATGTGACTAGTCAAATAGTTTTCTTTAATCAAAGGGACAGTATCAGAGAAATCTAAGAGCAACAACATTTAAATGTAACATGTAACTGAGTTACAATCAAGACTTCTTAAATGCCCACGAGATTTTAAAATCTCATTTCCACGGCACCTGGGTGGCTCAGTTGGTTAGGCATCTGCTTTCCGCTCAGGTCATGATCTCGGGATCCTGGGATCAAGCCCCATGTCAGCAGGAGTCTGCTTCTCCCTCTCTCCTGCCCTCTTCCCCTCCTCCCATCATGTGCACACGTTCTCTCTCTCTCTCCTTCTCTCAAACAAATAAAAAATATGTATCTTAAAATCTCATTTCCTGGGACCCTGGGTGCTCAGTGGGTTAAGCATCTGTCTTCAACTCAGGTCATGATCCCAAGGCTGGGATCTAGTCCCACAATGGACTCCCTGCTCAGCGGGAAGCCAGCTTCTCCCTCTGCCTGCTGCTCCACCTGCTTGTGTGCACTCTCTCTCTGACAAATAAAATCTTTTTTTAAAAGTTAATTTCCAGGGGCACCTGGGTGGCTCAGTGGGTTAAAGCCTCTGCTTTCGGCTTGGGTCATGGTCTCAGGGTCCTGGGATCGAGCCCCGCATCAGGCTCTCTGCCCAGCAGGGAGCCTGCTTCCTCCTCTTTCTCTGCCTGCCTCTCTGCTTACTTGTGATCTCTGTCTGTCAAATAAATAAAATCTTTAAAAAAATTAATTTCCAGTGATAACCTTCTATATAATTAGTCTATATAAAATGCAAAATGCAATCCAATTTAGATCTTTTCACCCAGAAAAACTTCTAGAGCAAATTAATCCAGGAAAGAAGAAATAAAATTCTACAATTGATTCTACAATCTTTCCGTTGTTTCCAGATATACTTCCAGTTTGGCAAGTGTATAAATTATAAAGCAGGAATGGCCAGCAGATAAGTAACTCTTTTAAAAAATTTGAAGTAGGGGTGCCTGGCTGGCTGAGTTGGTAGAACATGTGATTATTAATCTTGGGGTCATGAATTTAAGCCCCATGTTGGGCACAGAGCTTATTTTAAAAATATTGTTTCAAAATTAAAGTTTATTTAAAAAAATAAACAAATAAAAATTGGAGTAGTATTGTCATGACAAAGTAGAAAGAACAAATTTGATAGAAATACCACAAACAGGGGCGCAATTGGCTGTGCTCAGGCAACTTTTGGTCCTGGGGTTGTGAGTTCAAGCTCCACGCAGGGTGTAGAGGTTACTTAAATAAACAAGTATGGAAGGAAGGAAGAAAGGAAGGAAGGAAGGGAAGAAAGAAAAGACAGACAAAAAAGAAAAGAAAGAAGAACTCTCCTCCCAACACAACACACATGTAAGCCAGAATCCTACTTACCTCATGGGCTAACATTTTATAGAGTTCTTCTCTAGTTACAGAAATCCTTTCTCTGTCTGTACTGTCCACAACAACTATTACAAACTAAAATAATCACAAAAAATTAGTGATTACATAATTGGATATTTATAAAATTTATTAACTACTTATCTGATTTACAGACCACAAATATAAAGAAATTAGAACCTTACAGTATGGTATTACTGAAAAACCAGAGATACCTACTATACATTGTGAAGCCTAAAGGTTTGATCCATTTCTAATTCAATATTATTTGCTAATTTTTAAGAGAAAAGAGAATACGATGGTAACACTCTATTAGGATATTGTTAATAGTCTAACAAATATATAACACGTTTGCTTTCTAAATTAATATCCTGAATGGTAATGAGCCTACATCTATCCATGTGCACCCAAGTTAATATGAAAAAAATACATTATGATGCTAAACTTTAAATACTTCTATAGGTATTTATCAGTATCAATCTGAAATGCTAAAAAAGGGCATGATATAGGAGAATGTGATAGATCAATTTTTAAAAATCAACAAACTGAAAAGAATAAACCCGTATCTAAATCCCTGCTCTCTTCTTTATGTAAACAGCACCTGCTGCCTGCAAGCACAACTCTTTCCTGAATTGATGATGGGAACGCCGTCAGGAGATGCAATGAGACTCCTAATGGAGCCAGGCAGGACTGAGCTACACTGCACCTCTTCCTCACCTCCACGAGCACCAAAAACCACAAGGGAAAAGGGAGCAGAAACAGTCACTTTATGTTGGCATAACTGATGCCATCAAGTTAACTTTGACTGCTTAAAATTAACATGCACTTTTTATTTTTTAGAACTAGCTCTTCTTTTCCAGATAAACCACTGTTAATTTTCAGGGTCTTTTCTACTCTTCAGGTTTCATTAACCATACAGCAGATGAGAACAGATACTTTCCCTTTATTCTCACTTGATACTTACTGATATGTGGCTTTATTAACATAAGACCAGTTCCATTCCAAGGTATTGTAATCAAACTATTAATTTTTAAAATGTTGTTGTAAGTTTGACACCTGCAGCATTACACACAGAAGTACTAACCATATGTATCTTTCCTTTTCCAAAAAACATGATCAAAGGCTTGGTGAAGTTTTAAGGGATCAACTCATTAGAGACACTTAATAGATCTTAATGACATAATATCCATCTTAATATACATTTGGAGTTTTATTACCTTATAATCTGCACTACAAAAACAACTGTCACAGCCTTTCAATTTGTAAGATCGATACAATAAAGCTCTCAAATGTCACAGATCTGAAATTTCCTCTTGGGAAATAACATGTAAATAAAAACATACGATTATGTCTAAATTGCTTTATAAGCGAAAAGAAAAAGAATTCTTTCATGTGCAACTGTGCTGCATTAAAGAACATACATAGTTAAAGTTTGGCCAGGATTCAATCCTCTAGTACCCTCTCATTTAGCTAGGATTTTCTCTATGCCTACAAAAATAAACAGTAAGAAAGAAGTGAAATGGCAAACTATGAGATAGTACTCATTATAAAAACAACTACTTAAGATTAAGTTGTGGGATCAATACATAATCAGACTAACCAATCACCCCCATTCCAATTTTCCCTACAGAAGTTCAATGGCAGTAGGTATATAATAACCTCGAAACAGGGAATCAAAGATTCTACTATGTTTAAATTCAACTTTTATTAACATACTAAGGTATTTCAAAAAGATTAACCTAAGAGTTCACACCTAGATGTTGTTTCCCAAGCATTCCGTTCATAGAAGCTTTAGCACATTAAGAAACATTACCTCTGCATTAAGAAACATTACCTCTGTGTTAGTATAGTAAGTGTTCCAAGAAGACCGAAGAGATTCTTGGCCACCAATATCCCACATTAGAAAACGTGTATTATTAATCACTATTTCCTCTACGTTACTTCCTATTGTAGGTGATGTATGTACAACTTCATTCATAGAACTGAGAGGAAAAAAAGTTCAAATATATTACAATTAGCAAGGAGGCAAGAATGTTTGAGCATTTTTCAATCAAGGGATAAGTGAGCATGAGTTTTTCTTTTTTATACCCAAATGGCCCTTTTCTGCTAACTCGTGAGTTAAGGATTTAAA
Organism: Taxidea taxus jeffersonii; assembly: GCA_003697995.1. Classification (NCBI taxonomy): domain Eukaryota; kingdom Metazoa; phylum Chordata; class Mammalia; order Carnivora; family Mustelidae; genus Taxidea; species Taxidea taxus. The sequence continues at coordinate 16,356 of RCUC01140359.1, forward strand.
GAGAAATGGGACCAGGTAGTGAACTATCTTAAATACTCTAGATTCATTTCCAGAAACTACATAAACAGTATTTCTCTACTTGCTACAAGCAAAAAAAGTGAACATGCTCTAGGTCATATAAATTCCTAGTTCTCTTGAAACAGTTGCTTAAATCTGGCCCCTGGTTTATAGTCAAAATGCCTTCTTAAAGAATTAATTTAGATTCCATATAATATTTTTATTGCTTTTGTTAAGCAAGTATCACCCAGGCAGAAAAAATAACCGTGAACAATAAATAAAAATTTTAAAGTAGTGAATACTTACAATTGATAAAGGATGGTAGTTTTCCCTGCATTATCCAGCCCAACAATGATAACTTTGTGCTCTGAAATAAAACACCAGCCATTTATTAATTAAAAGCAAAAAACTTTTAAACTTCCTATTTTACCCATTCTTTCCAATCACGTTATAGTTCAGTGCATGGCACTTTTTACCTTTCTGGAACTCAAAAGAATATCCTAGCAAGACCAGCAGAGCAAGACCAGCAGAAGTGTGCCATTAATTTCACTGTCCTACGCTCTCATACTATACAGAGAACTCTCACTTCTCTAGGAAGCCAGAAACACTATATTCTTTCTAGTATATGGAAGTCTACTCACGGGGCGCCTGGGTGGCTCAGTGGGTTAAGCCTCTGCCTTCAGCTCAGGTCATGATCTCAGGGTCCTAGGATTGGGCCCCGCATGGAGCTCTCTGCTCAGTGGGGAGCCTGTTTCCTCCTCTCTCTCTCTCTGCCTGCCTCTCTGCCTACTTGTGATCTCTGTCAAATAAATAAATAAAATCTTTTAAAAAAAACCCACAACTATCTGAGTACATTTAATATAGCTGTTCTAACAACCAAATCTAAGGATGTAGGGTCATGGTGGCAGTGACTACCCTCCTCCTTGAACTCTATGGCACCACTTTCTTTAAATTCTCTTCCTCCATCTCTTGATATTTTTCCTCCCACTGACTCCTCTTCCTTGGGTCTTTCTTCAAAAACATTTGTTTCTCAGAGCTGTCTTCTTGCATTCTCTTCACATTTTAGCAAGGCATTCTGAGGACCCATCTATTTCCATGCTATCTAAACACTATTCCAAAGATAGCAGTGGGTGGAAGAAGTTCATTTCCAAAGATGGCCTCTGGATATTCATGTCCCCAGTATAGTCTTCCCTCACTCCTGATCCGCAGTGAATGTGAGGGGTCCTGTGACTCACTTTTAACCAACAGAATGTAACAGATGTGATGCTGAGTGACTTCTAAGTCTACATCATTACAAACCTTGAAGCTATAGCCTGGCTGTCTTGGACAACTCCCTCTGGAGTAAACCAGTCACCATGTAACAAGTCCTGCTATCCCCAAACCACTACATAGATGAGAAAGCCCAGACTAATTGTGTGGCCTGACCTGTGGGTAGAGATCACCCCAGGGTTGCCCCCAGCTGTTTAAGCTGTTCCGGCCATTCCAGATGAGACGCCAAACACACAAACAAAGAAGCCATCTTGGATATGCAGCCAGGTCAAGCTGCAACTAAATGAGAATCCCAAACTAGAACTTCCTAGCTGAGCTCAGTTAAATTACAGAACCATGAGAGATAATTAAAAATTATTGCTTTAAGTCACAACATTTAGGAGTGGTTTGTTACACAGCAGTGGTTAGCATAGCACCATGGAAAAATATCTGTAATTATGTGGCCTTGGGAAAATTACTTATTTCTCTAACCCTAAGTTTCCTCACTATAAAACAGGGACAATACCTATTTTTCCAGGTTGTATAATGATCAAGATAGCATATGCCCAGTGCCAACCACTAAGAAAGACAGTTCCTAATCCATGTTTCCAAATCTCTCCTAAACTCCAACCTACCTAGTGGACAGACACAGTGCCACTCAACATATCCAAAACCCAACATTTAAATCTTTTTCTAATTCTATCATACCTAATTCACTTAATGGCATAACCATGAATTCAGATGCCCCTGGAGTTTATCCAGTCTTTCCCTCAACCCCAACATCTAATCTGTCACCAACTTCTATATATTCCCCCTCAAAAACATATCCTGAACCTTCTGACTGTGCTAGCTGTAGTCCTCCTTATTTCTTACTATAAAACCTTTCCTAGGTGGACTGTCTCCAATCCAGTTTTCTACTGTTGCTATTTGTTCTATACTACAAAGCTGGTTAACACCACTTTTAGTTAAATAATGGCTCTGCGGGAGACAGGTGGGTGGCTCAGTAAATTCAAGTGTCTGACTCTTGATTTCAGCTCAGGTCATGATCTCAGAGTCATAAGACTGAGCCCCCTGTGGAGCCTGTCTCGAGCTTAATATTCTCTCTCCCTTTGCCATGCCCCTCAAATTGCATCCGCCCTCTCTCCTTCTAATAAATAAAAAATAAATGACAGTTCTCCATTCTGACAGGAAGACAAGGCACAGGTTCTCAGCCTAGTAAACATAAGACAGTCATAACTGACCAGGCTTCAGCTTTATCTCTTACCACATCTCACCACTACCAGCAGGTATCTAAGCTGAAATTCAAGCCATTCTCCCCACATAAGCCACACATCTTCACAGCAAACAGTTTTCTACCTCTACTCAGTTTTTCCCTGAGCTGGAATTACCTTTTCTACTTCTCCTTCTAGGGAATTCCAGTAATCTTTTAAATTTGGTTTTCCCCAAAAAATCACTTTCTCATGCTTTTCCACAATACCTCTAACACAGCACTTATCATAATTATTTACACATACACTAATCTTCAAAGCTTAATGAGGCACCCTTCAAGCGTATAGATCCCATGCTAATCATCTTTATAATCCCGGTAACTACAACTTTTCCTGGTACAAGGTACTCAATAAATGTTGAATTAATTCATGCTCATCCTATAAATAATGAGGATTATAAATATAAATAATAAGTTGAGGATTATAACATGTCACAGTAAGGATATCGTTAAGAAAAGCCTTTTCAATCAGATGGTAGAAGCTTTCCAAATAGTTGTCATTTACCATGGAGGGGAATTCCTCCCATTATACAAAAATAGGAAGATTAAGTAAATAGAAAATTTTAATACAGTCCATTTTATCCAATCACTCATCTCTTCTAAGAAAGGGCAAGCAGCTGGGGTGCCTGGGTGGCTCAGTGGGTTGAGGCCTCTGCCTTTGCTCACGTCAGGATCCCAGGACCTAGGATTGAGCCCCGAATTGGGCTCTCTGCTCATCAGGGAGCCTGCTTCCTCTTCTCTCTGCCCGTCTCTCTGCTACTGTGATCTCTATCAAATAAATAAATAAAAATCTTAAAAAAAAAAAAAAAGGGCAAGCAGCTTACAACCAGCAGGGTTCTAAAAGAACATGGTCACATTTCCCTCATATAGGTACTTAAAAATAATTTTAAAGATGCAGGTCCTGGGGCACCTCAGTGGCTAAGTGTTTGGTTAAAGCCTCTGCCTTTGGCTCAGGTCATGGTCCCAGGGTCCTGGGGTTGAGCCCCGCATCCAACTCTCTGCTCGGCAGGGAGCCTGCTTTCCCCCCTCTCTCTGCCTGCCTCTCTGCCTACTTGTGATCTCTCTCTGTCAAATAAAATCTTTTTTTTCTTTAAGATTTTATTTATTTGACAGAGAGAGATCACAAGTAGGCAGAGAGGCAAGCAGAGAGAGGGAAGCAGGCTCCCTGCTGAGCAGAGATCCCGATGCGGGACTCATCCCAGGACCCTGAGATCATGACCTGAGCCGAAGGCAGCGGCTTAACCCACTGAGCCACCCAGAAGCCCCAAATAAAATCTTTTAAGATTTTTAAAATCTTTAAAAAAAATAAAAATAAAGCATCCTCGCCTCACTTAAAAAAAAAAAAAGATGCAGGTCCCACTATTTAATCTTTAGAGATGACTAGGGTAAAGGAACTGAGAAAATGATCAAATACGAAGACGACACTTATTTTAAATAAAGGGTTAATAACATATAGAGGGCATGCTAAGGTAAGTTCACTTGAATAACCACCAAAAGGCCTCATCTGGTGACATTTCTCTGGTGAATTTGCTTCATGTATGGTCCTTCATCTCCCAGGCCCACAAACTCAATCCTGCTACTTGGAGTAGACAGGACTCAGAGAAGGCAATTCAGAGGTGACTACTATGTAAACAAGAACACCAAAATGAGTAACATACAACGAGACCAAATGTTCACAACTACCTAACAAGTGCAGTCGAAGGAAAAGTAGTAAGAGTGGCTGAATTAAAATCAGACTACTTGGAGAACACAGAATCCCATCAAAGGCAGTATTTTAGAGGCTACAGTGAGTAGATAAACCCATCTTCACATTAGGGCCATACCACTGAAATCTCTTTCTTTTTTAAAGATTTTATTTATTTATTTGACACAGAGAGAGAGCGCGCACAAGTAGGGGGAGAAGCAGGCAGAGGGAGAAGGTGAAGCAGGCTCCCAGCTTGATCCCAGGACCCCGGAATCATGACCTGAGCCGAAGGCAGACACAATGAATTAGCCACCAAAGTGTCCCAAGACTACTGAATTTTTTTTTTTTTTTAAGATTTTATTTATTTGACAGACAAAGATCACAAGCAGGCAGAGAGGCAGGCAGAGAGAGAGGAGGAAGCAGGCTCCCCGCTGAGCAGAGAACCCGATGCGGGGCTCGATCCCAGGACCCTGGGACCATGACCCGAGCCGAAGGCAGAGGCTTTAACCCACTGAGCCACCCAGGCGCCCCAAGACTACTGAATTTTTTAAGCAAGGCATCTTTTCACCTAGAAAGTTTTGTTTTAAGATTTATTTATCTATTTTTAAAAAGGATTTACTTATTTATTTTAGAAAGAGCCAATGAACATGCACACAGGGGAGTGGGGATAGAGGGAGAGGGAGAGAAAGAATCCTCAAGCAGAGACCCTGCTGAGCGCAGAGCCCATTGCAGAGCTCAATCAGGATCTCACAACCCTGAGATCATGACCTGTGCTGAAATCAAGAGCCAGATGCTTAAGAGACAGAGCCACCAGGTGCCCACCTGAAAAGTTTTCAAACAGGATGGCAGTCCTTAACTCTGTATTTTTCTATGTCCCCAAGTTAAGCATTCTTCTTTTGATGGCCTATTGCTTTTTCAGGTCTAATATAAGCACTATGAACATTTTAATCAAGCAGAATTCACATCATGCTCTACCCTAAACTCTGACTTGGATAAAAGCCTTTAGCTTCCTACTTGAATACTAATTTTTTTTTTTTTAAGATTTTATTTATTTATTTGACAGACAGAGATCACAAGTAGGCAGAGAGGCGGGCAGAGAGAGAGAGGAGGAAGCAGGCCCCATGCAGCGCAAAGAGCCCGATGTGGGGCTCGATCCCAGGACCCCAGGATCATGACCTGAGCCGAAGGCAGAGGCTTTAACCCACTGAGCCACCCAGGCGCCCCAATGAATACTAATTTTTAATAATATCATTTTCAGGGGCACTCAGCGGGGAGTCAGTCAGTTTGAGATTCTCTCCCTCTGCCCCCCACCATTGCTCTCTCTCAAATAAGTAAATCTTTAAAAAATATATCATTCTCAAAATGTCAGCTATTTTTAGTTTCAGGAATACCATTTTGTAACCCCCTTTGTATTGGCTACAGGACTAAATTCACACAGACTTGCCAATATTCAGGAAGAAAATAAAATTACTCTGACCAATGTGAGAAATACCATTCTAAGGGTGCCTGGGTAGCTCAGTCAGTTAAGCAACTGCCTTTGGCTCAGGTCATGATCCCAGAGTCCTGGGATGGAGTCCTGCTTCTCCCTCTGCCTGCCACTCCCCCTGCTTGTGCTCCCGCTCACTGCTCTCGCTGCTCTCGCTCGCTCTCTCTGACAAATAAATAAATAAATAAATCTTAAAAAAAATTTACCATTCTAAAAAGTATAAAATAGGAGCAAAAACAAACCATATAAATATAGGCAAGAAATCTATGATAAATAACTATAAAGAGTGACTAAAAAAAGTGTGTATACAAATAACACATACAGAGACCCCAAATATAAAAAAGCACATTGTCTCTTACAAAGCCTTTAATCACTTAGAGAGGTTAAACTGTTATTCTAACTATGCTACCATTTTTCAAAGTATTTTGCTACCCTTCTTCTGTAACTGCTTTCAGAGCCCGTACACTGTTTTGGAGCATTCCCAGTGGTGGCAGAACCCTTTAACTGCTGAAGATGGTTTTGATTTTAAAGGGAGACCAGAGCCACTTGATTATTATTTCAGCCATAATAAAGTAAAAGCAAAAACGGGTGCTACCTTGTTGCTGATAAATGAGGTATGATCCCTAAATGATAAAGAACAATTTAAAGATTTGTCTCTAAGGAAATTCTAAAAGCAGTTTCAATATGTATTTTGAGTAATAGTGAACGTAACAGTAGAAAAACTCTCTGGCCTTCTAAAATGACAGCTTTTAAGGTGAAAACTCACCTGGTTTCATTTTTTAAAGCAGTCTCCTTCGTTTAGCCATCCCCGACAGGACTTACTTCCTTATTCCAAATACAGTACTTTCCTACCACTTGTATAAGGAAGGACTAACTAGACCACACCCCTCCCCCCAAAAAACTACAGAAAGATTATTTATTTGACAGAGAGGAAAAGGGAGAGTGCACAGGTTCGAGCAAGAATGGGGAGAGAGGAGGCAAAGGGAGGGGAAAAGCAGACTCCCCACTGAGCAAGGAGCCTGATTCGGGGCTCCAGCCCCAGGACCCTGAGATCATGACCTGAGCAGAAGGCAGATGCTTAACAGACTGAGTCACCCAGGTGCCCCAGAAAGAGTCTTTATCATACCTGACCGTAAGATGAACAGGATAAACAAGATAAAACTGCTGTGAACACAACCACTATGTAATAACACACAGACATCAACAGACTGAGAAAAAAAGCACATGACAGAAGAGGCTCATACCAGAGGATTCTGCTTTCTCATAACACAAGTTAGCTGCCTGCTGAGGACAGGATGGGGTTTTTATAGCCACTAAATAGAATCAACTAGAGAATCAATAAGCTGAAATTAGGTAACATAACCCGTGATGGGTAAAGATTTAAACAGCTGCAAGTCTTTCTTCACTAGTGCCTAGAAATAAAGCAAGCACACTGGGGAGAGAAGGTATGGTGGATGGTACAAGATGAGAATTGTCTGGCATGCTGGAAAACAGGAGAAAAGAGGATCAAAGGCGGTGATAGGGGAAGTAATAAAGCAGGTCATACCATTCTCCAAACTGGAAACCTCTCTTGTACTTCATTTTACAAATTCAATAAAATTAGTTTGTCATAAAAAATGCATAAATATACAAACATTTGACCAAACTCTTAAGACACTGTACAGTCCATCAAAGGAATGCAAACTAATGTACTGAACATATGAGGTTTTAAAAAATAGTTTAAAAAATTTTTTTAAGATTTTATTTATTTATTTTGTCAGACAGAGAGAGAGCGCAGGAGCGAGCACCGGCAGACAGAGTGGCAGGCAGAGGCAGAGGGAGAAGCAGGCTCACTGCTGAGCAAGAAGCCCGATGTGGGACTCGATCCCAGGACGCTGGGATCATGACCTGAGCCAAAGGCAGCCGCTTAACCAACTGAGCCACCCAGGTGTCCCTAGTTAAAATATTTTTAACAGAAAAGAAAGAGGGGAGGCTGCGTGGCTCGTTCAGTTAAGGTATGTAATAGGCTCAAAGATAAAGGTGCCAACCTCATGTTAAAAAGCCAGTTTACTGGGGCACCTGGGTCACTCAGTGGGTTAAAGCCTCTTCCTTCAGCTCAGGTCAAGATCCCAGGGTCCTGGAATCAAGCCAAGCATTGCATGGGCTCTCTGCTCAGCAGGGAGTCTGCTTCTTCCTCTCTCTCTCTCTCTGCCTACTTGTGATCTCTGTCAAATAAATAAATAAAATCTTTTAAAGAAAAAGCCAGTTTATTATCAACAACAGGGTTAGATTTTTCCAACTTTCTAATACTCTCTCAACTTCCTTTGGAAATCTTTAGGCTCCTTCACCACCCCAGCCCATTCCTCCCATTACCATGATGGAAGAGAATTCTATACAAAACCTAAATTTGTAGCCAAAAAGTCTTATAAGGCACTCCAAAATGAATACTCCACAAAACCTAAAATAGAACATGAATACTAAGAGATACTGTTATTAGGGGCAAATGTAACCAAACTTTTGGCTATTCTAATTCTTTGATGCGTGTGATTCATTACAGGTTTAGTGTTTAGTACTATCTATGCCACAGCATTCTTAAAAGTATACTTAGATAAGGACAAACAACTACCCACTGTTACAATGCTTAGAAAGAATTCTGAATTATCTTATTTAGGCTTCAGTTTCCCCATCAATACTTTACTATTTTGTCATGAAAATGTTCCTTGTTTCTCCATTTCATTTTTTTAAAGATTTTATTTATTTATTTGACAGAGATCACAAATAGGCAGAGAGGCTGGCAGACAGAGGAGGAAGCAGGCTCCCCGAGCAGAGAGCCTGATGTGGGTGGGGCTCGATTCCAGGATCCTGAGATCATGACCTGAGCTGAGGGCAGAGGCTTTAACCCACTGAGCCACCCAGGCGCCCCTCCATTTCATTTCTTTTTGACTCACCCAGGCAGCCCACCAGTTGCATTCATTGCCAGGTTCCAAAAGTCAGTATATATATTCCTCCAACTACCAGTCAGTAAATTAAATGAAAAGATGTCACTGTCAACCCGGATATTTTCTATCTCTGAATCACACCAAAGTAAAAAACCACAAATACTAAGGCAGATAAACTGAGAGCCATTCCGATTCTTGATTTTCACCTCATATCCAAACTATATGAAACCCTAATTTTATCTTACATAGAGCAAACAAAATCCGTTTGTCACCTTCTCTATCATTCTCCTGGTCCCTAGCAGAGTCTGGAATAAAACATGTGCTTAATAGAGTAGGAAGAAATAAATCAGATCTGGAAGATATAAAGATTGGAAAGGAAGTATCTGATCAAGTCATTTTGTATTAGAAATTCCATTTTCAAAATCTAAAAGTATCATCAACAAAAAAGTTTGAAAACTAACATGCTATTTATAACAAAGGCAGTGAAGTTGCAGGAAAAAACAACTCTCGCACTAAGAGGTTGCTGAATGAAAAGCAATGACATGACAAAATTAGAGATGCAATCAGGAAAGAGAAACCACACAATGATCTGAATTTGCAGATTAATGTAGAGAATGTACAGAAAGTAACTATTAAAGAGGATCAAAGTAATGAGGGATTGGCTAATAAAAACAGAGTATGGGACTGACAAATACAAGGAGAATCCAGCTGAAATGGAGCTTCCCCCCACCTCCCAAGACTGAGATGCAGACCTTGTTGGGGCCTGGCTGTGGCTCACTGAATGGTGCAAGAAGTAGCTGTGGGGATTTGCCTGTAGATCTCGCTGGAAATTCTCCCTCTAGGGTGTTGGGGAAAACTTCATTGAGAGGTATTTTGCCGGAGGGCATCCGGGCTGAACTCAACTGAAGTGGGTGCTAGAAATTGCTGGCAGCTGCTAACCACTATGAGGTGCAGGAGCCAGCCACTAGAGAAAAGTGTTCACACTCCTAAAGCAGGGCAGAACCTGCTGAAAGCACACTGTATCCAGGAAGAAAAACTCTTTCCTCCTGCAATGTCCCTCCAATGCCGTCTACTGATAAAGCTTCATATTGTGCCAGCTGGCAAGAGAAAAATATCTGAGGGATCCAGTTCCATATCCACAGAGCATGCAAGGATGATTCTGGAGCTAAATTTTATTGTCATAGTCCACCCCTTCCGCTACTGAGCTTCTCTAAGTACTGTTCTACATATCTGAACTCCATACAATAAAAAACAACAGCAGCAAAAGTGGCTTTCCCAGACCCAGGCTCCAGCAGCACAGACAGCTTCATCAACATTCATTCATAACTTACTCCCTTCCGAAGAACCACTCAGAAGAACAATACAAGCTATCAATAAGGAAATCTCACAACTTGTTCATAGTTCACCTAAGCTGAGCTAAAGTGAATCCTTTTTATACAAAGACAGTTTTTGTTTGTTTGTTATTAAAGAATACTAACTATGGCACTAGATGACCTTAGTTAAAATCCCAGGTCTATCTCTTTTAACTGCAGAGCCTTAAACAAGTTACCTAAAGTTCATCTCCGTAAAATGGGGAGAAATCATCCTCATATAGTTTTTGTAAAGACTAAACCAACTGAACTCTGCAAAACACTTAGACCCTAACCATGCACAAGTCAGCAAATCTTTACTGCTATTATTTTCTAGTGAGTTGAAGTTAGCTTATTTTCTGTCTCCCCACACCAGAATGAACACTCCATAAAGGTGTGTTTTGTTCCTTGCCTTATCCTCACCACCTACAAAAATTCCTGACACAGACAGGTGCTCATAATATTTAATAAACCATGGATCACAAGCCCTTCTATATTAAAAGACACGAGTGGTGGAGTACCTGGGTGGATCAGTTGGTTAAGCATCTGCCTTCTGTTCAGGTCATGATCTCAGGGTCTTGGGACTGAACCCCACATCTGGCTCTCTGCTCAGTGGAGGGCCTGCTACTCCCTCTCCCTCTGCCCACTTATGCTCTCTATCAGATAAATAAAATCTTTAAAATAAATAATATAAATTGTTTATAAATAAAAATAAATTACTTATAAATAAAAGATACAAGTGGCAACTCTTCAAAGCCCTAATGTAATGAAGACTTAGAGTTTAGTAACCAAGAAACAACGGGGGGGGGGGGGAATCAAAGAAAAAAATTATACCAATCTCTTCTTTATTTTATGTATTTAATTTGGGGGAGAGGCAAGGGAGAGAGAATCTTAGGCAGGCTCCATGTCTACCATAGAGCTGGTGCAGAGCCCTATAGTGGGCTCCATCTCACAACCCTGAGATCATGACCCGAGCTGAAATCAAGAGTCAAGACACTTAACCAACCCAACCACCGAGATGCCCTACCAATCTCTTAAGACCAATTATCTGCAACATGTTTCTTCAGTGTTTTAATTTGGCATTTACCAGGCACGTGGCCCGGGGCGGGGGGATCACTGGAACCTCACTTTCCTCTTTTGAGGGGAAAAAGATAGCTACTAAGAACATTGAAACATTTTTTTCCCTTTAAATAATTCATATAACAGCATCTAGGACAAAGTTTATAATCTACTGAATTCAAATATTACATAGAGGCGACCTCTGGTTTTTCAAGTTTGAGCTGTATGCAATTAGCTTTCACTGTGCACTTGACCAAGCTACACTAAACCTGAAATTATTCTAAAAGTGTTTCAGAAAAAAGAGATATGGTATGGTTTAAGTTTCATCAGTATGGCCAATTCTGCAATCCCCTAAATTTTTCCTTCCAAGAGTTTATGTGAAAAGGACATAGGATTGTGCTATGTATCTTCTGAAGGTAAAATAAAGCATCCAAGATACATCTGACATATATAAAATATATGAAATATATATTTCCAAGTTAAAAGAAACAAAAAGACCACCAAGTATCTGACATTAGATTTAATGGTGAATATTTTGAAAAGTGACCCTACTGATGACAACCACATCATTTCGTAGAATAATTTATTCACATTTTCACAATATTTTGACATCTAAATTTCTAAAACTTAACTCCCTTAGTTCCTCTATTTATTTCCCAACACTGAAATAAGTGTCCAGTCAAAAATAACCACAAAATACAGGCAACAAGACACTGTTATTAGCAATTTTTAGTAGTAACGATGCAATAACATCCTCATCATTTACCTACCTGCAAGGAGCTTTTGGCAAAGCTCTAATTCCTTCTTAAGTTACAAACACAAATAATTTTATCACTGACTCGAAACAGAAAGTGGAGATACCTCATTTTTCTTGCAGGACTAGAGTTCAATCGACAAGCAATATAAATTTCATAAATCTGATAGACTGAAATACTAGCTTCGCTAAAAATAATACAAAAATTATGGAGCTTAAAACTAGATTCTATCTACTACTCACACTGCCAATTTCACAGCAATGTTAGGTTTCCATTCTTGAGACCTAGAGATTACCTTTTCAAGATCTGTAGGCTCTCCACAGTCACTGAGTCAAGATCTCCGTCGTTCTACACTGAGAACATCTAGACCCAAATAAATGACTGGGGCTCACTTCCCCTGTTCCAACAAAAAAAGCTAGCCAGAGACAGTACAATTTAAAACTGGTTTTCTCTGAAAAATGCCCATATCAGAAAAATCATTTGAAATACTGCTCTTCCACAGAGTATCATGTGATCTACACTACTTTTTTTTTTTTTTTAAATCATACACAAGTTTAGTTCTGCTCCCCTCCCATCACCTTATAGGAGCAGCTGGATCATGAAGGAGAAATGGGGATACCTTGTACATAACAAGGTACATAACTCATTTAAGTCTTTATTGGAAAATTTGGGATCTGACACCAATACCTGCTTACCTGAGAGAAAAGCAAACCAAGTTACTCATAGCAAAAATGATAAATCACCCAACTAGACTTTAAAAAGAAACAAATGGACATGACTAACTATACTGTATCTCAATGACTATGGAGTCTTCTGTTAAAGTTCCATCCTCTTTCCACAGTTCTAGACACTCATTTTGTAACAAATTTTAATAAACCCGTTAGGCATTTCCAGGCAGTGTTTGAGTATGAACTAAAGCATCCCTATATAATACAGGTGACTTGCTAGTTACCTACATTAACAAATATTTCATATGGCAAGTTTCCAAATGGTTCCAGTTTAACTTACTTCAACATTTTTAAATCCAGCCCCCCCCAAACAGCCTCTACTTAAATAATCAACACAAATATAATCTTAAGCTTAACCTTACACACACATATAAACATCGAAAAAGGAGAGCGGTCCATCACCAGTCAGGATGCATTAGTCTCCCCAAGGTGGGGTGGGGGTGGGGTGGAGGTAAAGGGAGGGCTCATAAGCTGAGGTGTATTCGACAAGAGCGATTCCTCATGTTTTCCGCATTCTGCAACCCTCCGTCGCTCAGTGCTGCAGCTCGGGCCATAACCTATAACCTTCACCCGAGGGCCAGCATTTCTCCGTGGTTTCCAAACCCAACTGCTGAAGGAAAAAGAGCTACAGGGCTGGCCAGGCCGTTCCACTCAGGGAAGTCCGACATGGGGCAAGAAACCCTTTTGACTCCAACCGAAATCGGAGCAATGGGTGCATTTGCAGAATGAATTTTTCAAAAGGTCCCTTAAGATAAAAACAAAACAAACACAAACCACTCCCGAACTCGGAGTGGAAACTGAACAGACCCAGGGCCCGCATCCACGCTGTCCGTACCCGCTGCGGATCCCACGCCCGACCGCACCGCCCACAATCCGGAAGTATTCGGAGACCCCCCCCCCCCGCCCCCACCAAACACACCTAGCCAGCCAGGGCTGACCCTCTCCCCCACCCGTACGCCCTCGGCCCGCGCCCCTCACCCTGGTGATTGAAGAGTCTCCATATCCTGGTAAAGAGAATTCCCATTCTTGGGCAGCGGACCCCCCTCCAGCCACCCGGGCCGCCTGGCCTCCCCGGGCTCAGGCTGCAGGGGAGGCAACAGACGCGCCGGAGCCTCCGCCTCTGCTACTGCTGCTGCTCCCGCGCTGGCCGCCAGTTCGCTTCCTGGGAACCGGAGGGAGGCCGAAGCCCAGGCCGCCCTGCCGCGTGCGAGGCCCCGCCGCTGCCGCCGCGGCACTCGCCTGGCTCGCGGACATCGCCGCCGCGTTGTCTGCGACGAGCCTTGCGGGCCACCGTCCTCCCCCCAGCTCCTCTCGGGCGGCTGCGGTGGCGGCGACCACGCGGGCGGGGGAGGAGAGAGGCGAGACGGCTGGGACGCGAGGGCGCAGGCGCATGGCCAGAGGGGCGGAGCCTGGGGAACTGCGCCCGCTTAGGTCTCCTGTATTTGTATAACGAGGCGACCTGTAGGCTGCGGGAGTGAGCCCGGGGATCGAGGTAGTTCGGGCTGTGGTTATGACAGATCCCTCTTGCCCGCTTGTTTTAATGTCCAAGCCAGCTTTCTGTTTTCCCCTGCATTTCCTCGACAGAGCCGTAATGTAAATACGTTGAGTGCCCAGTGCCCATCCACGGTCTTTCTTACGCACTACACCAGAAGTTCCACTTCTTACCCTGCAAGGGGTGGGGTTCTATGAGGGAAGCTTCACGCGTCTCAAACCGCTTGTGCCGGACCTCAGCTGAAGCCAGTGGCATTATCTACACTATCACTTAGAGCAGTCGCCTTACGGAAATCTTTGCACCTCAGGGTTCTTCCCTTTCGCATCTCCCTCCACTTTCAAGTCCATCTTGCCCCTCACAACGATTTTGATCAAGTCCTCCTATATTAAAAAAAAAAAAAAACACACACAAACTAAAACTGAGCACAAGAGTCCAAATACCTTAGAAAATCCTTTTTCTCCAGAATACGGCCCCAACTAGCCTTTCCAGCTGCAATTTCCATTATTCCAAACTGGTTAAACACCTGGTCAAATATTTTCTTTGCCCTTCCAGTCTTCTTGCCTGTACACCTAGAATCGCTATGTCCCATGCAAGGCAAGTGTCACGGTGTATTTAATCAACCTTCTGCTATGGGATATCTAGTTGAAAACTAGAACAGAGTGAATCGTTAGGTTCCGTGATACCAGAGTTCTACTTCCATGTGGTGCTTTTTGGCTAGGCCTCTATTTTCTTAAATGGAGAAGCAGTGGATTTGTCTCTCTAAGGTCTTGCTTTGATTCTAGGTCATCCGATGACAAGGTCATCTGATAATCTGATAATTAGTCTCTAGTCTTGTTAAAGGCAAAAGGTAGGGGGGGAGACTAAGGTGTTTACTTCTCTTTCACAAAGAAATCTGAACAGCTCCATCCCTTCTATTCTCCTAAACCTTAGTAAAAAAGGTATAGAAAGAAGTGGAGAAGCTGTAAAAGGCATTCTGGATTGTTCTGACACCCCATCCTCAAAAGCTGACATCTTTTCACCCCACATCTACTAGCCATAAAATATCTTATCTCGATATATAGGAAAATACAAGTAAGGCCCTGAGAGCCTACAGTTCTTAACTGAGCTAGAAAATTTGTACCTGTAAAGCAAAGGGCAATATTGATGACTAAAATGTGTCTCTCTTTGAGCAACTGTGCAAGAAAAAGTCCTTTGATTTTTGGGGGGCTTACAGTTGAAAAGCCAGAGTTAGAGGGGACATATAAAGGGTAAGAAAATTACTTTATTAATCTATTTTATGTTATGTTTATATTTACATAATAAAGTAGTCTCTAGGCTCTTTAGAAGAGCAAAGGTATTGTTTGCATAACTAATTTATATCAACTCCTTAATATTTCCATTCTTGCACACTGTAGGTGGTGATTTTAGCAGCTCTAAGACATTTTGCAAACTCCCCACCTATCTCTGTCTACTTGTTAAACGGCTGTCATATCCATATTAACTTGCAAAGTTAGGGCTTGGTCTCCCAGATTATTTTCTAAGTGTCTCTCAAAAAAAGGTAAAAGAATAAAAGGAAAATTTGCCTAATTCAATATTGTCCAACTATAGAATCTATGTATGGAATACAAATATGGAACTACTATGGAAATAATTGGAAATGTTTGTTGAGTGGTACGAAGCTATTTGTGAAAACAAACTACTTATAAAAAATTTTTAAAGACTAATTTATCCATGATTATAGTAGTGTGCAAAATGTCATTAAAGAGACTTCTGCTTCAAGATACAAGAGTAGATGGTCTAGACTTGCCCTCCTATCACTAATAGGAAACTGGACAAAATATAGAAACCAACTGTTTTTAGATACCGGACAACACAGAGCACAGGATTGTGATCCCTGATAAGAGACACACATGAGATAAGTCTAGGCATTACCTGGATTTTCTGCCTGGAGGCAATTCCTAGCCAGGGACAGAGTGGGTGGGAACTCAAATTGAGTCAATCATAGCAGTCTCTTTGAGTTGAATCAGTGTTGGAAGAGATCAAGGTAGCTAGAATTTGCGAAGCAGAGCAGCTGAGAGGAGGGAGCTCTGCAGAGAAAAGCTCTAGAAACCCACTTGGTTTGAGCCATTGAGTCTTCAGCTGCCTACCAACCTGTACCTATGCAGAACCTCATGAGGCTGGCCAATGGCAATTTCTAAGAGAAAATAAATACCAGGGAGCTGTGAAACATAATTCCTAGAGCTCGCTAAGGAACAGGAATCATTTGGAGTTCCCTTCAGTCAGAGTGAAGAGTACGCACTACATAATGGGACATTCATTCAGCAGATAGGCCAGAGACCTTAGAAGGGGACTAAGAAAAAAGTCCTACTCTAGATCAGTCCTGAAGGAGCTTCAAAACAAATCATGAGAGTCTCAAACTCATCCACAACTGCCTGTCAAAATCAGTCCAGCATTCTTTAGGGATCAAGTCATCCACAATGGAAAATTTATAATATAGCGAATCCAATAACAAAATCACTGGGCATACAAAGAAACAAGAAAATGTGACCTGTAACCACAAGGAAAATTGCTCTACAAAAACAGATTGAAGTTCAGGCAAGTTAAGTGATGGCCCCAAGCTAATAGCTGGTTACTGCCCGCTCTAGGCTTTAACAGTGGCCAAGAGCTACAGCCTACAGTCTAACCGCTATACTAATCTGCATGTTGTATGACAGGATAACAAGATGTTTCTCCACAACCCATCCTAGTAGAAGTGTGTTGATGACCAGAGAAGTGGCTTCAGTCATATGGCCAGGTTGAAAGAGTCCCTTGCAGTGAGCTGCAATTCTTCCATTTGGGAGTTTCAGATTGTGGGTTGAAATGCCTTAATAGATAGGACAGCCCTATATAATATTTCTCCAATAACAAAAGTACCATTCATTCAGTCAACATTTATTGTATTACCGGCATTGTTTTGTATGCCAGTTTAAAAGCATTTGATAAATGTATTTTTAGGTAAAAGTACTTTGCAGAAAAAAGTTACAATGATCTTTGGTTTCCTCATTTGTAGTTGGGTCTAATAATCTCTGCCATATTTTCCAGGATGGCCAGATGGATTAAATGAGATAATGTTTGTGAAATAACTTGGCTGCAATAAGTCACTGCATAATGTTAATTCAAGGATAATAATCAACACAGTGCACGTTTCTTTTGAACTTCTTGTGCACTGCAGTGAGAAAAAGTCAAATGTCAATCAAGTCATAGCATGGTCACCTGGCACTGAGCACATGAAATATCAAGTCATAAGTTATATGCCATCCATGGAATGCTTATGGGTACAGGATACCTTTGGAAATGTCTGGTAACTCCTACATTCATCATTTAGGGATTTCTAGTTTATCTAGCTTATTTTTCTATATTGTATTCAATCCTATTTGCACATATATTTTAATATATTCTGTTTTGGGTGTGTGTATTTCATTTATACATCTTCCTGATATGATACTCTTTTGCAATAATTCATAGGACCTAGCAGAGTATTCAGAGTATTCATGGAATCGTCACTAAATTGAGTCTGGGCTGTGAGAGCAAATGTTTAGACTTTTTTTTCCTGCAAGAGGTATAGGAACATACCTCTAAAACAATATAAATATCTCTAGAATAATATAAAGCAGAGGTATAACGCTGGTTTCGGTGTTTTCTCATTTATTATATAAAAGAAAAAATTAATGCAGTTGGTTTGTACACATTTAAATTCCATAAAACAAATCCATAGAAATTAGGATACTCTATGCATGCACTCTGCATTTTCTTTGTTAAATGTTTTTGTTCACAAAAATAACAACACATTTTTTTCTTTAAAGCCACTAAAGCAGAGGGAGAACAAAACATGCAGCACTGTACACATTTGCATAGTATATTTTACCCAGCATGCCTTGTAGAATGCTACACATTTACCTATATAAGAAAAATAAAAGGGTTAAATTATTAAAATAAATAACTAAAATTTAAAGAAAGGAAAAAATTATTTGACAAAGGCAATATTTTTTTTCCACTTTGCACCTGGAGATATAGCAATAGCTTGGGATATCAACAGCCCTCAGAATAATTGGTAAAATCTTTTCACATCAGCTTGCCTTATTTATTTTTAGTATTAATAAAGTTACGTTTTTCCCTCCCGCCACCCCTTCAAAAAAAAAAAAATAGCTAGTAGCTTTAACTTATGGTTCAAAATAGTATTCAGTACAAAACAAATGAAAGAATCCCTAAATACTTTACTTTTTTGTTGTTGTTGGGACATCTTTATTTATCATTCTGACTTTAGGCTGTGAAAAATATAAAGCATTTCAAACATGTCCAAAATTTAGAGGAGCCCTATGAGCTCATGTACCATTAGTTTTTGTAGTTGTTACTGAAGGAGCAGAAATAAGAACAGCAAATATAGTATGAGTCTTATCACAAAATAACATTTAATAAGTTTTATGCAAGGGAATAAAGTAAAATAAATTACATCAACAGATTGCAAGGCTATGAAGTAAATTGCTGGAAAAGTATCAAGCAGCAAGTTAAAAAGATGGTAGGTGAAATAAATCTGATAAAACTTAGAATTAAAGCTATGTACTTTTAAAAAACACGACTGCCAAATTTAACAGTGGACTTTGTTGTAAGTTTGTGCTATAACAAATGTGCTTCTTTCTCCTCAATCTATTTTCATATTGTTGGCAAAATATATATCTTTTATAATTTTGTACTATACAATATATGTTTTGCTACATTATTTATTTTTCTACTGCTAATGCAGATAAGAAGTAACAACATAGATTTATTTTGGCAATAAAATGCTTTCATTTTAATAACGTCCCAGAAAATATCGTAAGGCATATGAGAAATAGTATGCAACAATATAGCATTAATGATCCTGCATCTTCGATACATCCCTTATGCATACAGAATTCACACCGACTTCAGGTAAAAGTGTGTGAAAATGGCATGCAAGTAGGGCAATACATAAATAAAGACATGGCCATTTGTTGAGAAATTTGAGTGTTCAAAACATAACCAAGAACACTTACAAAGTATTGAAAAGCTAGAGGCCAGCGTGTTTGGGTTTTTACATATTTCTCCTTTTAACCCCTTATAATTTTTAAAAAGGATGCATCAGTATACTCCCCAGACCACTCTAAATTCATTAGTAACATTTTCTACCATCTTTCTGCAAACATTTTACATGCTTCAAAAGGAACAAAGGAAAGTTTCATATGTGTCTATGACTCTCCAACACTCTCGCTCTTCACTCTTATTTGTAAGTTTCTTATGGTAAGTGGGAGTTACAGCCCTTGTTCAAGCTTATCTGATGAGATATTTTCTAGTCTTCCCATACTGTCCCTCAATTACAGGAAGCATTGGGATTAAACCATCCATAAGTAGATAAAAAGAGTTGCTATAAGAGGATGTATTTCATTTGAGAAAGTTCATTTTAATAAAAGAAGAAATCTTTAAAAAGTAATTTCTGCTGTAGCTCTCTGCCATATAAACCAGTTTTACTATTTGACTAACTCAACTGTTTAAGTTAACAACAAAAAAGTTATCCTTGTCTTGAGGACAAGTATTGTATTGACTGATTTGGTCATAATTATGTAAAAGAGGTGGCCTGTTCTCTGCCCTACACAGTTTGAGTAAGTAACTTAGTAATAGAGTATTAACAATATTTAAAGATATGAGGAACTAAGAAAACAAATTTTATTACATAATTTGCTATGTTTTCATTCATATAGTCATTCAAAGATGAATTTTATATAATTTAAAAGAAAACAATATGCAACATTGTCATGAAACACAAAATCAGAAATATAAAAGAAATAAGGAGTACATTGCCATTTATTTAGAACATTTATATGAAGTTTGCTTCAGTGACATGGGAATCCAAGATAATGCATATGCTTATGTAGGAAATAGCTAACTGTGACAGGAGACATTAAGGATCAATAAAATTTGATTTTTCAAACCAGCTGCACTGAAATATCAAGTTTCTGGGTCTACTTTTTAGGCTTAGAGCTAGGTATTATAACAAATTGCACACAAAGGCAATTCCCTTGCAATTTGTTTTGTTCCCTATGATGACTGATCTCTTAAATTAACCTTGTGTCCTGATAAACTGTGAACCAATTCAAAGAAAACTTCACTAACATGGAAGAAATGAAGGGTGACAAGAGTATTTTGGAAACAGTCTAAAATTTAAAGGGAAAGTATATTTTAAGAATTTATGCATTTAGTTTTGCAGCTAGGTTAACAGTAAGAGTAATAAATTTGATCACTACTTATTGAAAAATGTTTTTCTCTTTAAAGACAGATTGTCTTCTCTAGAGAAGAGGTAGTATAAATATTAATATATAGGGCAATTTCTACAGTGGCATTATATCATTTTTATTTTTTAGCAAATACCAAAATAAAATTGTATAACTAAAAAAAATACAGTGGCATGCAAATAAAGGTTACCTAGAAACATTCTTGACTGACATCCTGGGTCTCAACAACATTTTATGATATGTTCATTCAGGGTTTAAATTTGCAAACTATCTTTTGGCATAATTTCCTTCTCTCCCTCCCTTTCAGTGCCCTAGCTTCCTATTATGAATTTTAAGGCCCCCACACAAAAGACAAGTTCAAGTATGCAGGTATGAAAAGAGGTTAACATTCCAAAAATACATTTTGCAAACAACAACAATAATAATTAAAGTAATTAACAAATTATTCAAAGGGAACAAATACTTTTCTTATAGTTTGTTTTATATTTAAAAATCCATTTCATTAAGGACTAAGTGCAATGACATATTGTCACATAATTAAGACTCTCTTATTAGGAAAGACTATCAGTCCAAATTGTTAATTTCAATTTGCTTTCCAATAGAACTGTATAAATATAAGAGAGAATCATCAGTCATTTATAAACATTTCCAAGTGTTGCTTTAAATATTGGAGTAAACAAGATAACATTGTTGATTATACTGCTGGAGTCACGTTATAGCCTTGAGAATTAACATCAGGATTGACTAATTATATTCTCTTTTTTCCCAGAACTACATTTTCACATTGTCACGTGAGTCTACAGTGTTACATGTTCGCAGACTGAAATTACAGAATATGTAACTTACATATTCTGATATTACATATATTGAAGTTACAGAATGTGTGATTTATACAAGGTAAAATAGCCTCAAAACATTGTAAGACTTGTTTCTCCTGCTTATCATTTGCTATTTTGAAATAAAATCAGTTAAAAACAAAGTATTTTATGGAATACGTATTTTTCAAAGTTGCTTGATATGCTTGGCAAAAATAAAACTTTCATTTAGTATATATCTGTATTTTTAGTATCATTTACACAGTAAACTCTAACACTTAAAAAAAGGAAAATGTATCTCTTATTTACTTGGAGAAGATAAACTTATTACAAAAGGAATGGAAAAGAATATGCCAAATCAAAGTAAAATTTTAAATATATCCATCAAGAAAATACACATCATACCCTTTCAAGATTGTTAGCTTTTGAATAAGAATGCAAAGCAAAACAGGTACAGACACTTGATGGTAAATGACAATTGGTTTTGTGCACAGATATTGAATGGACCTCTCTCATTATCAGCATGACATGGAAGACTTAGAAACAAGGCTTTGAGAGGCTTTAAAAACAAGTGATTTTTAAAAATTGAAAGAATATGGTAATCTTGCTGACTAGGAAATATATGTAAATGCTGTTGCAGCTACCTGCCATAAAATGTAAATATCTTAAAGTAGTTAAGTGACCAGATTGCTAATGCTACTACAGAAAAAGCTGAACAGCTGTCTAGTCTAAATTTATCACCTTGGTGCACTCTTTGCAATTAAATACTTTAATGCGCACAGACAAGAAACCAGTAAAGCATATAGAAAAATGTTTTGGCTAATGTTCTCTTTCTCATGCAAATATGTGCTGTACATGTAATAAATATATTTTCGTTTGCTGGAAAATGCTCTTCTGTGCTCTAACAAAGTATTCAGTAATGGCAGGTTAAATGCTTAGTAAAGTGTCTAATGGATACAGCTCTTTTAAATGTCTTAACTGAAAGTTCTGTAAGCTTCACTAGATGACAAAAGAAACTCACAAGCCAATATCACATGTTAACTTTTAGAATTTACTGAGCCCCTATATTCAATTGTATCAAATATGTGAGATAACTTACATAATTATAGGCATCCTCATCATAGCTAAACAGGTTCATAATGGAGTATGCACAGGGAACAGGAGGGGAGGGAATGTGGGAGGTCATGATGGGGTTCAAAATATGTATAACTAATCAAGAATATGGAATTTATTTTCATGGTCAAGAAAATTATTTAACGGGTGTATGTTTTGAAAGCCTAAATACTGAAAGGTGTGGTAGAAAAATAAGGTAATAGAAATCAACTATTATTTTCCATGTTATTTTCATGACATGTACTTTAGAAAGGGATTTTTATGCCTTGTCCTACTGGGGCTTTAGAAAAATTCATGCATTGTGGACTTGTAGAAACAAGAGTCTTTCCTGAAAGATATTTGTGTATTGTATAAAAGGGTCAATTTCAATAATTCCTTGGATCATAGTGAATCTAAGGCTTCCTTGATAATATAAGATAGAAGGTCACCAATTCTGTAATTATAGCCACTGGAAAAACTGTCAAGACAACAGGTGAAGAGGAGTGTTCATTAGAAATAAGGCAGCTCAATCTCCAAATTCTTTATAATACTTGACAATAAAAATGCTGTAATTTTAAATGAAGAAATATACTCTGAATCTATTGAGTTTACTTTTTATTGCAAGCTTTTAAATTCATCGTTTGTTTTCACATTTTTCATTTCATCATTTTGCATTAACGCAGCTTTCAATATCAAAATTGAGTGTTTCCACGTAAAACAAAAGTTCTTAGCATGACTATAAAGAATTTGGGGAAGGGCTAGAACATTCACATATTCAAAGACAGAGACTGAATGAAGCAATGGAAAGATATGCAATTGTGCTGGCAGGAAATACCGGCCCATGTTTGTGGGAAGTTGGAGAGATGAATTCCCATCTGGAGATGTTTAGCTTCGCACTCGGGAGGATCTGTGCCCATCCTTACTGTCTGACTTCAGATTACTGGATGTATGTAGTTGTGCTCAGAGTGAGGAAAGGGGAAACAACACCCGGTTTTCCATTTCCCATGACCAGCTATGATTGGGTTTCTCTATATTATTCTCTCTCACTGCTAAAGAAATTTTGAGGTTTTTTTCTGCCAACTTCAAACAAGCTAACAGTGGTGACTAAACAAAAAGCAAAATGCTTTGAATACAATAGCTGTGCCAGGAAAGAAACAAAAATATTAAAATCTGAGGAAAGTGTAAAATTTCTGCATTAATTTGAGGTGGGTTTTTTTTGGCACTATCAATACTTCTGCTAAGTTTGAAAAGCCATTCTGTTAACATTAACATATGTTAAAATGTTTATACATTCCAACTTTACATGTAACTTTAGCTTCCAGCAAATAAATACCATACTTGGTTTTGGCTTCTTTTGGTATTTTGATTTTCTTATTAATTAGGTTTTTGGTTTTTTTGTGGCTTTCTTTTTTTCAAATTTTTAAATTGACTGCAACATGCTCAAGTAGACTTTCTAGTCGATTTGCCCAAATTCCAACAGGAATTGGTTTATAAATTGGTTCCAACTGGAACTGGTCATTTGGAATTTCCAGCATGGGAAATTATTTTATATGTGCCTTGATAAGTACCCTAAAATTACAAATCGATGTGTCTAAATCTAATGAAGAAAACAAAAGTTACTGTTATGTAAATGCTGAGCTTAAAAATATCTATATGACTGGGCATCTAATAACCATCTAGACTTAAGGGCATCATGTACTTTTTTTTTTTTTTT
>RCUC01140360.1:0-118349 GCA_003697995.1 Taxidea taxus jeffersonii
ACTGAATACCACTGTGTCAAAAGTTTTGTGTGTGGGGAAGAACGTATATGTGTATCAACTTGTAAGTGCATAAAACGTCTCTAGGAGGTTATACAAAAAAGTAAAAATAACAGCTGCCCGAGGCAGGAAATTGGCTGATAGGGAAAAGGTCTAGGAGAGAAGCTTTTCACTGCATATGCTTTTTTTTTTTGTTTTTCAAAGTAGGCTCCATGCCCAGCATAGAATCCAATGCAGCACTTGTACTCACAACCCTGAGATCAAGAGTCGGACACTTAACTGACTGAGCCACCCAGGTGCCATGAAAGTCTATTACTGTATTTTATCTAATACAACTCTATCTATAGGTGTAATCTGTACACTTATTAATAATATATCTATATCTAACATATGCAACTCTGCTTGTAAAATCTATTATTTCATGTCCTAGGAAAAAAACACCAACATTAGAGATTAACAAGAAACCCTGCACAGAATTGAAGGCAAATGAGAAATAAAGGTTGAATACTTTGAACTTACATGCTGTAAGTCAATTGTATTTCAATTTCTAAGATTAATGAGAAATAAAGGAGTAGTAAGGAAACTTTAATTTTCTCATCCTTGGCATCAGGTAAGATAGAAGGGTAGGGGAAAATCCCCTGAGAATATGAACCACAAGCCACACTACCAGCATGGTCCCCAAGCCCTCAAGGAGCTTGAAGTGGTCTTGGGCTGGCAGTACCCCTAGGTGACTGGCAGACGCAAACATGAATTCTCTCTGGAAAAACCTGACCAGCCAATAGCAACTATGGGGCATTCCTAATTTTCAAATGCACCCTGCTTCAAAAAGTTAAGATATGGGAAGATGTGTGCCTTAGAACTGATAAAATACAGTATTTATGATTTACACTGGAATATCTGGGCACAAAACTTTCTTATTCTCTTCCAAACACTATGCTCAATTAAAATGTCCCTGAAACTTCTCATGGCACATTTTTCTAATAAGTTGCTTTATAATACTTTCTGCGACTCTACCATTTCTGTTAAGGCCTAAAGACAAACATCGGAGAAGTTTATATACTATTACAAACATAAGAAAATGGTCCAGTACAATGTCTTACCCAAATATAAAAACCCATGAAAACATGTCTCAACTTTTAATCAAAATTTAAGAGAGTTTAAAACTACTCCTTTTTTGTAATTATAAACTTACTTTATTGCTGCCAACTTTTTGGACAAAGTTCCCTCTGCTGGAATCTTTTAAAAGAAAAAAAAAAAGAGTATTAAGGAAAATTCATTATTTGAAATATTACTTCAAATTAATTATATTTTAATTCATTGAATTCTAAATATCTTATTCTGATGTGACGTGAATAAAAACATTCGAGGGAAATACTGTATCCTGTCCTAATGTTCTATGAACAGGACCTGGTGGTGGCTTAGGACAAAATCTTCCAATGATATAGGATCACATTCAGATTTCACAGGCATTAACTCTCCATCTAGATGGAAGTAAAGATAATGTGCCCTCCAACTGTGTCAGATGATTCAGGGGGCCTGGGGTCTCTGGTCATGAGGGAGCATCGAGGCTGAAAATGCACATGAAAAATATAAGGAAAACATTTATAAAATAAGTTGGAAAAAGGCAACATTTCTAAATTAACATTTTATTATAAATTCTACAGGATTTTAAGTATATTGAACCAAAATAGGTAAGTAACATTAAAGACATACTATTTCATCCATATGCTAAGAATTGATATATGCCATACATGAGCTGGCAAAACAAAACTAAACAAACAAAGAAACACCACCAACAACATGGTATCTTTAATTGGGCAAATAGGGGGAACCCCCTTTCCATTCAAGCTCACTTATCTTTAGTCATATACAGTATTCCTTTAGTACTACTTAAGAGTGAAGGAAAAACCTGACCAGGGTTTTTCCCTGGACAACTTTATGGAAGAGATGGAAATTCAAGTCAACAACTCTGTCAGTGATGTGCCAACACAGCCGGGTACTAAGAAGAAAAGGTACAAAGATACAGACCCTTCAAGTTCACAATATGAATGTCAATTTAATTTAGGGCAGTAACTATAAATCTCCTCTGTAAATCTTTCTTAGTCATCCGATATGTAGCAAAATTAAGAAATTCTCAGTTTGTCCTGTTCGAACAGCTAACATACGGTCAATATGGACAGTGTAACAGTACGTGACATGCCCAAGTGAATAATCAACAGGTGAATGACAATCTTCAAAACACATTTACCGGGTGCCCTCTAGAGGCCTGCAAACATCTAGATCCTGTTACTGAAGATACAAAAGAGTAATTGTAACATAAGGCAATAAGGTACAAGAACAATTCAGAGAGGAAAAAAATACCACTTGATGGTATAAACTTGAATATCGGGAAAAACTTGAATAAGTGACATTTTATTTATTTTTAATTTTTAAACTTTTAAAAAAGATTTTATTTATTTGAGATATAAAAGTGAGAGACAGAGAAAGAGCACAAGCGGGGAGGGAGGGAGAGGGAGAGGCAGACTCCCCTCTAAGCAAGGGGCCCAATGCAGGGTTCAATCCCAGGACCCTGGGATCATGACTCGAGTCAATGAAAGTCACTCAACTGACTGAGCCCCCCAGGCACCCCTTTAATTATTTTTTTAAAAGATTATTTGAGAGAGAGAGAGAGAGAGAGAGAGTGCACACATGCATGCACACAGGAGCAAGTGGGGAGGAGCCAAGGGAGAGAGAATCCCAAGTGGACTCCACGCTGAGCCCAACTCAGGGCTCAATCTCAAGACCCTGAGATCATGACCTGAGCCACAATCAAGACTCGGACGTTTAACAGACTGAGCCACCCAGGCGTCCCTGACATTAACTGCCTCCATAAACACAGACAGTCCCTTACTAGGCAAAATGAGACTTCAAGGAGGATTCCAAACAAAGGAACTGAGCAAAAGGACAGGAGTAAGAAAGCCCAAGTACATGATCAGCACTGAGGGAAGCCCCAGGGCTGCAGGGGAGTCACATGTGGAGACACCCAGAGCCTTGGCTGTGATGAGTCTCAGGCTCAGAACCAGGACAGATTTCACTCATAGCAAGAAAAATGAAAGGGTTTTACACAACTCCACATATGTCTGATGTGCACAACATGTAGGTACTGGTGACCTTAGGATGAGCAAGACAAACAGGGTATTTCCAACCATGGCTTTCAGTCCGGTGGGGCATACGAGCAACATAGCAATTACAGAAGAGTATCCGAAGGACTGTGCTGAAGTACAGGGTGCTGGACAGCACACAGCAGGGTCAACACACAGACTATGAATCCAGGCACAGGGAAGAATCTGGCCAGGCTCCTCAAAGGTAATACCAGGTAATGCCAGGCCACCAAGGTATGTGTGTGTGTGTGTGTCCATCTCCGTGTCCGCACGCATGTGTGCAGATGTGTGGTATGGAGTTTGTGTAATGATCATGAGTTCCATCGAGAAGAATTTTTAGGAAAATTAAATTGACAGTGGGTATGTTGAACAGAGGTAGACTGAAGGTAGGAACAATAACATGCCTCTGCAACTATTCTGACAAGAGGTAATGAGAATTTTGGTGGAACAATGCAGAAAGGAAGGAAGGACTCCTTTTGGGAAAAAAACCACAGCTAAAACATAGGCAGGGATACAGGCGATGGGCAGGGTGAGCCAAAGAGTCCAAGGCACAAGAGAGGCTTGCAGCCTGGGTGGCACTAATTCATCTAGAACATCAGCACATAGCTGGGGCCGGGGACAGGGAGAGGTGGTAGTGAGTGGAGACGTGCTGAAACTGGGGTGCTGGAGACAGCCAAGTGGATACATCAGGGAACGTTCTGATAGGGGGAAACGGGACTCAGAAGGGCACACAAAATCTCTAAGAAAAAAATGAGTGAGAAACAAACACCATGACAGAAATTATGAAGACCGTACCAAAACCTTGGGAAATGTCTACTTTTAGGGAAGTGGGCAGTTTTGCCCTCTGGGAACATTTGGCAATGAAGGCAGAAACCTTCTGTGGTTACAGTGGGGATGGGGAGGGTGCTATCAGCACCTAGGGGGTATAGGCCAGAGATGCTGCTAAACATCCTCTAACGCACAGGGCAGCCTCCAACAGCAAAGAACTATCTGGCACAAAACATCCATAGTATCAAGGATCAGAAATCCCATTTTGTTCATAGTATCAATCAGAAATCCCATTTTAGAGAAGCACATGAGAAAGGACAGTTAGAAACAAGGAATAAACATTTCTTTTATTTTGCATTATTTACATTTAATTACATTATGCATTAATTATGCACATGCAATAATTACATTTAAAAAATACAAATGAGAAAAAAAAAGAATGACGCTATTTCATCCTCCAAGGAGCATGGCTAGAACTGGTCTACAGAGTGCTCAGTGGGTGAGATCAGATACCATCTACTTCTATAAAGGTTTAACATTAAATTGATTTATTTTTTATTTATTTAAGATTTTGTTTATTTATTTGAGAGACAGAGATAATACCAGCTGAGAGGGGAGGGAGAAGGAGGCTCCCTGCTGAACAAGAAGCCCCATATGGGGCTCATTCCAGGTACTTCGAGATCATGACCTGAGCCAAAGGCAGACACTTAACCGATGGAGCCACCCAGGCACTCCTATACATTTTTTTAAACTTTATTCATTTATTTGAAAGAGAGAGAGCATGCAAACACACGTAGGGGGAACAGGCAGAGAGAAAGGGAGGAGACTCCCTGCTGAGCAGGGAGCCCAATACTGGGATCCATCCTAGGTCCCGGAGATTATGACCTGAGCGGAAGACAGATGCTTAACTGACCGAGCCACCCACGTGCCCCTTGATACATTTTTTTCCTTTTTTAACTTCATCCACCAGGGTGCCTGAGTGGCTCCGTCATTTAAGCATCTGACTCTTGATGTCGGCTCAGGTCATGATCTCAGGGTCATGAGATCAAGCCCTGCATCTGGCTCCATGCTCAGCAGGAAGTCTGCTTGGAATTCTCTCCCCCACTCTCACTACCCTCCTCCCCACTTGGATATGTGCAAACCCTCTCTCTCTCAAATGGATACATAAAATCTTTAAAAAAAAAAATAAACAAAACTTTGGCTGCCTATGCTCAGAGTATAAGTACTATTTGTGAACTTCTGTATAGAATACCTAGGATTCTAGAAATGCTAGACATGTATTAATATTTTTTTAAAGATTTTACTTATTTCTTTGTCAGAGAGAGAGAACACAAGCAGGGCGGGCAGTAGGCAGAGGGAGAAGCAGGCTCCCCGCTAAGCAAGGAACCCGATGTGGCACTCGATCCCAGAGCTCTGGGATCATGACCTAAGCCAAAGGCAGACGCTTAAACAACTGGACCACCCAGGCATCCCAACATGTATTAATGTTCTGGAATCAAAAGTCAAATATCCACCCTCCAACAACGGTATCATTTCACTATGTGAACTATATGAATTATGTGAATTATGAAGAGAGTCCAAGTGTCAATACTATCTACTAAGAACATTTCTTCTCTTGGGCCAGATTTGAACCTATTGATTCAAAAGGCTGTGTTTCTCCATCTCACTAATATCAACATGTTAGTAAGTCTGACTTATTAAGATTTTAAGGTTTCAACTTCAAGATAGGGAGAACACATACCAGAGAACGAAATCGTACAGATTCTATTTGTCCATATTCTCTGAAAAATGACTTCAGCTTCTAAAACAAAAAAGTATATAGATACTTTAGTTTACTTTCAGAATATCAAATAAGTGTTATAAAAATGACTAAGTAATCTGATAATTATCTTATCTGATAATCTTTTACTGCCAGGTTTTATTTAAAAAAAATTTTTTTTAAGATTTTATTTATTTATTAGTTAGAGAGAGAGCGAGCGAGCACAGGCAGACAGAGAGGCAGGCAGCGGCAGAGGGAGAAGCAGGCTCCCCGCCGAGCAAGGAGCCCGATGTGAGACTCGATCCCAGGACACTGGGATCATGACCTGAGCAGAAGGCAGCCGCTTAAGCAACTGAGCCACCCAGGCGTCCCCTGCCACGTTTTATTTTAAGAATATTTCAGGAATAACTGATTATTCAGTTGGAAGACAAAAAAAATTCTTCTGAAATTTATATATATATGTACATGTGTATACACATATATGTTCATATAAACACAACTCAAGTTCTTCTTACTACCCATAAGGTACACAACACTTTTGTCCTTCAATCTTTACCACATATAAACTATAAAAGTAAAGGGGCTTATTTTGGGTTTAGTGAACCCCACACATTGGAAAAAACTTAGGATGTATTCATTCATTTATACAACATTCACTGAACCTCTTACTATGTGGTAGGCACGATTTCAGGTTTATATTCTAGTTACATGTAACAGAAGAGATAGCTGGAAGAAAGAAAAAATTGGGATAGAAGGCCACCACAATACATCAAGTAAGATTTGCAAAAGCCTGAATCAGGGCAGTGACTATGGGAATGGAAAGGAGAGGGTGTATACTGGAAGCAATCTATAGAATGATTAGTCATTTTAATGAAGTTAAATGTTAGCAATTATTAATTATGCCCTTACTCAGTAAAGGAAGAGTATCAATAAAGAAAGAGTAAACAAGGTTTGATTAATGTCTGAATCTTTACAACATGCATGTAACACACTTACCTTCTTATTACACGTGACAGGCAAATTCCCAACAAACACAGTTCTCTCATTCTTTAATCTCTCCTCTTCTTGGTTAATTTCAATTTTCTTCCTTTGATTTACAACTGTGTGATCTACATCATCAAGTACTTTTTTATCTGCTACTTTAATACCAGATTGAGAATTACTCTTTTTTTGTCCCTTTTTTTGATGAATTTCTTCTTCTAAATCAGCACTTGCTAGAGCATTTTCCCTTTACAGGGCAAAAAGAAGAAATAAGAGTCATGGAAGTCAGGTGTAATATTTGACAAAGCACAACAATCAAAAATATTTCCCACCTAGGGACCCTGGGTGGCTCAGTCAGTTAAGTGTCCAACTCTTGATTTCTGCTCAGGTCATGGTATCAGTGTCTTAGAGTTGTGAGGCTCTGTGCTGAGCAGGAGGCTGCTTAAGATTCTTCCTCTCCCTCTGCCTACAGCCCCGTCCAAGCACACACGATCTCTCTTTCAAAAAAAAAAAAAAAAAAATTCCCACCTACTTCTGGCTTTCCCAAATATAAATGTATGATTCATAAATATTTTAAAAAGCAGCATTATCAAAAGTGACTGGTATCTTCAGAAAACTCAAGATTAGAAAAAAATCAAGCTCAATTTTTTGAAGATATATTAAAACTGCCAGGAAACAGCAGAGCAACCAAAGTTCATTTCAACAAAAGTCGGTTCATTTAAAGCTCTTGGAGATTTAGTTTACGCTCTATGAATGCCTAGTTTCATTCTTGGCTCTAGAACTCTAGGGGAACTGCAGCACTCCTAGGGGGTCTATAAAGGTTAATATGGGCTGCAAAATACTTTATAAAAAGCAATCTGGTCAACTCACAACCTAATCAAACCAGATTTCCTATTTATAATAGTTCTGTAATAGCTAAAGGACTACTTGTCAAAAGTACATTCTAAGATGGTGCATGTGGATAAGCAAGATCTGAGCGTCTCTCCTAACAGAGAACAGGACCAGGATCTTCAATTTTTTAAGTTTGTTTTTTGTTTTTAGTAATCACTACACCCAGCATGGGGCTCAAACTCACGACCCCCGAGATCAATAGTCACACGCTCTTCCAACCAAGCCAGCCAGGTGTCCCTGGGGGCTAAACTGGATAAGGGAGATCAATAAGGAGACAGCTGTAATTGAATGTAACTGAGAAGACAGCAGACCAGCTAGAGAAAGGAAGGGTGGAAAGTGAGAGAAAGATCAAAGAGATTTATATTAAAAGCATCATCAGGACTTGGCAGCTGATTAGATGTGTGGGGAAGAGAGAGTATAAGATGACTCCCAAGTCACTGGCTTTGGCAACTGAAAAGCTGATGGTACCACTAGTGGAGAGGAACAGGTCTGATGAAGATAAGTAGCTCAGTCTGAAGCATTCTGAACTTGAGGTGCAGCTGACTCTTGAACAATTTGTGTCTGAACTCCACTTATAAGTGCATTTTTTTCCAATAAATACAGTACAGTTCCATAAATGTATTTTCTCTTCTTTATGATTTTCTCAGTAACACTTTTTCTCTAGTTTATTTTTTTAGAGATTTTATTTATTTATTTGGCAGAGAGAAACCACAGGCAGACAGAGAGGCAGGTAGAGAGACAGAGAGAGGAGGAAGCAGGCTCCTTGCTGAGCAGAGAACCCGATGCGGAACTCGATCCCAGGACCCTGAGATCATGACCTGAGCGGAAGGCAGAGGCTTAACCCACTGAGCCACCCTGGTGCCCTCTAGTTTACTTTATTGTAAGAATATATACTAGGGACGCCTGGGTGGCTCAGTTGGTTAAGCGGCTGCCTTCGGCTCAGGTCATGATCCCAGCGTCCTGGGATGGAGTCCCACATCGGGCTCCTTGCTCGGCGGGGAGCCTGCTTCTCCCTCTGCTTCTGCCTGTGCTTGCTTGCTCTCTCTCCCTCTCTCTCTGTCAAATAAATAAATAAAATCTTGAAAAAAAAAAAGAATATATACTATATATAACATAAAATATTTAACAACTGTTTATGGTACTGGTAAGGCTAGTCAACAGTAGGCTCTTAGCAGTTAAGCTAAGCTTCTGGGGGGAGTCAGAGTTATATGTGGATTTTTTACTCTGTGGAGGTCGGTGCCCCTAACCATTCCACTGTTCAAAGATCAACTGTATATAGAAGATACAGGTGCAAATCCAGCAGGCAAACAGATCAGGAGAGAAGTGAGAACGATGCAGCCATGGGAATAAAAGAGATTGTTCAGAATAAACGGTAGAAAAAAGGCCAGAACAGGTGACCAAATGAAATCCTGTGAAAAATCAACACTTACAGTAAAAAAAAAAGGTACCTACAATAACACTGAGAAGAAACGGGCAAAAACGGAGATCAGAAGAGACTGCTGTCAAAAAATCTAATAGCTGCAGAAAGAAAAGCAGCCGTGTGAAATGCAAGAGAGGACTCATGAGACAAAGGCTTACTGCCTATTAAACATGGCAACTAGGTCAGGATGGCTCCACTGAGCACTGTTTCAGAAGTTTGATCAGATCATAGAAAAACAAACACAACAAGCAAACAATCAGACTACAAGTTCATGGAAGATAAAACAGATCCAGAAAAGGAAGAGAACACAAGTTATCCCATTTTTCTGAAAGCTTGACTATGAAGAGAAAGACCAAAGGAATTGTAGGTAGCAAATGGGGAAGCATGACTATAGAAAGGGTTTGGTTTTGTTGGATTTCTCTTTTCAGAATGAGAATCTTGAGCACATTGGTATAGTAGACAGAGTAAAGACACAGGAAAAAGAAGAAAATGCGTATAACTGATGGCACAATCCCTAACGAGGCAGAAGAGGCCTGTGGTATACACAGCACAGGTTACTGAGTTAGTCTTGGACAAAGAGGAAGACACCTTTCTCTAAGAGAAAGGGAAAGAAATTAAGGATGTGCATAAAAAGTAGTAGTTAGTAACTGTTAGCAATTAATAGTTCTCTGACTAGGTTAACATCACCTGGGGAGAGAGAACCAAGAAATAAGGGGTTTGAAGAGAGTGGCTTCATGAGTAAAGTTATCTGGGAACCTGTGACGTTACTGCTATCTGGATCTTTTTATTTTTTTAATTATTTTATTAACATATAATGTATTATTTGCCCCAGGAGTACAGGTGAGTCATCAGGCTTACACACTTCACAGCACTCACCACAGTACATACACTCCCCAATGTCCATCACCTGGAGACCCTATCCCTACCCCCGACCCCCCAGCAACCCTCAGTTTGTTTCCCAAGATTAATGAGTCTCTTTTGGTTTGTCTCCCTCCCGATCCCATCTTGTTTCATTTCGCTATTTGGATCCTGGTCAAATAAACTGTAAAGAAAACTTTTTTAAGCTAATGGCAGAAATCTGATCTCAAACTTAGTAAGTTTAAGAAAACAAAACTCATCTTCTTCACGCTGAAATATTTACAGATTTAGATTACAGATCTTAGATTTGCCTCCACTTAATGCGGGAGCTATGAACAGGGTAAAGATGAAACAAAACTGGCCAAGTGTGAATAACAGTTGACGCTGGGTGTATGAGGTCCTCCTCATCCTTTTAAAATTTTGAATATACATGAAATTTTCCATAATAAAGCTTTTAAACTTTTTTGGTAAAAAAGGAAAACCATGACATGAGTAAAAAATGAGTATCGCAGGTCCAAGAATCTTAATTCCTCTACCATCTAATTTAACGTCAACTTAAAAGGATTCTACTAACCTGTTTGCCAACCTTCTGTCTGCATCAGAAAGTTTCTTCTTCGCTTTCATTTTGTTTGAAAGTCCTTCCAAGAGTGGTCTCCGAATTGGGGATGTACTTTCTTCCTCCTCATCCTGTTTCCTTTTTTTTGTGTTCTCCTTTCAAAAATTGGAAGTTACGTTTGACGACTCACCTTTTTCAATAATTTAGGGGTCTTTCTAAATTAGCAAATTTTCTCTCCCACTGGATGTCCAGAAATGAAACGTTACTTCACAGTAATCCTATCTGCCCCGCCCCAGAAACCAGGCCCCGGAGGCAGACGGCCTGCTCGTCGGCCGTCCTCACGGGCCAGGCGGAAGAGAACGCGGGGACTCACTTTAGGCACAGCCACGTACACGGGCTGCGGCGGAGGCTCTGAAGGGCTGAAGAGGGACGCCAGCCGCGCTGCGCTGTCTCTGGAGGGCCGCCAGCCCTGGAACAAGCTGCTGGAGACTTGTCCAACCACATAGTCTCCTGTCAGATTCCCGCCAACGCCGCCGTCCGGGTGGTCTCTAAACACCGACGCCACAAGCTCAGCCGCGCCGCGCCCCACCGTTTCGCCCGCCCGAGCTCCCAAACGCCCACTTCGCCCAGGTAGCCGCGCCATGCGCCACTCACCCTTCCGCCGCACCTCCCTTTTTCTTCCGTTTGTTCTTCCCTTCCACGGGCATGCTCACCCCAAGGATTCCTACACAGCAGCGACTGCGCGCGCTCGCACTGCCGGCTCCCGGCTACTTCCGCTCCCGGGCCACGCCCCTTCCGCTCCAGGCACCGTGGGAGCCGGAGACTCCCGGCCCGCTGGGGCAGGGCTTCCGGCGCCGGGTTGGGAGCTCTCCTTGGGAGTGAAGGAAGTTCTAGGGAGTACTGAGACCTGAAGTACAAATAACAACCAGCCAGACTGGGTGTGGGGTTTCAGCACAAGCGGAGGGAAAACACGGTTGAAAACCCCCGAGTCACTGACGAGGAGGGAGAGGGGTTTATCAAGAATGGCAGTTACAGAGTTGTCGGCTACGGAACATTAACAATTGGGGAATCCGCATCAAGCGTACGTGGGTATTCTTTGCATTGCTCTGGCAATTTTCCTGAAATTTGACACAATTTCAAAATTAAGTTTAAAGCAGTGGAGGCCCCAGCCCTAACCTGCTCTGCCCTATTCTACCAGATCTTGGCACTCCGAACTCCTGCTGTTTTCTCTAACTTCCAGACTCCTCTCCTTCCAAACCGGTACATTATACCCTTTTTTATTTCTTGTTATTCCTTTACCCAAAATTACCTCTTTACTCATTTTCATCTGCAAAATCATGTCCATTCTTCAAGGCCCAGCTGAGATCTCACTTATGAAAACTTCTCAGCTATTTGCAATAGATTTTTTCCAGCCCTTCATCAAACCCTCTCTAGATGTCTGGGAATGGGTGTCTTACTTATCCCATTTTTGTACCTCTATTTGCTGTACCTAGTGAACATAGGTAAACTGATTTTTAGGTAACAAAAGCGAAATGCTACATTATAATTAGATAGCTGAATTCAGAACTTTGGTGGTTAAATCGGATTGAATTTTGACTCTGAGTAGAGACCTGCTTTCTGAAAGCTCTTAACAGAAGTCATTGAGAATATAGCTGACCTTTCATAGACCACATCAGAAAAATTGATGAAAAAAAAAAACAATATTCATCTGCTTGGCCATGATTTTGTTTTCTGAGTCTGAATTAGGTTCCCTTAATTGTCACCTCGCAGTATTTAACAAAAGATGGGACAAATCGAATTGTCCCTATTTGCAATTTAAGTATCTCCCTCCATCTATCCTAATCAGTCCAATGAAGAAATTTTTTCCTTCAGAATATCTTCCAATCCCATTCCTTCCCTACTCTCTCTAGCATTATTCCAGGAAATATCTTATCTGTAGCACTGCAGCCTCATCACATCTGGCCTTTCCTGACTCTTCTTCGCCATTCTTGCCTACACATTCCACTTCCAGGTGAATCTCCCTTGAATGTTACTTCAAGGTTTGCATCTCCCTCTTTGTCACACTCACATCTGTCATCACAATTCCCATATGCTCATTCATCGCCCACTTTAAACACGTATGCACTGGTTTTCCTTGACCATCCAGTTTAGCACATTATTTTATTAGGCCTTACATATAGTACTTCCACAACTAAACCATGAAAGTATTCCTCTAGGGTATCACATCTAATATACACAAAACCTATCATGATGTTAGCCAAAACCCCCTAAATAGTAGGTGAAAATTAAGAGAAAGGTGGAGAAATGGACCCAAAAAGAATGAAAGGCAGCACACATTTCTAGAGGAAAATAATTAGTGAGGATGAAAGAAGCTGTGATTGGAGAGTTAAGAAATGATCGCCACTGCCATTCAGAACGGGTTTTTAAGTGTTTGGAGATCACTTAACTCCCTTTGAAGAGTTTAAAAATATAAAGAGTTGTTTCAGAGGAAAGAACACACAAGGGGTGCCTGGGTGGCCCAGTCTGTTATGTGACCAACTCTTGATTTCAGCTCACGTCTTGATCTCGGGGTTGTGAGCTCAAGCCCTCCACTGGGCTCCACACTGGGCATGGAGCCTACTTTAAAAAAAAAAATACAGATGAAACAACTTTGTAAAAAATGTTAGTGGTTTTATGTATACTGCTTCAGCTTCCCCAATCTCCCCAGGTTAAGAAAATTAACAAGATCTCTCAGTTTATTTCAGTAGGGAAAAAGAAGTTTTGGAAAACACTGCAAAAAATACCCCATATCCTCTTAATTTTAAGCTTTTAGCTAAGTTGATAAAACATAGTGCAGGAGACCAGATGAAAACTCAAGTCAAATTCTGGTAATACCAAGAAATTCTCAAACTCTCCAGAGGAGCTGGGAAGAAGGGAGAATTGTCAGGAAGGCAGAAATGCCCAAGAGTATAAACTCCAACAAAGTTCGGAACCGGTCCCTTTTATAGCACTGTCTCTGTAACATACAAAGTAGGTTGTATTAGTTCCTTGAAAAACAAGGTTTCATGACCAGGCAAGATTGAAAACAGTAGGGGTAAAGGAAGTTAGCCAGGTGTCTCTTCACAGGCCTCAGTTTTTAATATGCTAACAATGGAATCTCTGTGTACAATGAAAAAGTGCTATATGTGGCATATATATTTGACAACTCCCAAAGCATTTCCAGGAACCAGTATTCTAGGACTTCATTTTGGGAAGCACTGTTCCAGATTTTAAAACTCATCCCTAAGAAGTTAAATTTCTGTAAAATAAATAAAGGGTCATCCCAAAGGTACTTTAAAACTATACATTTGAGCTTTTTAGGCCTTAAGAACTATTTTAAGAAAGGACTGTCTCTTGGTGGAAAGTTCATTAAATGGGGCAAAAAACCTAATTACCGATTTTTTAAAATTGGGAGAAAAGCAGTGGTTCTCAACTCAGATGCATATTAAAGTCACTGGAGACCTTTAAAACAAGATCGACATCCAAGTCTCATCCTAGACCAATTCAGTACAACTCTGTGGGGCAACAGCTGCCCCACCACTACCACCACCACCACCGTGGGCACAGTACAGAGTGTTGACTATTGTTTTAACAATGCCCAGATAATTCCAAAGTGCAGTGCAGCAGAGTACACTAAAAGTCAAAGTCCAATGAAATGACAAGACAGAAAAAAGGAAAAAATCTGCTGGTGATGGTTCCACATGTTAAAGAAAATAATATACTTTGTCTTTAGACAAACCTCCAAGTCATAAATATTCATGTTTGGAATCAAGCAAAATAGTCTAGAGTGTATATACAATGATAAAAATTGCCTAATAAATCCTGTGTCTGGTTAATGGGCTTTTAATTTTTATAGGTATAATACTTCCATTTTTCTGGTATGTCAATTAACCCCCTTCTGATAATACAGTCTGGAGATGTATGTTCCAGTCAGTCATCATATACAGAAATGAACTAAAATTACTTAATCTTTTAGAAACAAAATCAAGGATTCACAAACTATGGCATTTTATTTCAGAGCCTTTGCTTACATTTGTACAATATATTACATAATTCTTCATTGTTTGCAGATCCTAATATATACTTTATAGCTTTTATTCTATAAGCTTTTTCTTCAATGTTTTGCTGTCAACAAATCTTTACAGTCCTGTACAAATTTGAGTAACTTGAAACCATTTTCAACAAAATTAGTTACTTTAAGCACACACTACAAGACTGAAAATGCTTTTCTTAGAAAAGTTGAATGTAAAGGATTCTGACACGTTAGCATCTACAACAAAACGCTTCGAAATTCTCACATGTCGTATTGCCAGAAAACAAATAAAACATGCCAGCTCCATCCAAAAAAAGTACACAGAACTACAATTAAAACGGTAAAACAGTCTGTACAGTAAAGTACTGTGTATTAACAGTGCCAGGTATTAAATAGCTTGAATGAACACATCCGCAATATACAAATGTCTTACAAAGGTGTAGAATTAAATACAAGTGCCAAACAGAACAGAGATTGGAATCATACAACATAAAGTCAATACAAGTGAAAACAATTTTGCGTTCTCATTTTGGATTTTATACAAGGCATTTAACTTTATAGGCCTACCACCCCAATTAGCTATTTATACTTAAAATAACAACCATCCTTTTGAGACAGTTCATATCAACAACCTTGAACCATACTAATACAGTTTACTTGTTCCTGAAGTCCTCTTGTTGTAGCTCATAATAAAATAAGCAATACAAATGAATTATCTGTATTTGAGGAAAAAGAAACATTTACAAGAAAACACAAAAATATAACTGTTATAATTCATTATGAATAAATATACACTTTGAACTGGCTAAGTACAATCTTTATACATTGTTTAAGATTTAATACAGTTTATTAGCCATTTTCTTTTTTCACACAATGTATTATATCAAAATTAAAAAAAAATACTGATTTATAGAAAAATGGCAAAGTACAGTAGTTCCATTCCAATTTGAAGGGGCGTGAAAAGCCACTGCAAGACCTTTTAGCCTAATTCAAACCTGTAAACATGTTCAGTCTTTTTTAAAGAGAATCTTTAATATTTGGTTACCAGGATTGATGTCTAATATCCTGTTAACTGCAGGTTTTGAATTTATTACATGTGCTTGACTTATACAATTAAAGCCACCCTAAGGTGACTTGCTTTAAAAAACAATTAGCTCGTACAAATGAAAATAGGTTCATATTTTTTCATAAATAAATGGAAAAATATCAAATGTTCCAGCTTTAACAAAATACAAGGGAATACATATACAGTAAGTTATCTTAACCTGTTCTGGCCCACCGAATAACTATGCTTACTGTATTGTCTCTACAGGCAGTGAAAAGCCTCCCTTTGCCACAGTGGAAGGCCTTCAAGTTACCAGACACACAATTCCCAGACAAGTTGGAAACAATTATTGCTTGAGGAAAAGCAGTTCATTGTACTTTTTCTTCATAAAAAAAGTGCACTTAAGTGCCAAGTCAGCTTGTCAAGAAACAATTTTTAAATATAAAATAGTGCTTGTCTGATTTTTTTTTTTGTGCCACTGTGCAGTATAAAAAAAAGACGTGGCCCTCAACAGCCATTAAGTGCAAAGTGCTTTAGCAAGTCCTGCTGTCACCTGCACTCAACTGACATTCCATTTTGTGATGCGCTGGACATTGATGGTTCAGCTAAAGTTAACATAACAGCAGCTGTTATGGAACTGGATGAAGGGGAAGAAGAGGATGAGGATGTAGCAGCACCTGAAGAAAGGGAAGACCAAACCAAAGGTTTAATAAATGTATATACAATAACAGAAAGAAAGAAAACATCAGTCCTCTCAACTAAAATTCTGTGTATTCTCTAACACCATTTAGCTGACAACAGGAGCAGTGTAAATGTAACAATACCATAATGTAAAGAAAGGAAAAATTAGTGTATCTGAAGTAGCTAGACCATGCCAACTACAGTTAATGAAAAAGGACAGATCAGGGAACGCGACTCCTGCACGGATCAATTAGGAAGAAAAAAATCACGGGCCCAGTCTACTAAGATACGGAAATAAAACTGTGTATCGACTTTCTGTAACAACAGAAACAAGTATCAAAAAGAACTCTGAATCAAGTAGGAAAAATCTGTAATCCACCCCAAAATCGCTTCCTTCCTCGTAATTCCTGCATCTTCCAGTGCTGGGAGTTTAAATGGTGAGGAGAATGGGAGGCTAATTGATTCTGCATTTTCCTGAACTTCCTTTACAAAGCAAATGACACATTTGTTGTTTTCCTCAGGGAAATTCTCTTTGTTATCAATCAGCATGTGAAAAAAAAACACGTTTTAAGGAATTCAAGCACAAGGTACAAGAAATCCTTCAGTACAGGAATATAAGGTGGAAAAGCAAATCTTCTCATCAAAAACCCTCCTAAGCCCTCCAAATTCCCCTTCCCCAGCGTTACCAGTTGCTTCATAGTCTTTAAAAAACTCTAGAATAGTGGCTAGCAAGTTATTGCCCCCAGGCCAAATGGAGCCTACCTGCTTTTGTTAAGAAAAATTTATCGGAACACAGCTCTGCCCATGTATTTACATCTTGCCAATAGTAGATTTTCCACCTACAATGGGTCAAGTTGTTCTGAAAAGACCACTTGGCCAAAAAAGCCCAAGATATTTATCATCTGCCTCTACAGAAAATGTTTCCCAGCCCTGTTCTGGAAGAATGTTATCTCCAGAAGCTAGAGATATGATATGCAAATTAAACATGCGTAGCTACAATCCTACTTTAAAAAAACAAGTGGAAGCATCACAGTATAGTGTTTGACTCTTGATTTTTTTTTTGAATACTTTATCTTAGGAGATTATTCCATACCTGAACATATACAAATCTACCTCTTTTTCTTTTTTCTTTTTTTATAAGATTTTATTTATTTATTTGAGAGAGAGAGAGAGAGAGAGAGAACAATCAGTGCAGAGGGGCAGAGGTGGAGAGAGAGAGAGAGAGAGAAGCAGACTCCCTGCTGAGCAGAAAGCCAGATGCCAGATTGGATCCCAGGACCCAGAGATTATGAACTGAGCCAAAGGCAGATGCTTAACTGACTGAGCCATCTAGGCACCCCAATTCTGGGCATTTTAAATAAAAATTTAAATGTCTACTTTTTCTTCAATGTAATGTATCCCAATTTAAATAATTTCTATCTGTTATCATAAATATAACCACAAACTTCTTTATGGTTACTATTTTTCCTTGAGACCTATTCTCAGAACTGGATTTAGCTAGTTCTCCAAATATAGAGTCAAATTGTTTTCCAAAATAATTATGCCAATGCCTCCAGCAATGTGTATGAATTTCAGTATATTTTTCTAGCACTAGTTCCAGTTATACACTTTTGGGGGGGTGGCTAGGAATAGTATATTTGGCTTGCTTTTCTTTGACAACTAGGATAGTCATTTTCCTACTGGTATTTTTTTTTTTTTTTAATTTATTTGAGAAAGAGCATGAGAGAGAAAGCATGAGCATGGGGTGGGGTGAGAGTGTCACAGGGAGAGGGAGAAGCAGGCTCTGCACTGAGCAGGGAGCCTCAGGTGGGTTTAGATCCCATTCTCCCATCCCTGAGGTGGAGGTAGGATCCCAGGACCCTGGGGTCATAACCTGAGCTGAAGCCAGATGTTTAATCAACTGAGCCACCCAGCGGCCCCTTCCTACTGATATTTTAATAGTATTTAGGAACTGACTTTTAGAGCTAACTCCCCAGAGAAAGGATTCATTGATCAGAACCACCTGCTACAGAGAATCTATGGTGACCACACATATGCTAGAGGAGCAGTTTCTGGATAGAAAGCTTATTACATAAAAAACATTCTAAAAAGGATTAGATGACTTAAGGGTAAGGAGCTCTAGCATAAGT
This sequence comes from Taxidea taxus jeffersonii, assembly GCA_003697995.1. Taxonomy (NCBI): domain Eukaryota; kingdom Metazoa; phylum Chordata; class Mammalia; order Carnivora; family Mustelidae; genus Taxidea; species Taxidea taxus. The sequence goes on from RCUC01140360.1 coordinate 18,277, forward strand.
CTTTAAATAGTATGTTTATTATTATTGTTGATTTTTACTATTTTTAGAGTTATATATCAAAGAGAACCCTGATCCCCTTCCTTTGACAGAATGTTTCTGTAAATACTTTCTATATATTAACATTTAATTTCTTTTCAAATTACTCCATAACCCAGACTTTCAGCCAGCACACAAATTAAAAAGCCTAGACAAAAGGTGGAGTGAGTTATAGGACTTATTGCAACAGCAAAGGAGAGAAGGAAGAATATTCACCTGAAGAAAAAGAAAATGAAAATCAATGTGCTTCAGAGAATGGGAGCAGTGGAAAAAGAGGAGGGTTGGGGAGGCAAAATCATAAGCTTGTCCCCTTTCTGCATTTGCTACAAAACTACAAAACGTGACATTTTCCTAGGGTTCCCTTTCTCCTAGGGTCACCATCTCTACCTCCTCATCTCCCCACTCCCTCCTCTGCTAAATCAGCTTTAATCCAGCTTCTCCATCTCCACAGCCCACAGTAAATGCTCTTGAAAAGGTCACTGGTGATTCCAACGGTGACCAGTCACTGATCACTGGCCTTTCAGCAGCATTTGACAAGATGACAACTCTTTACCTCCTCAACTCCTGGCCAGCTTCTCCTGGTTGTCTTCATTCAAGGCTGTTCCTCAAGTCTTACTAGTTTGCTCTTCTCCCTCTCAGCCCTACTACTAAAAGTGGGCTTACCTCTGCTTTCCTTCGTTTGTACCCACGTTTCTTTTCTAGGTGATGGTCTCAAGTACTGGGATTTAATAAATCATTCGCAGTAAATGTTGTGCTGTAGCTCTGCCAATGACTTAAAAATGATCTCTCTAGTCCTGTGTTCTCCCCTCAGCTACACACTTACATATCCCACCATCTACCTGACATCTCCAGTTGGATGCCTTATGAGCATTTCAAAAAGTGACACGGCAAAGGGGCGCCTAGGTGGCTCAATCAGTTAAGCCTGACTTCAGCTTAGACTATGATCTCAGGGTCCTGGGATCTGAGCCCTTTGTTGAGCTCTGCACTCAGCAGGGAACCTGCTTGTCCCTCTCCTTCTGCCATTCGCCCTACTCGTGCTCTGTCTCGCTCTCAAATAAATAAAATCTTAAAAAAAAAAAAAAGGCAACATGGTGAAAATGAAATGTCTGATCCTTTCTGTGTTCCCCAACCCACACTGTCATCTTTTCTAGGTCTTCCTCATTTCCAACGTCAGCACCAAGGAGCCTTGTGTTCCAGCTGAAAAAACCTACAAGTCATCTCACTTCCTCGCTCCTCCACCCGTGCCGAATCCGTCAGCAAGCACTGTCAACCCAGCACTGACTACTCTCCATCTCTCCTGCAGGTACCCAGTCCAGGGCACTGTCACTTGCCCCCTGAAGCCACTGCAGTGGGCTCCCTAACCGATACTGCTTGGCTCCACCACTGCCCCTTTAGAGTCTGCTTTCTACATTGCAGACCGTGATCTTTAAAAACTACAGACCATGTTGTTTCCCTGTTTAAAACTTTCAAATAGCTGTCCATCTCACTTAGAATAAAATCTAAACCCTTCATCCTTGCCTACAAGGCCCTGCACAATTTGGCTTCTGCCTATCTAACTTCTGTCTCTACCACTTTCACCACAGTGGTTTTCTTTCTGCTCCTGAAAGGCACCAAGTGTGTCCCCACCTTAGAACAGCTCTTCTCTATCTGGGGCGATTTTGCCCCCTAGAGGATATCTGAAAAACGTCTGGAGACATTGGTTGTCATGACTGTGGGGGGCTACTGGCGTCCAGTGGGTGGAGGCCAGGGATGCTGCTAACCCATCCTAAAGTGCACAAAACAGCCCCCCCAGCAAAGAATTATCTGGCCCAAAATGTCAACAGTTCCAATTTTAAGAATCTCTACCTTAGGAAATACCTGCTGTATCTTAGGGAATACAGGATTCTTTCACAGAATGAACTGTGTCTCTCCAAATTTCTATGTTGAAGCCCTAACTTCCAGTGTGACAGTATTTGGAGATAAGCAATACATTTCCTGTTGTTTAAGACCCCTGTGGTACTTTGTTATGGCAGTCCTGGTAGACCAAGAGAACTCTTTACCCTCAGATTTAACTTCTCTCACTTTCTCTGGTCATTCAGGTCTCAATGAAAAGATCTTGACCACTGACCACTAACACTACCCACCCAATCCCTGCCTTAACATTAATATCTTCACAGTGCTGTTCATGATCTGAAATCTCACTTGGGTTTTTAATTGTTTTGTTTTAGGGCAGATTATAAACCCCATGAAAGCCATCACTGTGATTTAAGATAATTTTTTCTCTTTAAATAACTTTTTCCATTTTATAAATGAGGAAAATAAGGCAGAGCAATTAAAGAACTTGCCCAAAGATACACAGAAAGACACATAAGTCTAACTGCAGTCATAAACTGCTTGTTTAAGTAAGATCAACACTTACTTTCTCTCTCTTTCTTCTTTAAACGCTTTCTCCTCCGATCAATGGAAGCTACTTCAGATTTTAATGACAGATAATGTTTTCTGATTTCCTGAAGTTTTTCTTGAAGAATTGTGATACGTTCAGCACTTGTCATATTTTCCAGGTCCGCTGTGAATTTAAAACTTTCATCAATATGTATTTTTGAACAAAATCATAGTGCATAAAAGAAAGCATATAGTATAGTTATAGAAAAATGTCAAATAAACTAAAAATAAGGCTTGTGGGTATTTGTTTCCCTGAGATTTTTTTCTTCCTAGCGTAGAACAACATAAAAAGCTATGCCTATATGGGGACGCATAGCTGGCTCAGCTGGTTGAGCAAGTGATTCTTGATCTTGGGTAGTGGGTTTCAAGCCCCATGTTGGGTGTAGACATTACTTAAAAATCTTTAGAAAAACGGGGGTCGGGGGGGCGTGCCTGGGTGACCTAGTTGGTTAAGCCACTGCCTTCGGCTCAGGTCGTGAGGTCGTGATCCTGGAGTCCCGGGACAGAGTCCCGCATTGGGCTCCCTGCTCCGCAGGGAGTCTCTGCTTCTCCCTCTGACCTCCCCCTCTCATGCTCTCTCTCAAATAAATAAGTAAATCTTTTTTTAAAATCGTAAAAACAAAAATAAGAAAGGAAAGGAAAAGAAATGCCTATGCCTGGTACAAAATACATGCATGGTTTATCTGTTGAATGAATGTGTGTAGAATTGAAAACCTTAGGCCCTCAACAAGTATGCTGAAAGTTCCACATTCATATACAGTCTCACCACAATATATCACTAAAAATCATACTTAAGAAATAAGACTAGAAAGACACCAAAATGTTGACTCATAATACAGTTTTGAATGTCAGGTCTGCAGTAAATCTTTCTCTTTGGGCCTCTTTTTAGATTTTTATGATACGAATGACTTTTTTTAATGTTTAACTTTTAAACTGTAGGAAAATTTTTTAAAGCTCTAAAAAGCAGTTTTCAATTTCCTAAGAATATCTCTGTATGTGAGCAACTCTGGGGTAATCCTTTGCAAAAAGTTTTTAATTATGGAGATTTTTCACACAAACAAAAGTACACAGAATAACAATGCAGTCCCACACACCATCACACAGCTTCAGCAACTAGCACAGCAAATCTTGTCTCATTTACACCTCATCAACTCCCACCCGCAAGAGCAGATTATTTTAAAGCAAATTTCTAACATCCATCATAAATATCTAGTTAATGTTGGTATTTGCCTGAATTGCCTGGAAATTTTTCTTTCAGGAACTTGTTCATTCAAATCAAGATCCAAGTAAGCTCTCTACTACTGCAATTGGTTATGATGTGTCAAGTTTGGTTACAGCCTCTTTTTTCGGGTTATTATCCTCAAGAATTACTAGGCTGAAGTTTCTTCTTCTTAACTGTCTGTTTACTAAATGTCACTTACACATTTGAAAACTCCATTTGTAAACTTTGGGTAATCGATTACTGGGTTCCTTGAGATCAGGATCCTTATCTCCGTTCTTTCCACCTTTTCCTGGGGACTGTGTCCTTGCAGGAGATTTGGTACTGTGAGACTTCATTCCGGTGGAAACTGATTTGACTGGTTGAGTCTTAGTTACACTTTCCCCAGCAGAAAGTTCTTCACTATCACTACTGTTTGCTGAAAGAAAAATTAAAAGAAAAGCATGAGTAAACAGAAAAGTAACAAAAAATTTTCACTGATTTTAGTAAACAATATAAAATCAACCACACGAATTTATTACTAAAGTAAATAACTTGCTTTATAGACCCTGCCTAGATCCTGGAAAGTCATCATATACAAATATAGCAGCATCTCAGTAAGAAAAACAAAAACAGAACCAAAAAATTCTTCTTACCTGAATTGCCAATAATCTTTTTTTAAAAAAAAACATTCACACTAATCTTCCATTATACTGGTAGACTGTCAAATGTATTATAATTATGTATTGGAATGGCTTTTTAGTCTATCATGTTACTATTTATACAGCACTTTTAAAAAGGACCCATTATAGGAAATTAAATTTAATATTTTAGGTTGTATACAGATCATGTTCACATAACACTTATTCTACTCCTCTGGCCATAAGGACACCATGATAGATAATCATGAAATTCAATAAAAAATTCTTTGGGTTCCCAAACTCTATAAACTTTGATGTGTACAATGATTTTTTTTCCTCAAGTTACTCCTACATCGTAGCTTTTTGACTAAAATAAACCATCAGTTCAACTCTGGTAAATATATTCGGTATGAAGATTTCACAAATCTATGTAAAAACTACGTTACATCTGCCTCTGCTGAGTAAAGCCTCAGTCCTCCAACAGAAAGGCCAGTTTACCACGTGAACAGGTGATGGGATTGATAGTTTCATGAATTACCGCTTTCTGGATACAAAGTATTATCTGTGATTCCATGAGTCGGTTCCACTTTACTAAATTATTCTCAGAAAATGGTTTCCTTATTCTGATTTACCAAGCCCAATCATGAAAATGGAAGAATACAATTAACTATAACTGCTACAGGACAGTCACAGAATACAATCAAATGTAACTGCTGTACCTCGAAATTACAGGAATACGTTAACTGACTTGTTGAAAATGAGCCCTCTTAGGAAATGTCATTTAAATGGTAAAGTCTTGAAGACAAAAGTATCACTTTCAATATCCTGTTGGTTACTCCAAGTAACTGGTGATCAATGTGGCACGTATTTATTCTTTAACAGCTACCCCCCGAAAAAGCACAGTCAGGCTCTCAAAGCCTGAAAAGCATTTAGATAGAAAAGGTACACAGCAACTCCTCCCACTGTGGCGTCTGGAGAATGAAGAAACTCCACCACTCCTTTACACACACCTTAAATGAATCCCCTCCCAATCCCACCACTGCTGCTCTGGAACCCCTGGCAACTCCTAGCTAAGCCACCCGAGGCTTGGCCCCACTCTGATGCAGTGGTCTGCCTCAGCCTGGCTTTCATGGCCTTGCTGAGTACAGCCGCCCGGGGCCCCGAGGGACGCCATATTCACCGCCTGGAAGTCATATGGGCTCAGCAGAACCTCGGGGAGCTGGCCGCATAACCCTTTTCTGCACTGAAGTGCAGCCAAGCCGGCCGATAGCAAAGGTCAGGCAGTGGAGGTGGCAGGAGTCTCCTGGAAGAGCAGCAGGAGGTCAGTGTGGGGCACCTGAAAAAAAATTCTTTACATATTTTCTGCTTCTCACTTTGTCTACAAAAGAGAGATAAAATGTGCAGCTCTCAGGAGAAATACAGTATATAAATTCCTGTTGGTCAACAAACAGAGCCATTACTAAAGTTAAGTCTTTGGTATTGTGTATAGCTGCTCTTGGGACACACAGTTTGGGATACCAAAGATAAAAGTAATAGACTGGCGCTGTTGGAATTACAGCTCTAAAGCTGTCTTGATTATTCTCTTCCAGTCTCATTTTGCCTCGAAGAATTACAAAGCAATCAGTTTCACTGTAATAAAAATAATATATAATTGAAACACTTTCGATTATATATAGCACATATAATGGCAAGTGGAAAGAACTGTGGGACATAAAACTAACAAAGATGTTGAGCTTATATGATACTGGCTATTATTTTAAAAAGAATTACCTGATCATTCATCAGCAATCAATACCACTGCTGAATTATCAACACCAAACTGCTTAATCCTAGAATTTACCTAGGATCAAAAGACTTCTGTGTGACTTTTTTTGAGGGCAGAGACAAAATCAAAATATTTAACTATCTCATATCCTGAATACCCTTTCCTTAATGGGGGGGGAAAAACATATCCGCCATTATTTTTATATTTAAATAATGAGAGGTTTCACACTTACTGCCTTTTCCCTTTTTTTTGTTGTTTACCACTGTTGCTTTATGGCTTCGTTTCTGCTTTTTTGACGAACTTCCTCCTCCCTGAGATTCCTTCCCTCTTTTCTGACCTGTACAGGCTACAATGGGAAAGAAATTATTAAGTAACACAAATTAGTATCAAGCTTTTATAGGTATAAATTAATTCCACATTTTAGAAGCATAGAACAATTCTGAAACTATGCATGTTCTTTATGATATTTATAAATTATCACAGAAATTACTGTAATTTTAGAATAAATTATCATTAATGAACTGAATTACTGCACATAATAAAAGAGTTTTAAAAAAGCAAATAAAGTATGCACATCCTTCTTAGAAAAATGAAGTATAAACCAAAAATAGTTCTCAATTTAGTACAGGAGCTTATGAGCCTAGTAATTCAAAAACAGGTAAAGGCTGAAAATAAAAACTGAAATTTGTTAAAATTCAGTAAAACCAAAATAAATATTAAGATTTAATTACAGGTAAAAATATTGATATATCTTATAATGATATTAATATAATTTTAAAATGATACCATATTAATGGTAAAAATTTTAGCAGTAATTCACACTTATTTTACCAATTTATTTATTCCAACAATAATTTCATTGCCAGAGCACTAGTTTATGCATATACCATTTACAAATCCAGCATAGTAATTCTAAGAAACGTTTCATCTTCTTAGGAAACTATCCCGAAACATCATAAATGTCTCCCTTTTCTTCAAAGACTAGCCCACATCCTACATCTTCACTAAGACCTTCCTTGATGGCCAGGCTTTCATGGCTTAACCACTACTCCCAATGGTAGTTTCAGTACATTTTTCTATACTATTAACTTGGTCCTCAACATCTGCTATGTTTCTGTGTATCTTTTTTTAAAAGATTTTATTTATTTATTAGTTAGAGAGAGAGAGAGAGGGAGCACAGGCAGACAGAGAGGCAGGCAGAGGCAGAGGGAGAAGCAGGCTCCCTGCCGAGCAAGGAGCCCGATGTGGGACTCGATCCCAGTATGATGGGATCAATGACCTGAGCCGAAGGCAGCCGCTTAACCAACTGAGCCACCTAGGCATCCCTGATTCTGTGTATTTCTAATTACATGTGTCATCTACCAGTCTTCTTCGGAGATTAGGAAAGTCCCATCTCTACTCAATACAATGTCAGATAGTGTAATGACATGATATAAGTATGATTAAAAAATTATGTCATGTTTGCTACAAGAAATATTTCTTAGTCCTGCTACCCATGTTAAGATCAGTCTTGAGCATACAAGAAGACATGGCTTCCTTGGTCAAAAATGGAATAGGTCATTAACTATTTTGTTTGCAACTTCCTAGACAGTGTTTTAATTACACCTTACTGATAACTTTTCCTAGTGCTATTTTAAAATAACAATTTAAATGAAACATAAAGGTGATTAAGATGATGACTATATTGAAGCAGAGAGTCTTAAAAATAATTGCCAGAATTCTCCCTAAAAGAGTAGTATTTCTGAAGCTTTCAGCTGCAAGAAATAGAAAGCTTAATGTAGGCTAATTGGAGGGGAATCCTAAATCTAAATTATAAAATTTACATTTTTACTTTTGATATAATGTGAACTCTCTGGTATTGGTAGACAAATTTCTTAAAATGAGACCATATGAAATAAATGCTTAAGAATTTATTTCTAAAGAGATATCAATTCTAAAAAATATAATATGCTTTGATCTGCTAGAGCAGATGGTTTCTTTTACCCTAAATTTGGGAGTATTTCTCAAGCTGAGTATTTTTTAACCTGGCCAAGATTAAGATTCTAAAGGGCAGTGCTAACTTAGTCTACCAGAAGATAAGCCCTGTATCTCTTCTTCATGGCACACATACTGTAGCTGTATGAATGTGAAAACACAATGAAGATCCCAATTGAACTGCAACTCTATTTTTTACTTAATACCTATTTTTTAAAAAGAATCTTTTAAGTCAAGAAATGTGTGACAATGTTACATCAATTATATCTCAGTAAAGCTGAAGAAAAAGGAAAAAAAGTATTTGTGTGAGAAAATCTGGAATTCATTCATTTGATCTCTATCACATGTCCTTAAGCTCAGCTAAAAACATAAGGCTAGCATAATAAAAACTGTATGTTATATAAAATACATATCCTATCTTTACAACAGAAAACTATGTTTCAAAGCCAAGTGTCGGCGTATTTTATATTCACTTGAGGACACCACAGAAGTGGTTTATAAGAAAAATGATGACAGAAGAATAGCCATGGCAAAATCAAAAGGCACTAACACTTTTGGGAAGTACTAATTTGAATGTCCACCTTTAACAACTGCACAGAAAATCAAAAAAGTATTGCTGTAGGTTATTAACACACACACACTGGTCCTTCAATTTGGAAGCTATGCATCTAAGAAAGCATCAAATTCCTTTACAAACTCACACAAGTTAGTCAGGCTTGAAAATCAGTTTGACACGGTTGTCTGAGGAAAGCAGCCTGGATAGTTGGTTGCTCCAAAGCCCTACATACAGTATTTGGTTAAGGGTGGAGGGGTCTGTCAATAAATCAAAATGTTTGTGAGAAACTGAACATTACAATTGCAAAACAACGTTACAGAAGTATATTTAAGGTGCTCGTGCCATACAATCAGCGGGTGTATAACGAGTTTTCAGAAAGGTCTGGATTTGGGCCTGGGTGCATTTCTAGCATGTGTCCTGGTCCACTATGAAATGTAACAGACAGCTCAAGCAAAGGACATTAAATCCTCAAGCTTTTAAATTCATTCACTATTCACGAACACAAATCACCCTTCAAATTTCCATTTTCCCCATGGTCACACAAGTACTTCAGCCAAATACCTCCTGTTCTAATGAGAGATGCTGCGAAGCTCTTGGAAGTGCAAGGAGGGAAAGCCCAGAAGGCAGCCCAGGGCCCTCGCCGCCCCTCACCTTTGTCGGGGTGCTCTGGCTCCGGCTGGTGACTGCTGCTGGAGCTCACACTCGCGTCAAAGCCCGCCGGGGAGCTGTTCCCTTCCGACTGGAGGTCCTGGAGCTCCCCCGCAACACTGTCCACCTCGATTGTGCTATCCGTTTCACTCTTGATGCTTCGAACCTCCTCCTGGTTTGGAGCCAGCGGTTCTGCTACCGTCACAGAAGACTGCTGCCGACCGGCTTCTGTCACAGTGACGGAGGAAGGCGACTCAGGCGTGGTAGGGGGGGTGTTCAGCACTGAATTGCTGCCACTACTAGGAAATTCTGCCTTTTTGTCACTGATCTCCACTGGTTTTTCCTCAGCAGGTTTACTGTCGGCACTGGCTGGAGGCAGGGTTTCGAGCTCGGCACTGGGTGAGCAGCTCTCCTCCTCGGCCACGGGCTGCAGGGACCCCTCCGCCGGACCCTCTTCCGGGGTAGGATGGGGCGGGGAGGCTGCCGCCTCCGTGTCAGAGTCTGAAAAAAGCTCCTTCAGTGTTTTTTTAGGCCACTGTCCCTGAATGCTTGACCAGACGTCTTTTCGATCTTTAGCTCTGCTGTTCTGAAGTCTTTCGTCAGAGTTATTTAAAAGTTTTATCCTTTTTTCTGCCACCTCTGAAAATCCCGAATAGAAACCAGTTGTCCGTAGAGATTTTCTCTTTTCCTCCAAACCGTTATATTTCTTAGTTGGCGTCAACTTTGTTTTTGATTTTTCTTCTTCCTCTTCGTCTGAAGAGCTGTTGCTACTGTTTTCTATGCAAAGCGATTCTTTGTTCTTGGCCTTATCTTCCTTTTTGCCAGGTGATCCCGTTTTTAAACACTCCTCTGTGTTGCAATACCTTCTTTTACCACGTTTTACTTGTGGCTTTGAAGATTTCTCTGTGGTGTCCTTCTTAACATCCTTTCTCTTTTTTGTGATTTCATCTTCTTCTTCATAATCAGTATCTTCAGATAATCCTTCCATATCTTTTCTTAATCTTTCTGGAGATTTTGACACTGGTTTGGATATTACCAAATCTGCATGGATTTTGTTTTCTTCTAGCAAAGATGAACTGTTCTGTTCCTCTTTTGCAAGAAGATCATTTCTGGTGTGGGTCAAATGATCAATCTTAGAGTCTTCTTTGCCATTGTTATCTATGTCTTGAGCACCTGTCTCATCCTCCTGCTCACTGTCTTCAGCAGAACTTTCAGAAGCTAGAAAATAAGAAAAACTGATGAGTTTTTCTAGCAATGTCCTCCCTGTGCAAATTATATATTAGCCCCTGTGGTTATAGCCATCTTGGGTTGCTAGGTTTTATCTCCATTTTGCAGGTGAGAAAATGGGAGTTTTGGACAGGAAAGACACTCAGACGAAGATGGTAATGTTTTATACTGGGACAGTGGCTGTAGTAACACTACTGTATACTTTTGTCAAAACACATCAAATTATAAGCATAAAAGTTGTGAATTTTACCTCAATGAAACTGATCATAAAAAAGAAACTTCTCAAATTTCTGAGTGGGACATAATAACGCAGTCAGGAAGCAATCCCAGGTCCAGGTAATTCTAACTTCAAAGTCCGTATTCTTATGAAATTGTAGGCTTCATTTTCAGTGTAGCAATGATTATTCAAAGATTTGTGAACAATGCATTTCCACGAAGTTTTAAAGAACGACACAAGTAACCTAAGTAACTGATACCTTATGTAAAAATATTTACAGATTTTTTTTTAAGATTTTACTTATATATACGATATATAAATAATGAGAGAGAGAGAGAAAGAGAGGCAACAAGAAAGAGCATGAGCAGGGAGGAGAGGGAGAAGAGAAGCAGGCTCCCTGCAGGCAGGGAGCCCGATGTGGGATTCCTGGGATCATAACCTGAGCCAAAGGAAGACGCTTAACTAACTGAGCCACCTAGGTACCCAAAAGTGAAATTTTTAAAAATTTTTATCTTCTTTTTTAAGATTTCATTTTTATTTATTTGGGAGCAAGATAGAGATAGTGAGAGATAGAGAGAAGGAGCATGAGCAGGGAGGAGGAGGAGAAGCAGGCTCCCTGCTGAGCAGAACAGGGAGCCCAATGGGGAACTTAATCCCAGCACCCTGGGTTCATGACCTGAGCTGTAAGCAGAAGCTTAACCCAACTGAGCCACCCAGGTGCCCCTAAATTTATTTCTCAAAAATTGACTTTAGTAAATGAATTCAATTAAGTATAAAAAAAAATTGCCAGGGGGCCTGGGAAGCTCAGTTAGTTGAGTGCCCGACTCTTGGTTTCCATTCAGGTCATGATGTCACAGGTCCTGGGCTGGAGCCCTGTGTTGTCGGGCTCCACACTCAGCAGGGAGTCAACTGGACTCTCTGTCCCTCTCCCTCTGCCCCTCCCCACCATTTGCATGCACTGTCTCAAAATAAATAAATAAATCTTTAAAAATAATAATTACCTTTGCTATGACTTTAATATAACATTTACTGAGAAAATGCTACATGCCAGATGCTTTGATATGCTTTGTATAGATTGTCTGATCCTTCACAATAACCCCTCGTAGGGCTTATGGGGTTAATAATGGGGTTATTATTAACCCCATTTTATAGTTTAGGAGACTGGGATTGAGAGAGGCAAGCCACGCCAAAGAGCTAATAAAAGTCGAGATGAAATCCAAACTGAAGTCATTTGACTCCAGCATTTAGAACTGTGATTACAAAACTATGCATGTTCTTTAGCTAAAAGTAAAGAATAACTGACACAATTGTAACAATTAAAAACATTTAAACTTTTCTGTATAACTGCATTTTTAAAAACTGATATGAAAGCAGCATGTCTATGACTACAAACAAATGTACACTCATACTAGAGAACCAACAGCTCTTTTTCTTTCTCCCTCAGCCTACAAAGCCTCAATTCTATTTTTTCAGATAGTATATTATTATTATTTTTTAAGATTTTGTTTATTTATTTGACAGATAGAGATCACAAGTAGGCAGAGAGGCAGGCAGAGAGAGAGGAGGGGAAGCAGGCTCCTTGCTGAGCAGAGAGCCCGATGTGGGGCTCAATCCCAGGACCCTGAGATCACGACCTGAGACGAAGGCAGAGGCTTTAACCCACTGAGCCACCCAGGTGCCCCTCAGATATTAAAAGATGGTAACAGTAACTATTTGTTTCATTAGAAGTTTGGCCTGCATTGAGCAGTGAGGATGTTTTCTTATTAATACTTCCACCTCCTGGGGCACATCTGGGCTCTCTGCTCAGTAGGGAGCCTGCTTCCCTCTTCTCTCTCTGCCTGCCTCTCTGCCTACTTATGATCTCTCTGTCAAATAAATAAAATCTTTTTAAAAAATACTCCCATTTCCCACCATACTTTCTGTATATAGTTATCTTTAGTTAATTAAATATATGCTATTTGTAACGTACATAGATGTGGTTCACTGCAGAAGTAGCACACTTAATAAACTTCCTTCCTCATAGAGCCATTTATTTTTCCAAGTTTCGATAAGTCCTTTTTTTTTTTTTTTAAAGATTTTATTTATTTATTCATTTGACAGAGAGAGACCACAAGTAGGCAGAGACGCAGGCAGAGAGAGAAGCAGGCTCCCCTCTGAGCAGAGAGCCCAATACGGGACTCGATCCCAGGACCCATGACCTGAGCCCAAGGCAGCGGCCCAACCCACTGAGCCACCCAGGTGTCCCCATAAGTCCTTCTTTTCTACGTTATGTCTTCCTTTTGTAGGCCTTTCACATTTAAAAAAAATTTTTTTTAAGATTTTATTTATTTATTAGTTAGAGAGTGAGCGAGCGAGCACAGGCAGACAGAGAGGCAGGCAGAGGCAGAGGGAGGAGCAGGCTCCCTGCTGAGCAAGGAGCCTGATGTGGGACTCGATCCCAGGACGCTGGGATCTTGACCTGAGCCGAAGGCAGCCGCTTAACCAACTGAGCCACCCAGGCGTCCCAGGCCTTTCACATTTATTTCTCTTTTTTAAAAAGATTTACTAAGCAGTGAGAGAGCACGAGCAGAAGGGGAGAGGGAGAAGCAGACTCCCCGCTGAGTAGGGAGCCTGACATAGGGCTCAATTCCAGGACCCTGAGTTCATGAACCAAGCCAAAGGCAGACAGACGCTCAACTAACTGAGCCACCTAGGTGCACCTTTTCACATTTATTTCAACTGCTCCATAAAGTCAAGCACTCCATCCAGTTCCCTTATTCACCAAATCTCTCTGTCCTAAAGGCCAACTTTCTCCTCCATCTAGTTGGTTGCTCTCTGGGTCTGCTCTATGCCTGATGGCCTAGGAATTCCCTTCACTGCTTTCTCTTGATAGAGACCCACTGTTAAGTGAACTGCCCATCTTCCCTCTTCTTGGTTTATTCCCATATATGTTGGAGCACATCATCTAGTACTTTCCTGAAAAAGGTACAAAGGAGATATTTCTTGTCTACATATCTAAATACATCCTAAACCTCAACCTTCATTGTTTTATGGATAGTTTAACCAAGTACGGAATTCCAAGTTGAAAATTATTTCCCTTCAAAATTTTGAAAGTACTTTGCTTGTAAGTGTTAAAAACTACTGTCATTTGTCTTTTCATCTTTAGTGGTGCTTTTTTATTCCTGGTGTTTTAAAATTTCATAATAATGCGCTGGGCATGGCTCTGTCTTCACTAATTTTTCAGGTGTCTGATGGGCTCTTTCAATATAAAGATTCAATGTCCTGGGGTGCCTGGGTGGTGCAGTCGGTTAAGCATCCATCTTCAGTTCAGGCTCGGGTCATTATCCTGGGAATTGAGCCCCAAGTTTGGCTCACTGCTCATTGGGGAGTCTGCTTCTCCCTTTCTCCTTCTCCCTCACTGACACCCCCACCCTGCCAGCTGGTTCTCTCTCACACACACGTTCTCTCAAATAAACGAATAAAATTGTCCAATAAATAAATAAATAAATAAATAAATAAACATTCCTGTCAGTTCTCAATATTTTTCTTCTTTTAGTTACTCGGTAATTTCTACGCCCACCCAAGGATTATTCCAGAATGACCCTAGTGATTAATATGTATATGGGGGTGGGGAGACTACACCACTGTATATACAGCACTCACTAAGGAGAGAGCAAACATAAGAATAAGCATGACATATAATATATAATATGTATAATAATAAATAATATTCACTAAGATATGAGGTACAAAGCAACAAATCAATAATATAGTTGTGAGACAGTTCATAAGAAAACCCTGAGTTTTTTTCTTGTTCAGTTTTTCAAAATCCAATTGCTTTTTATAATTACAAAGAACCAGACATGCTGTTTCCATGGCTTCCTCATTCCTCAAGCTGACTGATTCTAGAAGTAATGCTAGTGTCTCTCTCCCCATTATAAAAAAACAAAGATATAAACATATAAGCATACTCTAACAACAGTGGTGTGTGTGGTTACTTGTTAATTTCTTCCCCTTTAATTTCACTATTCCTAGAATAATGCTTGATATCACTCATCTTCTAACATTTCCATCACTGCCTTCTTATACTTTCTGGAAGTTTTCCTCAACTTTAAACTATGCTTTATTGAATTAGAGTATCAGTTTTTATTTCCAAGTTTTTCTTCGTCTTTGTTCCCTTTTCACAGTATATTGTTCTTGTCTTATAGATGCTTATGGGTTCTCTAAGATTAATAATAACCAGAGATAAAATAGTTTATGTTTGTTACCTTAATTATCTCTTTCCCCAAGGGTCATTTCTTCTGTTTTAGATTCCATCTTTTACGCTGGAGCTTTCCTTGATAACTCACACTGAAGGATGATCTACTAAAACTTGACTGTGTTGGTAGAGTTTGTCAATGGAAAAACCTTCCATTTGGTGATTCATCAGGGATCTAGTTTACTTAGGGGATCTCTACTACTAAAATGTGGAAGAGTATTCTCTAGAGGGGCACCTGGGTGGCTCAGTGGGTTAAGCCTCTGCCTTCGGCTCAGGTCATGTTCTCAGGGTCCTTGGATTGAGCCCTGCATCGGGCTCTCTGCTCAGCAGGGAGCCTGCTTCCCCCGCCCCCTCTCTGCCTGCCTCTCTGCCTACTTGTGATCTCTGTCTGTCAAATAAATGAATAAAATCTTTAAATTAAAAAAAAAGTACTCTCTAGAGACATTCAATTTCTCCACAGAATTTCGGCTATCACCCACTCTCTTGTTCTGTCCCCAGCCCATTTAACGCCAAGGGGAAAGACTCCTAGCTGCCTGTGTTCTACACTTTTGGGTGGTCTCACATTTTTTTTAAAAAATCTTATTTATTTATTTGAGAGAGGGAGGGCACAGGGTGAGGGGCAGAGGGAAAAGCAGACTCCAATCCAAGCAGGGAGCCTGACCAAGGGTTCCATCCCAGGACCTTGGGATCATGACCTGAGCTGAAGGCAGACTGCTTAAATGACAAGGCACCCAGGTGCCCCTCACATTATTTTCTTTAAATATACATGTACAGGGGCGCCTGGGTGGCTCAGTGGGTTAAGCCTCTGCCTTCGGCTCAGGTCATGATCTCAGGGTCCTGGGATGGAGCCCCGCATCGGGCTCTCTGCTCAGGAGGGAGCCTGCTTCCCCCCCACCTCTGCCTACTTGTGATCTCTCTCTGTCAAATAAATAAATAAAATAAAATAAAATAAAAATTAAAAAATAAATAAATAAACATGTACATATAATATACATATGCATTCATAGCAACAATCATTTTTTAACTGGAAAGAATCTGAAATGTCTTGAACTTGGCCAAATCTAAAATAAATTAGAATTTACCACAGAAAAGGGAAAATATGAAAAAAAGAGTATCTGAAATGTTATAAATATGCCAATGTGATGCTCACTGTTGAATTATGCACAATAGGAAAAATAATCTAAATAACCTAAATATCTTTTTTTATCAAAAACTTTTTTTTTTTTTAAAGATTTTATTTATTTATTTGAGAGAGAGAGAAAGCATGAAAGATGAGAAGGTCAGAGGGAGAAGCAGACTCCCCATGGAGCTGGGAGCCTGATGTGGGGCTCGATCCCAGGACTCCAGGATCATGACCTGAGCCGAAGGCAGTCGCTCAACCAACTGAGCCACCCAGGCGCCCCTATCAAAAACTTTTTTAAAAGATTTTATTTATTTGAGAGAGAGCAAGCATGAGCAGTGGTGAGGAGCAGAGGAAGAGGGAGAAGCAGATTCGCCACTGAGCAAGGAGACGGATGTGGAACTTGAGCCCACATGTCCCAGGAACATGACCTGGGCTGAAGGCAGATGCTTAGCCTACTAGGTCATCCAGGTGCCCTACCAAGAGCTAATTAAATTATGATGCAGCTATTGCACAGCATGAATGTGCTGATACAGAAAGATTTCTCAATTATACTATACAGAGCCCTGCCCCAAAAGGTGGGGTCCGTAGTGTCAATGATAAAATATCATATCGTATATATGTGTTATCTGGGGATATATATTTATTATAATATGTAATAACATTAATATATGAACAATTATACATTACACACACATATCACACATATGGTATATTAACACTATTTCTGAAATAATACAGCAACAAAAATGGGGACAAAGAGAATGGCAACAGAATGTGCAAGCCAAAAAGCAGATGAATAAGAGTAAACAGACCCAAGAAAGACAACCCTTTTCTCAAGTCATCAGTGAATGGGGCTGAGAATAAAACCAGTCTGCCAGAGACTCAGGAATAAGTGGCTATACCATGTACCTATGAAAATGAAAACTGGAGGAAGCAGCCCAAAATAAGAAGCATTAGGTGAACATTACCTAAAAAGCATTTAGGGGCAACTGGGTGGCTCAGTCAGTTAAGTCTCGATCTTCTGCTCAGGTTATGATCCCGGGGTCCTGGGATCAAACCCCAAAGGGTCAAGCTCCCTGCTCAGCAGAAGTCTACTTCTCCCTCTGCCTCTGCCCCTCTCTCCCTGGCTTGTGTGCTCTCCCTTTCTCTCTGGCTCACTCTCTCTCTCCCTCTCAAATAAATAAATAAATAAAATATTTGAAAGAAAAAGTATTTACATTCCTAGATCCTCACTCCCACTGCCACTCACTAGGGGACTTCTGGAAGTTTATTCTCTGAAAATGTTAAGAAAGGGCTCCTGGCCTAGGCAATGCTAAGAACTATTGAAGGCATAGGTACAGGTGTGATGTTGAAGTCAGTGAGGTCAGGGAGCTAAAAATGCTAAGGTGCCCCTGGGTAACCCAGTTGGTTAAGTGTCCAACTCCTGATCTTAGCTCAGTTCTTGACCTCAGGGTCATAAGTTCTTGCCCCGTGTTGGGCTCCATGCTAGATGTGGAGTCTACTTAAAAAAAAAAAAAAAAAAGCAGCTAAGAATTTCGCTCCTCCCTTTCCCATTCCTCAACTGGATCCAAGAGCACTGGAAGCCATTCTCTTACCCTCCAGTCAAGACTAGAAGACTCCTCTCTTTAAAATGCAACTAATCTAACAAAAAGACCTAAAGATCTGACAGTAGTCCTCTCCAAAAAATGACCCACCCGGATTACCCTACAGTGAAACTCAAAGTTGACCTGTCCCAACCATGTGCTCAAGATTCCTAATCGGGATAAGACAGCCAGGGAAAAAGTCCTTCATAAGGAAGAGATCAAAACAATAAAGCAGGAAAAAGCAAACTGGAAGTAAGTAACCATTCAAAAGAAGAACAAACACAAACAATATTCTTTGGAAAGGGCAAAGACAGAAAGATAAGATGTTGTACCCATCTTAAAAGAACAGAAATGGTATAAGACCATGTAGAAAATAAAGAGCTCTTGAAGATTAAAAGCACTATGGCTGTCACTAAGCATTATAGCAGTAAATTAATAGTCAATACAAGGATCATAAGATAAAGTTGAAAAAATTTCTAAGTCAGAGAAAACAGGCACCTGGGTGGCTCAGTCAGTTAAGCGTCCAACTCTTGATTTCAGCTGAGGTACAGATCTCAGGGTACTGGGATCAAGCCCTGCACTGGACTCCCCACTCAACAGGGAGTCTGCTTGTCTCCCTCCTGCACTGCCCCTCTCCCTGATCGTGTACTTGCACACACTATCTTCTCTCAAATAAATACATCTTTAAAAAAAAAAAAAGGAATCAAAGAAAAATATAAAATAATTAATAATAGCCCACCCCGAGAAAGATAAAACAGAATATACTATAGAAAATACAATATTGATATAATGACTAGCCAAGAAAAAAACCCCACACACACATGCATGCGCGTGTGCGATCAGTAAATGCAGAGGAGGAAATAATCAGCAAAATAATTCAAGGAAAGAACCTGGAACAGAAACGCACAAGTCTCTAGAATGAAAAGAGCCTAGCAAGAACACAAGACAGTGGATAAAAATACATCCATATAAGCCATGATCACAGTGAAATTCTAGGACATTAGAACAAAGATTCAAGATTCCAAAGATAGGAAAAAGCAAAAAACAAACAAAAAACAAATAAAACAAGTCACACAGAAAGAATGAGTAACTGGAAGAGTTCTGGACTTCACACAAACAACATTAGAAGAAAAAAAGACAACTGAACAATACCAATAAAATACTGAAGGAAAAACATTCAACCCAACTAAACCATACACAGAACAAATTTCCTCAGACATATATAGTCTCTAAAAACTTACCTTCCTTCTCACCCACTTGTTCTTGAAAAGTTACTAGAGAGTATGTTACAAAACAATGAGAGTACGCTCAAGGAGGGTTAAAAGACATGAGATGTCAAAACAAATCGATCCCAAGGAGTACTCTGAAGAGTGAGTGATCTCTAGAATGGGATCTCCCCAGGAAGATATCCGTATACCAGATGCAGAAGGAAACCAGTCCATACTAGCAGTGTTGTTCCCAAAAAAGATAATGTGAAGGACTACTATCACTAAGATGGGATCAAGCCCCACATGGTCGAAAGAAGTTTAAATAGGTTTAGCTTGCCCCCACACAGTCAAAAGGAATGTCGAAAGCTGACTACCCAGCAGAAACATTTTGCTTTGACCTGCACCTGAAAGCTAAAGGTGTAAGGTAAGGTGTAAGAGGCTTTGGTAAGCCTAAAGTCACAAAATACAGAGCAGCTTCCTACTCCCATATTCCTGCTCATCATCCACTACAATTACATCAAATTTTCTGATCCTGGAGGGCCTCAATGTAACTCCTCTACGACCTTGCCCCACTGAATTTCCTTAGAGATGATTTTGCAAACTCTCAGAGAAGCTGAGTATGAAATAAGAATATGGCCTACAGACTCTATTCAGGTAACATTCTCAGGCAGCCTTCATCTGAGTGCAACAGTGCCTTTTTCACACAGCAAGGCTTATGCTTGCTACTCAGTTTAAAAAAAAAACCAACAATATACTCTTCAGAAATGTATGTTTTATATATATATTTAGTTCTAAAAAAAAATAAAGGAATGCTAACACTAAAATCAGGATATTAGGGGTGCCTGGGTGACTCAGCTGGGTAAGCATCTGCCTTCGACTTGGGTCATGATCCTGGGCTCCTGAGATGGAGGCCCGCATCAGGCTTCCTGCTCAGCGAGGAGTCTGCTCCTCCCTCTCCCTTTGCCTCTCCCCTTGCTTGCACTTGCTCTCTCTCACCCATTCGCTCAAAGAAATAAAATCTTTAAAAACTTTTTTAAAAAGTCAGGATATTAATTACTTCTGGGGTAGAAATGCAAAATTCTTTTAAATAAATACTGTTTGTTCATCACTATGGTAGACATACCAATGATCATATTTATATTATTCTTTAAATTACATATATATGTATACATTTTGATATACTGTCTGTATATCTGATACATCAGAAAATTACAGACTGAACTTAAGAATATTTATAGCATTATAAAATTGGTTCATGTAAATAACCATCTAAAATAAGAGACATAAAACAATTTGTCGTATTCTAAATGAGTAAAAATCCAAACTCTTAAGTCATGAGAAATGTCAAATATTTTTATGAAGATACATACTTCATTTAACAGGTCATATTTCCCCCTTTCCCTGACAGTCAAATTTATTAAACCCCTCTCCAGTCCTACTCATTTTTATTATTTGATAATTATACTTCATTCTGCCTTAAATATTAAGCAATGATGCCATCATAGAAAAGATCAGAATAGATGCAATCAAGATAAGCAGAGTTTGGTATTCTTTATAAAAAATTCAGTATAACTATATAGTCTAATATTGCATAAGACAAACCATGCTTTTACCTGGCAACGGAGAAGGACAGTACCTGAAAAACCCACGGTACAGTAGTGTAAGGTGAACAATAAGTCATAACTAAAATGTAACAACACCTTTAGGTCTACTACGCATCGAAATATTTCCAATCCTCAATCAATGGCTGACTTTATTTCAAGGAACAACAGAAAACAAAATTATGGTGCAATCAAAGAACAGTGAATTGGCTTTACAGAATTTGACTTATAACTACTAAAAACATATAGTTGCACGCAACAGGATATTTGTTATGTTTACCTTGAAGTCCATTAAGGATAGAAGTAATTTCTATGGATTTAATATGAGCTGTGTCAGAGTTTTTGGCATCGGTAAGATCCAGTTTGGATACCATTTCCGGAGACGGATTTGTCTGGAAAGGCGGTTTGGACAAGCGCCGAAGTTTACAGCTCTTAGGAGAGTATTTTTCATCTTTGTCTTTTTCTTTGTCTAATTTATTCTAGGTTAAGAAAAACAAGTATCTCATGTTAGCCATAATTTATCAAGAGGCATTTATTAGTAACAATGTTAACACTCATTTTAAATTCAAAGTTGTACTATTTTTATTAAATAATATGAGAGTAAAGAACATAAGAAGCTCCTCACAAACAGCCAAAGATGTTTTTCCAAAGTTTTAAACAAATACTATAGGATAAATAAAATATTTTTGAGGTAAATTAGTGATCCCATAAGCAATTCAGACTAACAAACCTCATACTGGTAATAACTGACATTATAAATTCTTCAAAATTAAAACCCAAAACACTTAAATACTCATTAAAAAAAATTTCAACCTGGTAGTTTCAAAACCTGTAACATTTTCAATGTAAAATGTTGGTTGGGAATGACAAAATTGCAAACATCTTCAGTTAGCTGACACTGGGAATAACTCTGAACTAATGATCTCTTAAAAAGTGAAGTCGCAAGACAACCTTCCTCCCTCCTGTCGGAAAAAAACTACCCGTTTACAACTAAAATGAGGAGAGGCTAACTAAAATACTTCCTGGAGGGGCGCCCGGGTGGCTCAGAGGGTTAAGCCTCTGCCTTCAGCTCGGGTCATGGTCTCAGTGTCCTGGGATCGAGCCCCACATCGGGCTCTCTGCTCGGCGGGGAGCCTGCTTCCCCCTCTCTCTCTGCCTGCCTCTCTGCCTACTTGTGATCTCTCTCTGTGTCAAATAAATAAATAAAATCTTTAAAAAAATAAAAATAAAATACTTCCTGGAAACTGCTTTTTAAATTCGTTTTGAAAATAATGTATAGGAAAGATCACTGAGACAAGCTTCCTAAGTGATGCTGCAGAGCGTGACGGAGCAATAGACGACTCTGAGGTCCCACCACAGAGCAGACTACGGAATCGCAGGGACTACGTTCACACTTCTCCCCAAAATGGCACGTCACTATCATCATTCTGGATGCAGAAAAAAGACAATGCATGACATATTACAGATGTTTCAGGCTAATAGTTCTCCAAGTGTGGTCCCTGGGCCCACACCGTGAGCATCTTACTGGAATGTGTTAGACATGCAAACTCCCGGAACCAACCTCGGATCTAGTGAATCAGATATGCTGGGGATGGAGCCAAGCCACCGGAGTTCCAACAAGTCCTCCGGGTGACTGTGCTAGGTGCTCAAGTGTGAGAGCCACTCACTTAAGACATCTGGGCTTAATTCTCAGAATGCAATGAAGAGCCTGATGTGCAGACAGATGACCACACCCTATCAGTAATTAGTGCTGCTCCATTTTTTCTCCTGTTGCTAGCCTTTTCACGACTTCATTATTTTATTCCAGAGATCATAATGTATCCTGTATTCTGAAGGCAGAAAAGGTCCACCCCATTCGGAATTCAAGTATGGCTTTTAATGGCTATCAGCAGACAGATGAGACAGAGTGAGGGAGGGGTGTGTAATATCAGAGTATTACCTAGAAAGCTTTTCCAAAATTCACATGATTCTTCCCTAATGACCAGGAATGAGGAGGGGGCAAGAAATGAACTGAGAATAAATATTTAGGAAAAAACTCCCTAGGGAATGAATTTTTTGTTTTGAAGATTTTATTTATTTGACAGAGAGAGATCACAAGTAGGCGGAGAGGGAGGCAGAGAGAGAGGAAAACAGGCTCCCCGCTGAGCAGAGAGCCCGACTCGGGGCTCGATCCCAGGATCCTGAGATCAGGACCTAGGCCAAAGGCAGAGGCTTTAACCCACTGAGCCACGCAGGTGCCCCAGGAATGAAAATCTAAGACTGCTTCTCCCTTCTCTAACTTCTCCTCTACCTGAGAAATACTCCCTCCTAAAACTTGCTTTGTCTGTGGAAATGGGCTTTTTTTCACACCACTCGTACACAACTCTTCCAGTAGCTAAAAATAATGCTATATATCCTGATTTCCATACTTCCCAGTAAAGACCAAAAGTGAAGATGAAAAGGGTTCAAGAAACCCGTTGTAGCGCCCGGGTTGCTACACCGAAACTTGAACAACAGACCCAATTTTACAGTGAGAAAAGAACATCCGCTCTGGGGGGAAGTTTGCATGATCTGGGGCCACCAGCTCTCCTCTGCTTTCAGATACCCCCTCCTTTTCTTCCCCAGAATAGTTTACAGCCATTAGACTAAAAGCTAGGCTCCCAGTCACACTATTTTATGGCTCCTAGCTGGATATGAGAGGGGCAAAAAGGACTGAAATAAGTAAGTGAAACCTGGCTGGATGACCTTACACATGTTGGGATTTAAAAAGCCTCAAAGATTACTTAGTACTATTTCCAAAAGACCTTCCCATAAGCTGACAATATTAACTATACCCAAATCTAACATTTGGTAAATTCACTGTCCTTGAGTATTGCTATCTCTACCAACATACACACACCCATTTAATGCATATCTTAGAGGAAAAGTTCTTTAATTAACAGCTATGATGTAGCAAAAATATTTTAGCAAAATAAGCACTTACCTTTATTTTCTTCCGATGTTTTATCTTTGGCACATTTTTATCAGCAGGTCTTACTATTTTATCCGCTTTAATCCATTCATCATATCTAAAATTAAAAGAAATTCATTTAAGTACACAAAACATCAGGTAAGTAACTATGCCATATTAAAGAGAAACTCATAAATAGAATCGTAACATTTTAGAACAGGAAGCGTCAACTTCCTGGTTCAAGGAATAAAGCTACCAAGGTCCAAAAAGAGAGATGAAGTGATCTGCCCAAGGACATAATGTCAGCTACTGGCTGAACCAAGACCAGAAAGATGGCTTGACATCTAAACTAGCGCCCCTTACCCTGTTACCATAACTAAAAGAAACCAAATTTGTATTGTAAAGAAATCACAATTTTTTCTACATTTTTTTGTCTTCCTCTGTTTTGCTTTTAAGCAGCAAGTAGACCATTTTTCCCCCTAGACATATCAGGAAGCTAAGGTAATATGCTCTAGTTTTAAATGACATTGTGTTATTAAAGAGCATTATATTGTAACTTACAGACCATGCAAAAATCAACAGGAAAAAAAACCCGTCTCATAATACAGTAGGAAAGCTTTACTTGGCCAAGTTTTTCAATATTCTGAAATACTTCCTACATATACACACAGCTAAGAGTCAAGAGCTCTGATGGCCTTTCCACTCAATGCCAACAAGTCTCTCTCACTTTCACAGGGTGCAACTTACTCCCGACTGCAATAAATCTATTTGTTTAAAGCAAAAAAGAATGGCAGCTTATTTTTGTAAAAACTCAACTAAAAGGAAGAAACACTAAAAATGAATTAACCTCTTTTTATGTTCAAAAGTTATATATATTTATTGTGGAAAATGGAAAACTCACTAGCGTTTTTAACTCCAGAACATGAAGAACTGAAAAAAAGCTTTTAAATGAAAACGTCCTCATTAGTAGAGGTACTAAATGAAGTAATAGAGGCCCCAAACCAGGCAGTAAATGATCTGGGTCATCACCTGACTGATGAAGTGTATTCTTGCTCTGGAGTAGGCCTGGAATGTATGCCTATAAACAACTCCCAGGTAAAGTGCTACTGCTGGTGAGAACACTGGCTTTCCTAAGGCCAAGGGCATACCCCCAGGCAAGGGATTAGGTCTGTATCTGCTGGAAGCGGTTGAGGGCCACAGCCATAATTAGAGAGAATGAGGAAGAATGGAATGAGTTCTAGGAAAGTTCTTCCTAGAACTTCCCCACGGCTAGTTATGTGGCCCTGGTCAAGCCATTCTCAACATCAGACTCAAGTGTATTCTGTATCAAATAAGACTGTATTTTAAAAAGAAAAATTGAAGGGACGCCTGGGTGGCTCAGTTGGTTAAGCGGCTGCTTCGGCTCAGGTCATGATCTCAGCGTCCTGGGATCGAGTCCCGCATCGGGCTCCTTGCTCAGCAGGGAGCCTGTTTCTCCCTCTGCCTCTGCCTACCACTCTGCCTGTGCTCGCGCTCTCTCTCTGTCTCTCTAACAAATAAATAAAAATAAAAATAAAAATAAAATATTTAAAAAGAAAAATTAAAAAATAAGACTGCACAGCACATCTAGTTTCCAATAATCAAACATGGTGAGAACTTCAAAAAGTTTTAAAACAAGTATTATTCTACTCAACACATCCCTTTTGGTATTTATACTGGCATGGTAGCACCTACCTAAATATTTACATTACTTTTAACTTTCCCATGAATACTGAAAATTGCATTATGTTTGAGATGAAAGCTATTTAGTTCCTTCCAAAACTGGAATGAAGGTGGAAAATGAAGAGAAAATATAGTATCTCTGCCCTTCGCAAAGTCGAATGTAAATGTCCAGAAGTGGCTTTTACTTGGATATAGTTATGGAAGTTAATGCTGTGTACTTTGTTTAAAAGAAAACAAAACAAGCTTTCTATCTTATGAGATAACTGAAGGCAGTTCATGATGGTTATTTATACCTAACATCAACGTAAACTAAAGGATATATTATTTTTTACCTTTCTTTACTCAAAACTATCTGTTACATAGTTAGTTCATAATATCAGACATTTTTACTATTCAATTTGGGGTTTTGGCATGAATTATATTTCAAATTAGGGCAAAACAGTAGCTTTCAACTTAAGATCATCGCCGTAATATTCTATACTTGTTAAATACATCAAATAAGCAAAAAAACAAAACAAAAAACCAAAAATAGTTACTGCCTCCATAGCTGAAATGTTCATCATGAGGGAGAAAGATTTATGAGTCACAGAAATGGATATTCTCTTAGGAACAAGGTAGAAGAAACATACACATCAATAATATAACAGCTGCTGCCTTGGTACAGGCTGATGCCCACCGCCTAAGCTCCACCAGTGTACATACGCTATCTGGTCATCATTTTCTGAAGAATCCTATAAGAGGACTGGCTATCAGAAGAACTTAAAGTAGTGACTGTGGAATGTGTAAAGAGCATTGGACCCGGCAGAAAAGAAAAAAGACAAATTCTGGAATTAGATGAAAGGAACTATACACACTTCTAAAATACTGGAATAATAGTATTTAAACACTATGGTCTTACTATTTTGGATGACAGTTTTGTTTTAAAATAATGAATATTCTGTATGGTTTTAAAAGATGCCTTGGAAAATTCTTTAAATATGTTTCCTATTGAAATAATAGGTGCTTCGTACATGGTAACTTACAGTCCTATAAATATTAGTTAGTATTATTACTCCTGTATTATTTGCCTCTTCCTGTTCTACTTTCTCAGTGTTTTTTGCTTGTTCGGGTATTCCCCTGTTCTGACACTATTCTTTTAGATTTGTTCTTTTCTCGGCCAGACTTATTCTCTATTTTTATAAAATGTAGTGACACAATATTTTTATTGTTATTTTAATTAATAACCTTTAGAACTAGAACATGCCTTAAAAATCTATCAATGAATTTACCTCACAGATTAAGAAAATTCAAACCATGGAAGTAAACTTCTGACTCTGTGAGCAACAGGTTTGCCAAAAAAGCACCAGGTAGGGAGTTAGAGAAAAATGGGTAAGGGACTGCCTCTTAAGACATTCTGGTCAATACCAGAATAATGGTAGAGGGCATGGAATGGCAGGTCCTATCCAGAGTAAGCACAGAGAAAAGAGTAATAGATCAGCAGATAGAAAAGCCACATTAAAAATGCACAACTTATGATGAGGGAGAACTGAAAACAACATGAGAATTTTGACTAAGGGAGAGCTTTCAGATTATAAATGCCCTTAGCAAATACAGTTGAGATCACTGACACAAGCATTAACCCAGACAAATATTTCAAAACTTAATGAGATTCCAAATAGCATTTTAGTTGTCTGATTACTCCTACAAGGAACAAAGATTAGAGAATAAACTGAGAGCTGTTAACTGATCACTGTATTTTAAAAATAATTAATGTTCCTTCCCTTTATGCAATTACTCAGTGTCATGCAAGTGTTCATTTTCTTTACAGAGTCCTTTCAAAGAACAGAAAGGAGAGACACATAAGTTCATGTGGGAGAAAAACAAAAACCGGTGCCCAAAACAAAACAATGCCTAAACTTTTCCTACAGACACTAACTCATGTAAAAGAAAGAGGTAGGCCATTTAATTTTGACTTTCCTTGTGCCAGGTAATTTAAATAAAGGAGGCAATATTAGTGGGTCACGATCTCTGACTCCCCATCAAATACCAAGAATAAACACTTTAATGAAGGGAATCTAGTTCAGAACTACAAGAAGTTGATGCTGTTCATTCTATATAAATGTTGACTTTTAATACAGTGTATTATATATTAAGGAGACCATACAATTACTGTAGGCATAGTAAGAAAGTAATCAATGAAGATAGAAAATGAGAAAATTCAGCTCAAATCCAACTATCTTGAATACCATAAAAACCGAAATTACTGGAAGTGGCAAAGAGCAGAAAATTGCAGCTAAGAAAAAGAATACCATAAACTAGCTCTCAATTTCTCCTTAGAGTAACATATTAAGTAAGATATCCATTCATGCTTCAAAATACGTTCTTAAAGAATATAAGAATCTTAATAACTCAATGCAATACATTTTTTTTTTTTAAATTTGAAGACGTTTCTAGTCCTTTTTTCAGACATCCTCAAATATACAGGCATGTCGTCCTTCGCTTGCTGTGACAGTCAGGGACTCTCCAATGTTCTCAATTCTGCTTTAAGTATCACAGAGGGAATCAAGGGCACATTTTGATGGGGTCTCTCCACTGCATAGGAAGAGCACTACTTAACCGTTACTTAGGGGAACATGTCTTCAGACTTCAGGGAAACCACTTTTTCTCATTAAATACCTAAATTACTCTTCAAGGTAAGTGGGCCTGTTGCTGTAAGTTGTCATGTTTAGTGATCATGTAGTCGGAAAACTAGGAGAAAATGTTAAGCTAAGGAGTGGGCTTGCAAACAAAATGACTTGCATCCTTGGATCCCAGCAATAAGAGAGTACTATGCGAATGTCTGAAGAAAGCCAGGCAGTTTGGATTATTGATAAAAACTGTCCTGCCTTAAATTGGACATTACCTTTAGAAATTATGATCACAAGCCAGTAATTGGCCCCTTTGTGAGAAAAGGAAATATAGTTTGCCAGGGCACAATGAAAAGATTACTAAATTCTTCCATTTAAAAACAAATATTGAGGTGCTCCTGCATGGCTGAGCATCTGCCTTTGGCTCAGGTTGTGGTCCTAGGTCCTGGGACAGAGTGCCCCATGGGCCTCCCTACTCAGCAGGGAGCCTGTTTCTCCCTCTCCCGCTACTCCCCCTGCTTGTGTGTGCATGTGAACTCTCTCAGTCCCTCTCGTTCAAATAAATAAAATCTTTAAAAATAAATGATAACAAATATTGAAAAAAATATTAAAACAAACACTGAATTTAAAAAAATGCTAAACAGAAAATTAAGTCTGTACTAATTAGGCCATACTTATTCAATGATTAATAAATCTACTGTAATAAAAGGATGAAATCTAGACAAGTATCTCATCAGATATTTAAAGTAAGATATTTTCAAAGGATGTATATGACACACCTGAGAATAACTCTATTGAGATCATCTAATATTCAAGTAATGGAACAAACATGAAAGAACAGACACATGAGCAACACATTTAAGTTATAAACGTCTGCTCCCTGTCCTATATGAAATGAAGGAGCTGGACCAGATGATCCCTAAAGTAAAAAATTATATGAAACTACATATACATGTGTGTATATATATATATATATATACACACACACATATGCACATATATACATATATAAAAGTATGCATGGGGGCTTATTCATTTGATAAATACGTCTTAGGTACTATTTATGTGACGGATTCTGCACTAGGCACTGGGTATTCAGGAACGAAAGCAGCACAGCTCCTTCCCACATGTAACAGAAAAGACAACACCAAGCATTAATTACAAAAGTAACAATACAAACCTTCTGAACCTTCTGAACCTTCTGAAAGCAGCAGCCACATAGATATTTGAATTTTTTAAATGTGTTGAATTAAAATATTCATACAAAGCTAGAGGGAACCATTCAGAGACCATAACATACTTGCTCTCACCAGAGAAAAACAGAGAAAAACAGCTTTCTGATTTTTGTTTGGACGTGTTGGCAAATCATCTAAGAAATTATTTGGCAATGATAAAAATGGAAAACAATGTTAGTCAACCAGGTAAGAAACCAAAATGGTTCTATTGCCCACATCAATTTGGATTTCGGTTCTTCAGGACCCAACCAAACCATTTTTCAAAGGAATATTAGCAGCGTGTGTTAAGACATACCCCAAAAGACATAACCTTAGAAATTAAAAAAAAATTTACATGCAGAATAAAAATATTTAAAAAATAATTTCATAAGCAAAACCAAGGTGACATATTTAAAAGCTATTTGAAACATGTATACAAATTACAAAAAATA
This sequence comes from Taxidea taxus jeffersonii, assembly GCA_003697995.1. NCBI lineage: Eukaryota > Metazoa > Chordata > Mammalia > Carnivora > Mustelidae > Taxidea > Taxidea taxus. The sequence goes on from RCUC01140360.1 coordinate 47,614, forward strand.
TAAAATCTAAGAGCCAACCATTAATTTAGATAAAATATTGAAATCATCTGTATCTTATTTTCTGTAATGATTAGACAGACTCATTTAATAACAGCTGAACAATATGTACCTTGTATCTTACCTATCTATATATAAAAAGTTAATGAATGTCATATAACTAAGATTTTAAAACCTCACATCTAAAGTGGAAATTTGGGCTATCTTAGCAAGGAAAGAAATTTTTCCCTCCTCTTAAAGTAAAAAAGATATAGAATAAAAAAGTATGGCACTGTAATAGGAAAAAAGACCAAGGCACATGAAAAGCAGCAACAGCTATTAAATTATAAACTTCATAATCCATTTTATCAATATTTGCTTACTTTATGAATTTTCTATAATAACCTCCAATTACACATATACTTTTAATGAGAGAATATCTAAAGCAAAATTTATAAAAGACCCACTGAACATAAATTTAATGCCTTCTGTCATGTTAAGATATAATGAAACAAAAATAAAGCATTATACTATTGAAAAATAAAATTCTAAGCATGCCATTAACATTTCATATTTCCACTTCATATAGCACTTAATATTAAATCCACATTAAAGACACAGAATGGTGCTCAGCATAATAAAGAATATAACAGAATGAGAATAACTTGGATATTATAGCATAAACATATTTAATATTTGACACAAGCAGCCCAAGGACATGGTATTGTAACTATTTCAACTGGTTTTCCTGAAGAGTTTAACTCTGTAAAATGAAACAAAGGTATAGGTCTTTAGGCAGAGGTAATATGTAATGTTAAGAACACATCACAAAGCATTGTACCAGGCTCATTTATAGAGATCACTGCAAATGGTTAACAACTGAGGCATTCACTGTATTTTGTGGCGCAGATACTGACTTAAAAGTACCTGAAAAGTTTACTTCATTAACATTTGATAAGTTTAGGGGACTGGTGTTTATGCACAGTTAGACAAATATACTGATGAACCTACCGATCTACAAAACCACCAAATGAACAGGTCCATGTTTATGTTTTACATTAAATGTACCTGCCAATCTACAAAAACTACTGAATGTAACAGGTTCAATTTAGTAAACACTCTCAGATAAATACAAAGAAAGAAAGCCCATCTGAGTGCAAAAAGAACCAAGTTACTCATCTTTGTTTATGAAGGAAATATTTATATTCACTTGCACTGAAAAACTATAACTCAAAAGTCGTATTTTTAAAGTACAAATTATTATGTTCACTTCATTCACTGTTTAATTGTCTCTACAGGCAGGACTGTCTGATACAAAGCATCTTCATACTGCACAAGAATTTTTTACATGAGTGCTAACACAGTCCTTTGACTACCAGAGTACTTTTTAAAAATTTTAGTATGTTTTCCATCCTAAAACGTGAGTAAGCTGGGAGACTGTGACAGAGGGTTGAGGAAGTTGAGAGTTTGGAAAACATGACAGTGAGGTATGAAGAAAAAAAGAACGGGACACAGAAGGAAAAACATGCAAATGGAATTGGAAGTCTTGGTCAAAAAGACTCCCTATCCTCTAAAACAAGTTTGTAGATACTCACTTGGAAACCACTGTCAAATCATCTTCATTTGTAGTTTTTTAACTTCCACACTATAGCAATAAAGCAGACAAGTTCCTAGAGTGCTTTGCTTTTCTTTCTATCGTTACCAGAATAATTACTTCAAAGCACAGGACCAGAACAACTCTATATGTACTCTTTTGTCAACGTTCCTAAGTCCAATGGCATATACAATGAAAGTAAGGCAAGGATCAGATTACATGAAAGTAAAAGAAAAAAAAAGTAAGGATGTAGAACATTCTGCAGATAGAAGGAATAGAGAAATTAAGCTGAAGTGACATAAAAATTCTTAAAGGGAAAAAAGGAAACAAAGAAGGAAAGTCACAGAGCAGGAGTATTTCCAATCAGATTCATTGTAGTTTCTCATCCTCAACCCCATTTGGTTACTAATTAGGAAATAGGCTCTTCATATGGCAAAAAAATATCATAAAGAAGAACTACCATATTTACATATAAAAATTAACTCAAAATTGGTCAAAAACTTTGGTATTAGAGCTAAAACAATAAAATTCTTAAAAGAAAACATGGGGAAATTTTCACTACCCTGGATTTGGTGATATTTTCTACGATACACCACCAAAAGCATGGACAACAAAGAAAAAATGGATATATTTGGATTTTATCAAATTTTAAAACTATTGTACATCAAGACACTATCAAGAGAGTGAAAAGACAATTCTCCGGGTTCAAAGAATGGGAGAAAATATCTGCAAATTATTTATTTGAGGAAGGATTAATATACAGAACACATGAAGAACTCCTACCACTCAACAACAAAAACAATTCAAAAATGGGCAAAGGGCTTAAACAGACATTTCCCCAAGGAAGACATACAAATAGCCAATAAAGACATGAAAAGATGCACATCACTAGTTATTATAAACATACAAATCAAAACTAAATGAGATACCCACTAGGTTGGCTATAATAAACATTTTTTTAAAAACAGAAAATAATAAAATGTTGGTGAGGACATGGAGAAACCAGAATCCCAATACAATTCTGGTAAGTATGTAAAATGGTGTAGCCTTTGTGGAAAATAGTTGGGACAGTTCCTCAGAAAGTTAAACAAAGAGTACCACATGTAAAAGCATCAAGAGGCTCCAATGGAGAGCCAGGCCACAGCTATTCCAATCATCCATCAGCCTCTATATTCTAAAGGTGTCATTTTTACAGACTAGTCCCTTTTATATAGATTTTAACTTCTATTCTACTTCTATTTCATATCCAGGAGGTCCAATTTAGTTCAGTATTTGTTTCCTACTTACCAAATGCACACACATACTTTTCTAGATGTGGTAAGGGACATTAATGGAATGAATACGGAATTGGGATTTTTTTTTCATGTTTTAAAGTTAAATGCACTTTTGTTTTTGCTTTTTTTTAAGGTTTTATCTATTTATTTGAGAGAGAATGAGAGGGGGAGAGGTCAAAGGGAGAAGCAGACTCCCCACAGAGTAGGAAGCCCAATGCAGGGCTTGATCCTGGGACTCCAGGATCACCTGAGCTGAAGACAGCTGCTTAACCAACTGAGCCACCCAGGTGCCCCTAAATGCACTTTTGTATTGAAAAATAATGTCCTGATGTAGAAAGCCTGAACAATTAAAAAAAATTTTTTTTAACCCATGGTCCTAGGTGTAAGCTATATTCCAGAAGGTCAAACCCCTTTGGCTCCAAAAACATAATTTGGAAAAATTCAGTATCAGAAAACTGTCTCAAATTAGAACTGGAAAAATAGGAATGGAAAGTAAAAGAAGTTAAAATGGATATCAGAAAGACAAAAGAAGAGCATGATTATAAAGAAGAAAACAAAGATAGACAAGAAGAGACAAAAGAGGATAACTGAGGAATGGCAGAAAAGGAAAATAAACAAAAACAGTTGGTGCTGCTGCAGCTGGAACACAACTGAAAATTATCATGGAAGGAACGATCAGCTGGGTCAAATACCACTGACAAGGCAAGTAACAAGAGGTCAAGAAATAAGGATGGAATTCAGCTAGATGGGGTCACTGGTGACAGGGAGGGGTGATGGAGCAAAAGCCTTAGTGGAGTGGCTTTACACAAAACAACAGGAGAGAAACTGGGTGACAAGTGTAAACTCATAGTTTTGCTGGATGGAAATGAGCAAAGAAATGGCACAGCAAGAAAATCAGGTAAAGCTCAAGTGAGTTTTGAGATGGGGAAAAACCACTGCAGGTCCAGATGTGGATGATTCAAAACAGAGTGAGAAACTGACAAAAGAGAGAGGGAAAAAGGGAGAATTTCTAGATCCATGTCTCTGATTTAGGAAAGCAGGCATGACAATTAGAAAAACGGTTTGACGGGACGCCTGGGTGGCTCAGTTGGTTAAGCGGCTGCCTTCGGCTAAGGTCATGATCCCAGCGTCCTGGGATAGAGTCCCACATAGGGCTCCTTGCTCAGCAGGGAGCCTGCTTCTCCCTCTGCCTCTGCCTGCCTCTCTGCCTGTGCTCTCTCTCTCTCTCTCTCTCTCTCTCTCTCTGATAAATAAATAAATAAAATCTTTAAAAAAAAAAATGAAAAAGAAAAATGGCTTGACACAGCAGCACGCTTGTTTTCGCGGATGACCAGAGGGAGAGAGAGAGAATGCAGCAGCACATGCAGGTAAGAAGGCACATGTGGAAGTTCGCAAAACTCTCCTCTCACTTCAGTTTTTCAATGAGGTTATAAAGTGAGGTCACCAACTGGAAGTGAGGATGGGGAAGAGATGCTGGGCATTTGAGGAGATAAGAAACAGTATGAAACAGTCTTCTGAGAAAAAGAGGACAGTGAATGGAAGAGAAACATATCATAGCCACCCAAAGTTCACAGTCATGAATTTAAAAAAAGTCAGCATGGTTGTTTGCTTTCTCCAGACAGGATCAGCTGCACAGATACAGGGCAGGAGTAAGAGCATGAGATTTAAGCAGTGTTCCAGTGGTTTTGTCCACGAAGAACTACAAAGCAACACAAGAGCATGGGGGTCAAAAGAAAGGATTATAAGGAGTGACTGAAGGTAGGCAACACAAGAGGAGCACTGAGGGCATCAAGAAGGAGGGTGTTTGTAAATCCTGATGGAGCAATTCCCTTGCCTGGACAATCAGTTCTTTAATAGGGACCACTTCTTTTTATCTTCAGTCCAAGCATAGTATTTTGCACATGACATTGAACTTGTGTTGTCACATAAAGGAATAGATGTTTGTTAAAGAGCCGATGAATGTTAGCACAAAGTGGGTCTGAACCCATTTGTGGAAGCTTTTGACTAGTTCCCCCGACCCCCATTCCCTCAAAGGAGGAGCCAATTTGCTTAGAGAGGTAAAATATGTTTTAAATGAAATACATTTTATTTCAGGTAATATTTAGTATAATATATCTTATCTTCAGTTTCCTATAGCTTATAATATGGAATAGAACTAACTTGTTACTTAGGAGTTTAACAGCTGAAATTTCAGTGTTGCTTTTCCTGTTCTTAGTTGGGGCTATCTTTTTGATGTAGTTGACGAATCTTGGTATTTAAAAAATCTCAAGTCAAATTCCCAGCCCCTTGATTATGGAAAGCCAAACTAGAAATGGAGAAAAATAAATCAGCCTCAATACATAACACAATACTGATATATTTTAAATCCCAAGCCAAGCACTCTGGATAGCTGTAACACACTTAGCTGTATCACTAAATGGGATAAACCCAACACGAGCAACAGAGATTACAACAGTTGAATTTCAAAGTATAACTTCTTTTCAAAAATCATTCCCATGTTTATGCCATGACTTAGAAACTTGAGAATGAAAAGGATCAATTAGCTAATGGTACTAAAAACTTCTATAAAATATTAACATCGTTAAGAGAAAATAAACAAGAATGGCTACTACTAAAACTTACTGAGGTATGATTATAGTTTTTAAAAACATATGAGCTCTGTCTTTTAAAAGACTAAAAGAGAACATATTACAATATTAAAATAGTTGTCTTTCTACTTTTTCTAGATTAAATGTATTTTTAGAAGAGTTAAAAACAATTTATAAAAAGCACTGACTTTTCCCCAAGCACGTGGCAGCCTAGCTAAATCAACTTGTATCAGACACTTGTTTGATACACGACCACCTCATTTGAAAAATTCTGTAGCAGTATCATACCATTTGCAAGCCAGTATGCAGTTTAAGATCCAGTGCTCTGGCTATTTTCCAAGAAAACTGGATGCAAGCCTATAAAAATGTGTTGTTTTTTTTCCCCCCCACTGTGGAAGTAAAAAACAAATTGGCTCAAACACTATCCTTTTTGTAGCAAAAATTAACATTTTCAATTGTGAAACAGGGGTACAAATAAAAATATCAATATAAAGATTTACACAGAACTTTAGAAAAAAGGAAAAATGTAGAAAATACCAGAAAACAGTATTTTTTAAACTAAAACAGATACTTTTATTTTCTTTTAGAAAAATTACTTCACTGGCAAGTGACCCTTCAGATCAAACAAAACTCACATAAATAGCTCCATATAAAATTTCCTAAATTGCTATGGTAATGAATGACTGCCACTGAAGATAAAACTATTTTCATGAACTTTCGTGCGTAAATCTTCATTTCTAATTTCACGTCTCTTAAGTGTAAATTCAAAGATCAAGCTGAAGATCACCGGAATAATAGGAAACTTGTTGCAGAAGTGGTGAGCACTTGTTGCAGTCCCCATTAGATTAGCTTCAGAGAGAAACAGAAGTACTGTTCTACCGACTCAAAGAAAATTAACTGCTAATATACAGAAGTACAGTTTTCTCTATGATGCTGGAGGGTGGAGAGATCCACTCTACAGGTCTTCATCAAGTTGGTTAGTTTTCTTCTTTTGAAAGTTCAGACCATACAAACGCTTGACATGTGAGGAGTAGATGGCATCCTTCTCAGTAACATAAGCTTGTCTTGTTGAACTAGGTCTCATTTTCTTTTCTATGTTATTAAAAACTTGAAGGCCTCAATTCAAAGTCTTCCCTTTCCCTACCCAACCCCCGACCAGTTTCAAAGCTAAGATACCAACATTCCCTTTCTACCCTCTAAAATTCAAGTGTTCCTAGGAAAAGATAACGCTTGCCTTTAGTCTGTCTTTTCTTAACAAACAGAAAGTTGTACATATTCTTTGCAGAATAATTTTATGAATGTTTCAATTCTTTCACCTAAAAGCCTCCTTTCTGTTTAATGAGATAATAGAAAATAATCAAGCCCTGATAATACTGCAAGTAGGAGAACACCTAAATTCTACCTGCCACAAAATTTAAAGCATTTAATATAAAGGCCACTAGAAAAACTGCCTCATTATATAAGCCAAAAGAATAACTAGGACTGAGGAACTCAAGGAGAGGTAAAAGAGGATGTGGCTCTTATCTATCCTGTGGGCATGACTCAGTAATTATTAATTTTCCTGTTCAATTTTTTCCTTCCTAATTTTAAGCTAACATAATCAACATTTACAGTTACACCCTAGGCATAAATGGAACTCCCTCTACATTTATATTAATAAGATCATTTAGAAAGATCAAAATGATTAAATATCAAAGACTGGGCAAAATATTCGTATAGCAGTGATACCTGAGATCTCAAGCATCTTCCTTTGAACATGACCTATTTAACAGCCAGCCCTGCAGGTGAGGAAAATCATGCACCACAGAGGTAACATAAGAGCCAACAGAGAAAAGGATAAATTACACATGATGTTGAAACTGATTCACTGGAAAAGCTTATGCTTTAGGACAACACTTTTGATAGCAGCATTCTTAAAATCTAAAACTTTATCTTGCTAGTCAGAAATAATAAAGAATGGGTCCCAAACAAAACTTCTGAACATTTCCTTATGACTTAAATTGTTATTTTCTTCCAAGCTTCAGAATGGATCAGAATTGTACTTTTCTCTAAATAAGAAAGGTAATCAGATTAGCCACGCTTCCTAGAGTTTCCTATTGCCACAAAAGGATGGCACAAAATGGACTTTGAAGACAGAGACTGCACGGTTTTTTTAGGAAACAGCATTTGAGAGTATGTTTTCTTAATAACTCTCCAAATCACAGAATACAATTTATATAAAAAGCAGGGAACTATATTCCTCCTTGAAGATACTACACACACCATGAAACCACCACTTAAAACTTCTATGATAAACTGGTCAAGGGCAACAACCCTACCATAGCATAGGCTGTATTTCAAATATAATATCAAATATTCCAAAATGAATTAAGTTTTTCTTAAAAGATTCCTAAATGACCAGATCTAAAATGGGCTCGCCAATTTTGGATAAAATTCAGATACAAAATCTCTCTGGATAAACCAAAGAAAACTGGTGTGAGAAAAGAACTTAAGTCATTGAACACAACCTAAAACCAAACCTTAGTCTTGCCTTTCATCCCCCTAGGGTTAGCAGCAGTCAGCAAGCACACTCTATTTTAGTCAAGCAGACTTGCTTACACTTCCACCATATTGTCTCAAATAGACACAGTTCTGGGGCTTCTGAAGGAGGCTGTAACGCAAGAGCTGTTAATGAGGAAACAAAGTCCCTCTTCAAATGGCGAAAGCTTCTGAAGAAATTGCAACTTTTAAATCCCTGCCTACTGAAGGAAAGAAATGTGATGACTTAAGATTGCAAAGAGGAGGTTATTGTGGCAATGTAGTTGTAAATGCAAGAGAGCAAGAAGCCTGGTAGTTAACTTGCAGACATCAAGAAGCTCAAAACTCTTTTAACTTAAAAAAAAGATTTTTCTATCATTTCACCAATGTTGCCTCTGTTAATCTACATGTATAACATAAAAATCAACTGTACAGATTTCAGTTTTCTAGACACTAAGAGTATCTTCTAAATATTAAAAACAGTGAGTAGGAAGTCACTATGTGAGGCATTTACATGCTAAAATCTCCATTTTTTTTTATGGTACTATGACCTCAATTAGAATACTGACAAGTCTGCAATTTGTTAATTAATTTTAAAATAGAAAATTATTTTATAAGTGTTTTTAGGTAGTAATCACTAGCTAAAACTCAAGTTACCTCACATTCCATCCGCAGTAATGCACCAAGTAAAGGACCTCTCCACCTTCGACATCAGAATCTTTAATACTAGCTTCATACATTTTTTGATTTTTCCCTCGTCCATACCGCACTTGGACTTTCATGCCTGGTGGATAGCATTCAAACTCCTCTTCCTCATTGTTGTCATCATCCTCTTCATCCTCTTCCTCCTCCTCCTCCTCCTCTTCTGCTTCTTCATCATCTTCATCTTCCTCTTTATTCGTTTCATCTCTTGAAAGGTTTAAAAAATTGCAGTTAATAAAAGACACCTCATAAGCTTTTCAGTTCCAAACCACATAAAATGATAAAAATCGTGGCTGTGACTGCTCCGGGAACAGCAGCTTCCATGAAATTCTGAGTTTCAATGTAATGTTAAAAAAACTAAAACTGTATAAGATGACCATGGTTACAGAAGGATACATGTAGAGAAAATGAAGATTGAAAAATGCATTAAAAGAAAATTTCCAACAGCCAGAAGAACAGAAGTTGTATAAGAAACTAGTAAGGTCGACTAAAACAACTTTTTCATGTTTTATTTTAAGAATGTTTCATACAAAAGTATTGACAAAAACAAAAATAATTACGCCTCATAGCCATTTTCAGACTAAAAATTATATTTTATTCAAGTATTTCCAGCCTCAGGATGTTTAAGACAAAAACTTTTACTAGCTAGTCTTACTGAGTTCAAAAGGTGCTCCAACCAAAATTTCAAAAGTTATGCTAACTGAATTATTTTACCTTTCACAGGAATATTTGACTAATTTCACATCAATATCACATCAAGTTTTTTCTTTCTATTCTTCTAACTTTGCTACAATTTCTGCTTTCTTTACTGTATATTTACTCAAAGTCTTCTACCAATTCTTTCAACTTTGAAGTTCCAATGAAATATGTATATGAGGCCAACTCCAAGTAATACGAAACTAAAAGTCAAATCATTCTAGAAGCAGCACTGCAACCATTTCAATCTTCTCAATATTGTGCACTTTTTAAAACTGAGCATTTGCATTCAGCCACAAATCTGCATTAAACAAGTTGGAGAAAATCTTAAATTATAAATCTTTCCAAACACTAGATTTATTTTTTAAAAAACTTCAATATGAAATTCAACTATATCTACTTCTAAGTTTTTATCTGCTATACAGTATAAAAATTATATCTATACTTTTACAATTTTTCTCTCAAAAAGAAACCATCACTTAAGAGCTGACAAAGATCATAAAACAGAACTGCAAGACAGCTTAGTAATTATGCTTTAAAAGTTGATGAATATAATATTTACATAAAAAGCTCTCTCCACTGATAATTTGTTTTCTATTCTTCTATGCAAACTTTTTAGCAATAACATACTTTATTATCACTAATTACGCAGTTATAGAACCAACAAAAATAATCTATAGTAATACAAGCAGCACTATAAAGATTTTTTATTCTCCTACCTCTTTCCTTCTACACAGTGAGGGAGGAGGGATGAAGGGAAACCTAACAGTCTTGTGAAATTAAGTCTAAATTTACAAAAGTAACAAATGCAACAATTTTCTCTGAAATACATCACAAATTCTATAGGATCTCAAGAATTACTTCTATTTTTAAAGACTCATTCATATTCAAATGAATAGGTACTTAAAAAATTAAGACCTAAACGAAACCAGCTATAATTTGAGATTAAAAAAATAGGAACTCTATTATTAAAATACATTAACATGTCTAGAATAAAGAAATAATTACTAGCAAGGCTAAAATATCTAGAAAATTACTAGAAAGGGTATTATGGATGATAAACTATTATTAACAATTTTAAATAAATGTTAATATATAAAAGTTAAAACACTGAAGACATTTTTGGGAGTAGAATATTACTTGTTTAAATCATAAGCTTATATCTCTGCATATTAGGGAGAAAAGGAAGTGTATTCTAGGGGCCACAACAAAAGCAGCAATTTATTATGCACTGAAGAGATTTACCATGTACCTCAGAATCATCATATATTGGGAAAAGAGAGAGATGCAGAATAAAACATCCAAGATTTTTTAAATGACAACAACCTCTAAACTAGGTCTTATACAGTGCACTGAGCACAACTGTAAATGCCAATAATACCAAGCACAATCCTACTTTAAGTGGCAGCGGGGGCAATCTTTAATTCAATCTGGAATAAAACCCTAACCCTGTAATAATAAAACAATCAAAAATTAAAAATTAAAATTTGCATCGAATATCAACCTCACAAATAAACCAAATGAAAAGCACTTGAGTAATATACTAAAGTATAAAAAAGCAAACAACACAATTACTATCAGCCAAATAGAATATCCTACTCCCTCCTCTAATAATTCAGTGGCAAAAAGCAGAGGTAAAGGCACTAAACGAGATAGAACAAGAACACAGAAATCCTTTGAAAGTATAAAATGTAAACAGCATACAAATGTTAGAAATTCAATTTATATATATACCTTACTCACACCCAATGCATGCGCTGCACCTGTGCACATGCATGAGTGCACGCAACGCACATGTGCACACACTTTTGTTACTTATCATTTAAAGAACTATACTTTGAGAAACCAAATGTATAAGTATTTTTCATCTGAATTCACAAAGAAATACCAAATATTCCCATTTTGATGTCACACTCCTCACAACGGAATAAATTTTTTTAAACCTATAATTTATTAATACCTACTATGGGGCCAGCCACTGAACCAGGCATTTTACCTGAATTAACTTACTTAATCTCCTATACCTAGAGTATGAGAGAAGGATATGGAAAGTTCTTGGTAGTAGCTAATTACTTAGAGAAAGTTTACATGCTAGAGAAATACATATGATTCTTTATCACTGTAAAATTTTTCTATTGCACTCATCTAATAAAACTCAGAAATCAATCTTGGACATTCCCAACACACAACACTTCTGAAGAACATCTACCAAATTAGGGCAGTCACGGCAGGAAAATTCCAGTTTGTGGTATGATACATTTGTAAATATATATAGTAAATTAAAAAGCTATATAGTTAAGTAATGTTTTAGAACCTACAATATATAGTTTACACTATATAATCAACTGAAACACCAACTTGAAAAATTAATTATTAGTAACAAAAAGAAAATACAGGCTTATCACAGTGCCTCCCACAAGATAGATATTCCAGAAATATATACAGATATAAAATCAGATTTTTAGGCAAAAAGCTGAATCCTTACTAAGTTTCTTAAGAGTTGAAATAATCTCCAGAAGCAGCTGGGAGTACTTCAAATACACACATGCACACATGACTACAACCAAGTATAATGAGAAAACACTTATACTATATTCTTCTGAACCCAGGTTTTTCCTTCCATGTTTATCTACATGCCAAAGCCAAAATTTCACAGGACACTAAGATGATCAAGAGGTTTTAGGCAAAAAGCTGGGTACTTACTAAGTTTCTTAATAGCGAAGATAATCTCCAATAGCAGAAAGGCGTACTTGATATACACATTTGTACACAAAAATATATAACAAAGTACACTAAACAAACACCTCTCACTATATTAAGGAAGCATATTTTGCTTCCCTTCCCTGCTTGTCTGCATGATGTGGCCAAATTTCAGAAAAAATACTAAAATGATCAAAAACATTTGGTTGTACTTATTTAAATCGGCCATTAACAATGGAGATGTTTAGGTTGTTTAAACCTCAGAAATAAGGACCAGATCCCAAAAATCACCTACAAAAATCCAGGGGTCCACTGGCAGTGCATAAAATACATTGCTAAATAAGTAAGTTCATCATTCCAAACTGACCAAAACAAGTAATTGCTACTGACACATTAAACACAATATAACAATTTTTGGCCTTTTGAAAACTAATTATTAGCACTTTTCCATTCTTAATTTTTGCTTAAGGAATTAGTACAACTCTTAAAATCTAGAGCCAACATTCCATCTACAAAACATAACAGAAAGCCATCTTCCCAAATTTATATTATCTGGTTATTCAGCAGAGCTTAATGTAGTAAGAAGTACTTTTTCTCTAGCTCAAAATTTCATATATTTCCATGATGAGAGCAAGAAGAATGGATCAAAAATATGACCTTTTGCTACAAAATCGCATTAGCAGGGTCTCTGAAGGAGGTAAATGGTACTCACATAATAAATGCAAACGACTCAAAAATCCTATATTTTGTCAAATTTAGATTCAAACATACACATACAAAAATAAAGAGCAAATTACTAGAATTCATTCAGCCAAAATGCATCTTAACCAAAAACAAATTTCTTACCCAGATTTTGCTTTTTCTTCTTCAGCTTCTACCTTTATGCTGAGGGATTCATCCACCCCAGTTGTCTCCTCGTCTTTATCCTCCAGATTTTCATTTTCTTCTGTTTTTTTTATGTTAACTTCTTTTTCCTGATCAGACTGTGTAGGTATAGAGTCTAATAAATTCTTTTTACTTCCCTAGAAAAAGATCAGAGGAACTAAACCAACAAAAATATAAACTGCCACCCTCATTTCATGATCTAATTGTTAGCAAAAGGAGGTACCAACCAATACTAATACTGAGAAAGGTAGTAGTAATTTTAAGAAACTCCTGCCATTTCTAAAACACCAAGCAAAAATAACAGCTAATTTTAAATATAAAAATAGCGCTTAATGAAAAAAATGCACAAAAAATAAAGTATAACTTTTTATGATAAATTAGCTATGAAAACTTTGCAGATGAGGTAGAAAATATACCAAAGAAGGTACAGCACCATTAACAGTATCTGATTTACCAGAGAGGGTTTAATGTTTTCCTTTCTTTCAATATCATCATCAGCAGGTTTTTCTTCTTTTGGTATTATATTCTCCTCCTCTTCAATCTTTATTTCTTTGATTTCTGGTTCAATTTCTTCCTTAACTTTTATTTCTTTTACATTTTCACACTCCTTACATGGCTTGTTAACAACTTTCTCTGGCAATGCCATCTGAAATTCAATATTGGCCGACCTACAGTACTCCTCAAAACCATATAAGTATCTGGAAACATGAAGAGAAATTACAATTGGGAAAATGTTTCAAAATACTGCTGTAGAGTTGCGGTTTTTAAGATGTGTTCATTTCTTCTAAGTTCTCAGATATTGAGCCATATTAATATTCTTGTTTATTCTAGTTCACTTCTCCCCAATCTCTTTAACCCAAAGAGAAACATTTTTTGAAGGAAAAAGTCATTAAAAAAACTACATTGGGGTGCCTGGGTAGTGCCGTCAATTGAGCATCCGACTCTTGGTTTTGGCTCAGGTCTTGGTCTCAGGGTCCTGAGATCGAGCCTCAGTGCAGTCTTCTTAAGACTCTTTCTTCCTCTGCCCAGCCCTCTCCCTCTCTCTCAAATAAATAAATCTTAAAGGAAAAAAAAGTACACTAAAAGTGAAAAGATAGAATATTAAGTATAGTAACTGTAACAACAGTAGTTATTAAAGGTATTAGTATCCATCTGTTGAGCACTTCCTGCATGCCATTCACTAGGCCTCGTGTAATCATCTGAGTAATCCAACAAGGCAAGGACTAACATCCCATCTTACAAAAGAGGAAACTAAAGCTTAGGAGAACAAAGAAATGGTCCTAGAGGCACAAAAGCTAGTAACTAGTAGAACCAGGATTCAACCCTCAATTTCAACACTCTGGCATTTTTTTTTGTTTAAAGATTTTATTTATTTATTTGACAGAGATCACAAGTAGGCAGAGAGGCAAGCAGAGAGAGTGGGGAAGCAGGCTCCCCGCTGAGCAGAGAGCCTGATGCGGGGCTCGATCCCAGGACCCTGGGATCACGACCCGAGCCGAAGGTAGAGGCTTAACCCACTGAGCCACTCAGGCGCCCAACACCGGCATCAACACCGGCATTTTAACCTCTACATATTACTTTCCAAATTTACGTAGCCACAAAAACTTTCTTCATAGAATATCTCATAGATGTAGTATTCGTAGAATACACTGTAGAAAATGCTATTATAGAGTCTAGTAAAAATTTCTGATTTCTTCTTAGAAGAAATAATTAGTCTCAGTTACACAGTAAATTCTAACCTGCTTTCTAGGTAAAGTATTGAATGTTGGTTTATTAAGTACACTGACTTACTTTTTTTTAATTTTTAATTTTTTATTAACATATCACAGCACTCACCATAGCACATACCTTCCCCAATGTCCATAACCCAACCACCCTCTCCCTACACCCCCCACACCACTGCAGCAACCCTCAGTTTGTTTTGTGAGATTAACAGCACTGACTTACTTTTTATAAGCACATTTAACGTTGTATCCTGCAGCTGAATTTAAGACAGGGATTCCGAGATCTTGGTAGACTTGTTTCCAAACAGCTCCACTTTCAATCTAACAAAGGAAAATGAAAACTCCCAAATTAAAAGGTTGTAATATAACAAAAATGTTATTAATGCAGCATATATATGTTTGTATGTGTTGGTTCTAGTCTCAAAGGAATGAAAATAAATTCTAAATGAAAAACTTGGTTTACAACAATGTTTAAAGTTTTAGTATTCTAATAAATCTCAGAATTACAAAATGTTGACATATTAGGCCATTTCATTTTTAAATTAGCTCTGACATACTACATAAGAAAATATTCAGGTTTCTAAATCAAAATTTGTAATGAAGAGCTACAGATAAAATTCTTTAAGTATTAGTTCCCATAAAACCTATAAGCTTAATAAATCAAAGCAGTTCTAAGGAACTTAATAAAACATTTTATTATAAAAAATACTTTTTCCCCTCAGAATAATCTTAATTGAAGGAACACCATATATCATGGCAACCTTATGATAATTTCTTTGGTTCAACGAAGATTTTTTCTGCATGTTTCTACATATACATATGTATATGTACATGTGTGTGTGCATGTGTGCATCAGACAGAATGGAAGAGATTAAGGATATAAAGAATATTAACTCTCAAGGACCTCATAGTCCTTACAGGAAAAGAGACAGAGGACGAACTTCTACCAATATGGTTGTGCTGTGACTCAGACATACACAGGTGGCTTATTAAAGTTTGACAAACTTAACAATAAATCAGATAGCTCATTGGAAAGAACCTTTAATTAAATTTAAATTTGGTCTAAGGAAGCTACTGGTTCTAACCTGTGCTTTCCATTTTCTTTTCCTTCTACTCTTAAGTTTTTATTAGTATACAATTTTAGGTAATTTTTAGATAAGAAAACATGTTGTATGAAAAACATGTTTCATTTCTAACTGTAATACTTACATTATCAAATCCTCCAAGCTTGTGTACCAGTCTGAATAACTTAAAGAGATTCAAATTTCGATATCCAAGTACGGGCCGTTTGTTAATAGGTGTGCCTATTAAAGAAAATACAAAATATATTGTAACCATGCTACATTTTTTATTTAAAATTACAAGATTCAGGTATCACCACTGAATATCTGAATACATATAGTGCAAAGTGTATATATGAAAAAACAAATCCCTTAATCAAAAATATGATGTCTACTACTTAAGCCTATTTCATTTTCAATTAGCAATAATCGCACCTCGGATAAACCTCATTGGCTATGATACTGCCACTGCGCAAAGCTTTCTTAAGCCTATTTCATTTTTAAAAATTTTTCAAACCAGATTTTGGAAACCTTATATGATTTCATTCCATTTTCATTTCCTTGATGAGCAAAAGAATAAACAGTCAATAAACCAAAATAAAATACCAACGAAACAAAATTTTTTTAAATCAAGGGAACAAGGTTTAGTAGAACTGAAGAAAGGGATAAGATAATTAACGGTCAACAGCGTCACAATGAGGGTGATTTGATTTTCATGATACTTTCTTTGTATGTTATTAATTGGTTCCTAGTCTAAGCAATGATTCCAGGGTAAAACTATATAGTTTTGTTTCTTTCTAAAGATATTTATTTATTTGAGAGAGAGAGTGCATGGGAGGAGGGGGGTCAGGGGCAGAGGGAGAGAGGCACACTCCCCACTGAGCGCAGAGCCCAACATGGGGCTGGATCTCACGACTCAAGAGATCATGACCTGAGCTGAAACCAAGAGTTGGACATTCAGTTGACGGAGCCACCTAGTTTTGTCTCTTTCTAATATGGACCATGCAAAGCAAGGACACTAAAACTACCAAACCATTAGAAAGTGGTAGAGGAAATAATGGGATGGAGACATAACTGTGGCCCTTTCAAAACAAACTATGATGGGATGGTCATATTTTATCACTCTTTCTAATATTAGCTTTTAAAATTTTTTTCACTTTTTTTTTTAAAGATTTTATTTATTTATTTGATAGACAGAGATCACAAGTAGGCAGAGAGGCAGAGAGAGAGAGGAGGAAGCAGGCTGTCCGCAGAGCAGAGAGCCCGATGCGGGGCCCGATCCCAGGACCCTGGGATCATGACCCGAGCCGAAGGCAGCGGCTTTAACCCATTGAGCCACCCAGGCGCCCCAATTTTCTTCACTTTACTTATCTTATATAGCCTAGGAAATTGCTTACATTCTTAGGCCAAGCTTCCTTTCACACAAAGAAATAACACGAAAGCAAAGACATTTCCTATCAAACAATAAAAAGATACCTACATTACAGTGGCCACTATCACTTATGAGAGCAAAAGAGTCAGCTTCTACTTATCAGCAATACAAATGAGGATTTAAAAAACATTAATTCCCATCCTGCAAGAGAATTAATTCCCAGAGTATGGTGGCACTTCTAAATATTATTCATTTTGTCCTCCTTAAGCTAAAAAGCTTTCTGCTTCTCCTCACTTCCCTTTCTAGCACCTTCCCAGGAAAGGAGACACTATATTCTAAACTGCAGATAAGCAACAGAAAAACAGGGCCATGGTTACTAGAGGACTAGGTCACGATTGTAAATTAAAGGTTAGCACCCATACCATACCACTTTCCCTCAATCCTTGGATTTGTTTAACAACATTAGGCAGATTCAAACAGCTAAACCTTGAGACTCTGTAACCTTTCTCTACATCTACCTCTTTGGATGGTTTAATTCTCTGCTTAGTTCTGTGTGGCTGGGTCACGAGAAGACTTATGGCCCATCTTACATTATAATGTCTCTCTCCCTCCCTCTCTCACTCACATGTACACATACAGACAGATCTTAAGTATATCAAACAGTGATTCTGGAGAGGGAGGCTTTTAACTAGAGGCACCTATGTAGGTGTAAATAAAATGGTACTATGATTCCCATTCTGCTACTGCTCCCTAGTACTAAGAGTTCTTTGGGGAACCATAGATGGGGGGCCAGATAGCCAGGACAGAATTCAGGCCATATGGGTCCATGGCCATAATATGCATCAAAATACTAGCAAAGTCATCCTACCATTTACTGTATGACAGGTACTATGCTAAGTGCTGCTGATGCTGCCAATCAAGAAGAGAGCCATGACCTGACTCATGAGATCATGTCAGGTGACATGAAGCTTAATGAACAGAATTCTTAAAGTATTAATTACCTATATAATACATTATAACATTAACCATGAATTTAAAAAAACTTACCTCTATCCTCCATAAATTTGTATAACTGCTGAAGAAAATTCTCCCTTTCTTCTGGAAATGGTTCTATTTCTTCCTAATTTTAGTCACAGAAGAAGAAAATATTATTTTTCTCAAGGAAGCAGTTTAATAATACAAGATTTCCTACCAACAGCAGAGACTAATATTTACCAAAATATTTCAAAGGCTTTTTTACCAAGTTAAAACTATTTCCTAACACTAAGCTATTCAAAACCAGGCAAGTCTAGACATTTTATGCTTTCCAAAGGAATATGTCCTAAAAGGTATCTCAACAGTGACAATTCCAAATGTAAATTCTCATATAAGTGAGACTTAGCAAGGCTCATGAGCTTTTTACCATATCAGATATCTATTCTTTAAATCAGGGCCACAGGCTCAAGAAGACCTACTCTCGCTTCTATTAAGTTGGGTCAGGGTCTAACATCAAAACTGACCCTTGCTGATCCTCCAGAACTATACAGGTGTGGGTCCCCTTAGCTGTAACTATAAGTATCCTTCCCTATATACAGCCCCACTGTATAGCACTTCAAGCTTATAAAATCAGTAAAGTGGGGAACAAACTTGATCTACAATACCTGAAGATTCAGACTTAGGGAAATCTTCAAGTAATAAAATAGTTCCCCGATTTATCAATTACAAGGGAGGGACTAGCTTCTTGCTGCTGTGGCCAGGGGCTGTGGCAGTAGGGAGCTGGTCCTGAAGCGACCTGCAAGGAGCAGGGTAGTAGGTGAGATGGAGGAACTCATCAATTCAGTGACTATCATCCATTCAACAAACCACTTAATGAGCACCAATATGTGTAGGCACTATGCTAGGTGCTGAATCAAATAAAAGAAAAATAGTAAGCGATGGAGAACATGATCATTAGAGAACATGACCGGTCAGGAGTAACTGCAGAGAAAGTGATTCAAAATCCACACCTGGGGTTACAGTTACTCTTGCTGAAACAAATGCATCTTTGATGGTAAAACTTAAGAGCATACTTTTCAACTGATAGTCTAAATAAGCCTATCATTTTAATTTTTAAAAAATCATGTGTCTAATGCCATTGTTTTGACATCTACCCCTTTATTTTAAAAGCCAGCAAAGCAAAGGAAGGCAAGTTAAAAACCAGAAACAAATCTATGTTGATAAACTTTTAGGTCTGCTAGCTGAGCAGAGAAGAATAAATAACAATTATTAATTTGTTCATTAAAAAAACTGCACTTCTCAATTTAAACATGGGCCACAGAAGCTAGGCTTTGGTAAAGTAATCAGATACAAATCTAAGGGAATCTACTTTCTAGATATTATCTTAAATGCCCCCGATACCATATTTGACTTTCATTAACTGCCAAATGTATTCCTGTCACAAAAATATTTCAGTGAAGTTTGTATTTAACTTAAAATGTTTAAACTGGAAACCATATTTGCTTTTACAAAAACATTTATAAAACACAAATCTAAGCAACAAAAATTTTAGTACCTAGTATTTATTGACTCTCATTTATTTACATGTTATACATTCTGACAGACACTCTCGAGTAACAGGGTCTTTTACCCTTGAGGAATGTACAGGGGAGAAAACAGATTATAAGTGTGTGGGTGGGGGGGAGGGGTATAAGTAAAAAAACATGCACAAGGAATGGTAACAGGTTAGACTAGCAAATAAGAGTGACTGACTTTCCTCAGGTGAGGGAGGTGATGCTTCACAGAAGGCTTCCCTTTATAGAGGCAACATGTTAGCAGGGTTCTGAAAACCAAACAGGAGTTTGCCAGGCTAAGTGGGGGAGAACAGGGAAGAACAGTGTAGGCAGAGGTACTGGTATGTGTACAGGTTGAGTAGAAACAAGGTATATAATTTAATATGGCTATAGCATCAAGTTCAGTGTGGCAAGGTATGCCAAGAGAAGTGATATGAAGGTGGGGCCAGACTATAAGAGAGCTTCTGTAAGTGAAGCTTGACTTCTGGGTGAAAAGAAGCTTTGGGGAGGTTTTAAACAAAGGATTGCTTGTTCATTTTGGCATTTAAAAAAAATTTTTTTTAAGATTTTATTTATTTATATGACCGAGAAAGAGATCACAGGTAGGTAGAGAGGCAGGCAGAGAGAGGAAGCAGGCTCCCCGCTGAGCAGAGAGCCGGATGTGGGCCTCGATCCCAAGACCCTGGGTTTATGACCTGAGCCAAAGGCAGAGGCCTAACTCACTGAGACACCCAGGCGCCCCATTTTGGCATTTTAAAGAGAAAGCAGTGGGGAGACTGAAGCTGAGAAAACTCCTACACTACACATTGCCATCATAAAGCACTAAGTCACAGAACACAAAGTCTAAAACAATCTTATTTCATCAATAGTTGCTTATTACAGTTAGATGGCAGAATAACTTACCTAAAATATTATATATTGACATTAACTTATTAGTTTCCTGAAAACATTCAGTCCAGTTCCCTTAATGATCACAGATACAGGCTTCACTATCTGCACCATTCACCAGTAACTTTTAGGCAGTCATTCAACAGAACATTAACGAGTACAGTGGTGCAGTATCACCAGTAATATTATGGACATCTTTTGTTGGTACTTATCATTGCTAGACCTAAAGTACCATTTACAGTAAAATCTAAAACTTCATCTCCTTGACCCATATAAATTCACAGATGCCTTATTTATAATCTAGTTAGAACTATCCACCCATTTGCATTAGATATAATTTAAGATCCTCTGAATCAAAGAGCTATTAATCCCTTCTTGCTGATTAATCCTTTAATAATACTAGATGGAAGATATATTTTATACTTCTCTAGGTACTTCAATAAAATATGCAGATGAACACACAGTAGGAGGTGAGAGCTGGCCACACCACGATAAAAAGCATGTGAAAGCAGCATTCTGCCATATTAGGTGGGTATTTCCCTTATTATCTGATAAATCAAAAGCATGGCAAGATTAACAACCATTTCTGAGGTTACTGAAATAACTTAATATTTTTAATTTCCCAAGACCATATTTCTATTTTAAATAAGCAAGCAAACTACTTGATTATGATGGACAGCACAAGCACATTTTAATACTAAAAACACTGAAGTGACTGATGACTTTGTACCAAATTCTAACTCACAGAGGAAACCCAACTGTTTCTCTGCATTTCATTAGACATTAACTGTCTGTCCTTACCTCTTCTTCACTGCTATTATCCTCCTTTTCCTTTTCGTCATCTTCCTCCTCCTCTTCTTCCTCCGCCTCACTGCTAGAACTATCTTCCTTCAGTTCAGTCTTCCAATTAGCAGGAATAGTTCTACTTTTATGAAACTCAAGGGCCTGATCAAAGGCTGCAGAGAGGACCAAAACTGTGTGAACTGGAGAAATTAAGACAACTGATTTGTCTAACAAGATTAAACAAGATTAAAAAAAAAAATTAACCACTGTGCTACCAAAGACATTTATCAAATGTTGGCTGTGTGCCAGGCACTGTGCACTGTAGTGACTCATTTAAAACCCAGCAGTCCTAAGCATCAGGCACCCAATTTACAGATGGCAAACTACTGTTACTGGAAGGTGACTTAGGTTCAAACAAATACAAAGGAAAAGAGCAGTTTTCTTCCTCTTTTTGTTTTTTTTAAAGATTTTATTTATTTATTTGACAGAGGTCACAAGCAGGTAGAGAAGCAGGCAGAGAGAGAGGGGGAAGCAGGCTTCCTGCTGAGCAGGCTCGATCCCAGGACCCTGAGACCATGACCCGAGCTGAAGTCTGAGGCCTTAACCCACTGAGCCACCCAGGCGCTCCCAGTTTTCTTCTTTTAAACAAAAATTAAACATGCCTAGTAAAAACAACTTTAAGATAGGTGAACTTTCTGTGGTGCCTGGGTGGCTCAGTGGGTTAAGCCTCTGCCTTCGCTTGGTCATGATCTCCAGGTCCTGGGATGGAGCCTCACATTGGGCTTTTTGCTCAGCAGGGAGCCTGCTTCCCCCCAAACCCCGGCCTGCTGCTCTGCCTACTTGTGATCTCTCTCTCTCTGTCAAATGAGTAAATAAAATATAGGTAAATTTCTGATTATTGGTCCAACAAGTGATTATTAAACAGCACTATATACCAAGCACAAAGCCACTGTAATGAACATACAATAGCTGAAAATGAACTATAGATACGTTATCTTCATTCCTAGTAAAACATGAATTAAAATTATATCAATAATTAGCTTAAACCAAAATTAGCAAGACACAATTATTTTTGTTTGGTTATGTGGACATGAACTCTAAACCACAAATTCTTGCTGATTTTTAACTAGTCTACATAGCATCTTATCAGATTTGATGAACCTGGGCAATAAGAAAGTTCTACAATGCCAAAAATCAAGTAAGAAAGGCAATTATGGCATATTCCTCAATAAATTATTGTTATACTATGAGAAGTGCCAAATCAAAATTACTTTTGATTCCTGTTTCTATAATCCTTGGGAACTGATATTATATTTACTAGGCAAAAGCAAGTCTATAGTAATTGGCTGATGATCTAGTTCCTTCCCACTCCTACATTACTGTCCCCAATTATAAGCTAAAGATGAAAAAGCAGCCCTGTAACAGCAAAAGACACTCAGATTTACAAAAGTGTAATTCACACAGAACCAAATAGAACTTCAAAGACAGAACTTCAAAAATAGGTACTTTTTAAAGAGCGAAAGAAAGTTTGATCTTCAAAAACACTTTAGTAGTTTTTAAATTAGCCACAAATTATCCCAAGATTCTTACCTTGTTTTAATATAGCATCAGGCTTTGGTGCAGTATCACTAGTAATTTCATGGACATCTTTTCTTGGCACTGAAGTACTACATTATTTGTTTTAATTTTAAAGAAAAAAAAAGCCACAAAAACACAATAGAGATTAAGATTAGTCCAATCACATTCCACAGAAAAGATACTGAGAATATGGAAACATTAATATTTATAATGAAAGTGACTACACAGTGTTGCAATTCCCAAATAAAATGCTGGACAGGATGTTAAAATATGTAATCATCTACAGAATGACACCCCCTTGAGAGCTGTTTTACAAGGTATTCTCAAATATCAGAGTCCCTCCCGGCAATGCAGTAATGAAAATATTGATCCTGCCATCCAAAATAATAATAAATGAAAATATCTGGATAGCAGGAGCAATCCAATAGAAAAGAAGTCAAATAGTAAGAATTTGCCATTGTTTTGGGATGATCACAAGAGATTACTAAATTTAAGACTGGAAGAAAATGTACATATTTATAATGTAAATGTTCTTTTAATAAGTGTTTTTAAATTGGAGTCCAGGCTCAAAAGCAAACTTCTAATATATAATTTAAGATCCTTCATGGAACTCCCCAGGCATAGGGAGGGTGTCACATCTAAGCAACTGGGAGAGTTTCTATCATATATATCACATCTACCTCCTATTTTACAATAATAAATCATTGTTCTCCATCATTCAGCTCTTCTGCATTTGGCTTATATCAATCTACAAAAGCCTGAAAACTACTCCAAATACATTTTTCAACCTGCCTATTTTTTTAACTTTTTGTTTTAAAAATTTCAAAAACATAAAAAAGGAGATAGAACAGTGCAATGAACCACCACCACACATCCATTATCCAACTACAATAATCATGAACTCATAGTTACTGTTTCATTTACATCCTTACCTACTTTCTCCCACCCCGTGTGATTAGTTTATAGCAAATCCCAGATATTATTTAATTTAATTTATAACATACTTTATTATGAAGCTTTAAAAGAAAACTCTTTTTAAAAATCATAATACCATTACTACACATTTTAAAATTAACAATAATTTCTTAATATCATCAAACCAGTATTCAATTTCAGTTTTCTAATTTCTGATCACCTCAGTTTTGTTAAAGTGGATTTCATACATAGTAATCAAATATTAGATACAGTAGATATATTTAAATTTGCCTCAACATATCACCAGCTACTATGTAGGCAAATATTGACAAACTAGGTAAATTATGGTTTTTAAAAAAAATGAACAAGGAAAGCAGACTTTTAAGACCACTTAAATGATAATGTGAAAAAATGATCATACTTTGAAACATCCTATATGATGAAAAGTAAAAGCGTAAGCATTAGAAATAATCTATCATTTACCATCCTAACTTGGAAAAACAGCGTATTTTTCACCCCTAGTGAATCAATCATACTTACAATTTGCCATCTTTGAAAGATCGAACAAGAATATTGTCTTTTTTCACAGCAATTTCATCACTACAATCTGGACAGACCACCTTAAAAAAAAAAGTGTGAAACTATCAGAACTAAGAACACATTTATAGATATTTAAGTATCAACTATGTAAATCCTTTCAAAAATAGTTTCAGCTTAAAGTTTAAAAACTAATTTTAGTTCCTAGGGTAAACAGCTACACACATGTGGAAATACACACAAGTAATTTTAAATTCACATCCTCTATCCTTCCAGCTCTTTGGATTCCCCACATTGTTTTTGGCACAGGCTTGTGTTGAAAGCAGAAGCAAGGCCATGCCTAGACTGACTCTGCAGACCAAGTTCTAGTCAGAAACAAGAAGCCGGCATGAAAGTGGAGACTGGGCCGGACCGGAGGTAAAGGCCGAGCCTTCACAGAGGGTGTGCGCCACAGCTGGGAGAATACTGGGAACCAAAATGGAAGCCAGTATCAGATGTTCAATCAGAGTAGTCTCGATCTTTTTTTTTTTTTTTAAAGATTTTTATTTATTTATTTAACAGATAGAGATCACAAGTAGGCAGACAGGCAGGCAAAGAGACAGAGGAGGAAGCAGGCTCCCCGCTGAGCAGAGAGCCGGATGCGGGGCTCCATCCCAGGACCCTGAGATCATGACCTGAGCCGAAGGCAGAGGCTTAACCCACTGAGCCACCCAGGTGCCCCAGAGCAGTCTCGATCTTAAAAAAGCGAGAGATGAGGGGCGCCTGGTTGGCTCAGTGGGTTAAAGCCTCTGCTTTCAGCTCAGGTCATGATCTCAGATCCTGGGATCAAGTCCCCCATCAGACTCTTTGCTCAGCAGGGAGCCTGCTTCCCCCTCTCTCTCTGCCTGTCTCTGCCTGCATGTGATCTCTGTCAGATAAATAAATAAAATCTTAAAAAAAAAAAAAAGCGAGATGAGGTTCTATTTACTACTTACATTTAAATATATAACAGGCACAAAAATTTCTTCATAATACCACCCACTCTAAAAAATAAACATTTTTAAAAAGACATGGAGGCTGTGTGGGACTGATCACTACCCAAGGGAGGACTTAGCTGGAGCCACCTCAGCTGCTATTTAAAGTGAGGTTAAAGCCGGCCTTCCCAAAGGCTGATGCAAGATGCCTATAAAATTTTTAGCATTCTGGGGCGCCTGGGTGGTTCAGCGGGTTAAAGCCTCTGCCTTCCAGTCAGGTCATGATCCCAGGGTCCTGGGATCGAGTCCTGCATTGGGCTCTCTGCTTAGCAGGGAGCCTGCTCGCCCCCCTTTCTCTCTGCCTGCCTCTCTGCCTACTTGTGATCTCTATCAAATAAATAAATAAAATCTCAAAAAAAAATTTTTTAGCATTCTAATTCCAAGATAGCCTACTACGTATACCAAGAACAAGTTAACAGAATAGTTATATTTCTAAATGAAAAATGAACTAAGAAAGTATGACACGTTTGTCTTAGGGATGGGTTCATTGGCTCTGAGATGACACAACAGTACATAAAGGCACGTACTCTCACCACAGGTCAGAGAGCAGCTAGAAATAGGTTTGTTCTATTCAGTCTTTAAGGAGTTAAGTTAACATTTTCCATAACTGCAACTGCATTGCACTAGGTATTCTTTAAATGTTGATGGCCTTCTGAACGAACTCCTTGATCAAAGTCTTTTATACATTATTAGCATCAAGAGAAACTTCCTTGTCATTTCAAATAACGTCCTGAAGTAAATACTTAGCATTTGCTCATATACTCATCTTGTCACTCTATAGGTACTGACTGCTACTGTACTAGATGCCAGAGAACAAGAGACCAAGACAGTCACTGCTCGTCCCCATGTGGAGCTTGCACCCTATAGTCGGAAAGACAAGCACTAAACAAGTAAGTGCACGTGTATTTAACTGCTATTGTGTGAAGTCCTTATCTAAGTAGGCAGGGACCACTTTCTTGAAGACACAACATTTAAGCTCAGCTTTCAAGACTGAGTGGGAACTGGCCTGATAAAGGAAGTACTGGGTGGCCTGATAAAGGAAGTCCATAGATGCACGTGTGTACAGTATAAGGGGTTTACTACAAGCAGTGAAAACAAATAATGGGAAGGTCCAGAGACAGCAAGTGCTAGAACCCATCCCAGAGAGCAAAAGAAGGTCAGTGTGGCTAACTTTCTACTTGCTCTGATTAACGGAGATAAGAAGGGTTCAGATTTTTCCAGCCTTTTAGGCCATGTTAACTCTTGGGATAAGATCTAAAATCTTTAAGGAACGACTGTGAAGCAGGAAAATGTTATAACAGATTTGTCTTTTAAAAATTACTTTGAAAGGGGTGCCTGGGTGGCTCAGTCAGTTAAGTTTCTGCCTTTGGCTCAGGTCACGATCTTGGGAGTCCCAGGATCAAGTCCCGCACTGGCCTCCCTGCTCAGTGGAGAGCCTGCTTCTCCCTCTGACCTCTCCCCTCTCATGCTCTCTCTCTCCCATACTCTCTTTCTCAAATAAATAAATACAAATAAAATCTTTAAATAAAATAAAAATTACTTTGAAAAAATGAAACAAATAAAAATTACTTTGGGGGTGCCTGGCTGGCTCAGTCAGAAAAGCATAGAACTCTTCATCTTGGTGTCTTGAACTCAAGCCCCACATGGGGGGTAGAGATTACTTAAATAAATAGAACTTTAAAAAAAGAATAAAATAAAATAGAATAGAATAAATAAAATGGAATAAAAAATTACTTTGGGGGGCGCCTGGGTGGCTTAGTGGGTTAAAGCCTCTGCCTTTGGCTCAGGTTATGATCCCATCGTCCTGGGATCGAGCCCCGCATCCCAGGTCTCTGCTCAGTGGGGAGCCTGCTTCCTCCTCTCTCTCTGCCTGCCTCTCTGCCTACTTGTGATCTCTGCCTGTCAAATAAATAAATAAAATCTTTTTTTTTTTAAATTACTTTGGCTGTTATAAAGAAAATGGGCTAGATAAGGGCAAGAGTTAAAAGAGGTGAAGCCACCACAATCACCCAGGTGAGAGAGGTGGTGACTCGGATGGGGAGTGGTGGCAATGGCATATTGAAGGAAAGAAGAGTATTAGAGGTAATTAGGGAAGTGAAGAGATGAGTGGGCAGAGGATGCTCAGGTTTCTGTCTTGTTCAAATGATGTCATTTACTGTGAGAGGAAATACTGGAGGAGGGCCAAGTTTGGGAAGGAGGGAGGAGAGAATACATTTAGTTTTAAATGTATTATGTTTTGAGATGGCTGAAGGACATCCAAATGGAGAAACTGAATAGATACCCAAGTCCAGAGGCCAGAATGGAAGTCTGAACTGTAAGATATAAACTTGGGACTCAACAGCCTAAGTATCAGGGGCTTAAACTTGGGTCTAAAACTGTGAACAAAATCTACCTTTTTCTTTTTTTCTCATTGGTTTTGCAGTCCTCCACTCTACCAACTGAACTATTGAAGGACTCACTTTCTTATGCGTTTCAAAAACTACACATATGGTAGCTTTGGCCAGCGCTGGTGGTGGTATGTAAATGGATTCACTTTCCATTCCGCCTCAGGAACAATAATCCATACTTCATCCTGTTCACCCATGTGTGTGACTGTCTTAGTCCCTAAGGCACTCTTATCTGATAACTCTGCAACTGATACTATAAAAGGGGATGAGATCACCCTAAAGAGAATACAGAGTAATATATTCTGAACCTTGCATAACATTTAAAGGTTGGTTAGAGGAGAAACAGTGAAGGAAAATAAAAAGGAAGACTGCGTGAGTCATGGAAGCTAAGACTTCCTCCTGTTAAAATAGGGTAAATACCCCTTAGTTTTTCAGTCTCAGGATTCAATGAGACTATTTATATGAACCAGCTTCACACAGTACCTGGCCACGGCAGATGCTCAACACATGGGGGCTACTTCCTAACACAATGATGTTACCAAACACTTGCAAAATTTACTCAATTTATAAAAACTAATTTTAAAAATTGAAACCCAAGTACTATTTATGTGATTATGTCAAGACTGTTTGATCCACAACACAATTTCACACTCTAGTTGACAAAAATTATTCATCCACTATCCAATTTCAGGGGGAGGATTACATATATGAATAATTCTAAGATTCTTTAAATAATACTGTGATGGTTCCTACACTAATTACTGACAATTCAACATCATAAATCCTTAAATATTTTTCTCATCATCAAGGAAATTATTTAGAAACTATGGGTGAGAGAATCTTTTTTTTTTTTTTTTAAGATTTTATTTATTTATTTGACAGAGAGAAGGAGAGAGAGCAAGCAAGCACAGGCAGAGGCAGAGGGAGAAGCAGGCTCCCTGCCGAGCAAGGAGCCCGATGCGGGACTCGATCCCAGGATGCTGGAATCATGACCTGAGCCGAAGGCAGCCGCTTAACCAACTGAGCCACCCAGGCGTCCCGGTGAGAGAATCTTAATCTGAATATATTAACAGCCAAAAATTAATATTCCTGTTATTTTACAAAAAGACACATAAAACTGTTCTTTAAGACATGTTTCAAAAGAAATTCTTACAAAAAATCTTAGTGCTTTAGGAAAAAAGAAATGATCATACACCCTGACACTTAAGTTTTCAGCTCACCATTAACCAAGTTACTTAACCTTTCTAATACTCAGTCTCCTGATCTCTAAGTGAGAATAAATAATATTACCTGCCTCGTAGTCCTTGTAAAGGTCTTAACACAATCCTGGCAGATAGTAGGCATCCAATAACTATTAGAATAGATAGATGGATATATGCAGAGGTACGAAGGTATCATAACGTATTTATATTTATTAAGACAAATAATTGCCCTCTTTAATTTTAAGATGTAATAGAAGTTTTAATTATAAAAGCTAACATTTACTGGGCAATTACTTTGTGCAAAACAGTGAACTGATAAGCATTCAGGATAAAGAAGGCAAATCACGTTCACTGAAAAGAATGATAAACAGACATCATTTGCAAATAACAGCAGAAAAAGATTCTCTTTTTTTACAGTCTTTTGTATGATGAATTTACGAGTTTTAGAACTTTGCATTATGAATCTTTTACCCAAAACAGAGCAGTATAATGAATTCCCACATACCTACCCTCTAAAATTACTGTAATTTTGCCTTTCTTCGATGACTTTAAGAGTTCTTGGTACTCAAAAACAATTTTGAAAGTAATCTTTGTGTAAACTAAATGATGCTAGTACCATTTCCCTACTCTGTACCTATGAAAAACACTAGTAAGATTAAGCTGTTTTTTTCATGAACCTAAATAGTTGAAAATTAAACTCTTTCATACAGAAGTTACTCACCAATGCAGGAAACCATAGTGCTTTCTTTTTATCCAAACTAACGTAATCTACACATACAACTTTTCCTAGTAGTTCATCAATCTGTTTCCTATCATCCTCATCTTCATCACTGGAGGATGAAGAAGACTCCTCCTCTGGTCTAGGGAAAGAAAAAAATAAGATATTTCCATTTATCTCCACAAAGAATGAGCATGCCAAGTTGATAAATAAAGGTATTCTACAAATCTTATCCCATTTTCTAAAACCTTCAGAACAGCAAATTTAAATTTTTAAAGTTTTCTAAATTTCTAAAGAATAACAAAAAGGATCATCATTAGAAGAAAGCATATCATTTTCCTAAACATCCTTCAGGTTTATTTAGTGCTACTTTAAAAGGTTAAGGGGGAAGAACAGAACAGCGTAATACTGGTCCCGAAACCCTCAAAAAGCTGAAGGCCCAAGACAAAACATCCCAGTACTACACTAAAATGCATTAGGTCCAACTCTCAGATTAAAGAAGTTCTAAAGATAGTAATTTTATACTCCCAGTACAAAGCTAATTTTAAAAAGGGGAAGAAAGATCTTTATTTACGGGGGTTTAGGGTGCAGACAGAAGACGATCTGAGAAGAGATCACCAGTGCTATCCTTAATATCAAATATACACACTAGGCACTGATAAAATGTACAATACTGTTACTTTGTATTATGTCAGAAATTCCTTTTAGTTTCCACTGTATATTAGACTAATAATATAGAAAGAAGTTCACCACCAGCAGAAAAATACTATCGAAAACCATCCATTTGTTGTTAGACAAAAGTATACCAAAAAGTAAAACTTTTTAAAAAGGAAAAAAATAAAAATAAAACAAACAAAAATTCTACTCTGAATCTGGTTCCAAGAAAGCCCACAACCAGTGTTAAAGAAAAGAAAGATTCTAACAACTGAGTGTGCGTAACACCCATAGTTAAGTGAAGACACTAAGAAATGAAGAGACTGCAAAGTAGGTTCTTTTTTACAAAATAAAGTAGGAGAATGGTTAGTATTAATTACCTAGGGGGATGAAAACATTTTTGAGATAGTTGGTAATGACCAAGTTCACTGAGAAAAAGTGTAAACTGATGGATTACTTTAAAACCTTAAACACGATTTAACTATTTGGTTGACTGGGACAATCTAATATACTCTATGTCTTGATGTCTTTCCAAGGAGATGGCAACATGTCACTCCTTTAAATATTTCAACATAATTATAAAGAAAGCAAAAACTACTATAATAATATTAAACATTGTGGAGTGATATGGGAAGTATCACTCTTTGATTTCAGTGATTAAGTGACTTAAAAATTGTCCCCTGTTAAAAACAAAGCAAATTTTTCAAGTTTGCTGCTGAGAACTAGTATTATTTCAAATGGCACTTAAAGCAGTTTAAGTAGGGACGTAGAAGTAAGCAGAAGGCAGGAAAAACCAATGCACCTTCATATTAGCAAAGCATAAAACCTTAAAAATAGGCACACAGCTTGCCATAATAATGACAGACCTCCCAAGTCTGAGTTCTAATTGATTAGAAGTGTTTTTTCAAGGGCAATGACTTTTATCTCTTCACTTTCTAATGACTGTAGAAGACAACCAACCTTAAAACCATAATTACTGCTTTTTCAAACCAGTCATAAAAAACTTATTCAGCTAGGATTTAAGGGACACTCTTTATGTCATTATCATTAGCAAGACAGAAAGCCCGAATATCATGGATAACATATATTAAATCTGTAAAACACAGAGAGAAAACTGGGTTTATTTGCCTCACAAAGTCATCTGCATCCTTCTGAAAATTCTCATTTCTTTCTTAAGACTTAACAAGTGTGGGGACACCTGGGTGGCTCAGTGGGTTAAGCTGCTGCCTTCGGCTAGGATCGAGTCCCCCATCGGGCTCTCTGCTCAGCAGGGAGCCTGCTTCTCCCCTCGCCTCTCTGCCTACTTGCATGATCTGTCTGTCAAATAAATAAATAAAATCTTTTAAAAAAAAAAAAAAAGACTTAACAGGTGTGAACACTTCAGACATCAGAAAGTGACATATTAAAAAAAAAGTGACTGCCTACATAGAACACCCATCCACCTTTCATATTAAATGTTGAAGTTCCACTCTAAAACCAGTGCCCATTTATGGACTAGATTTCCTGCTTCCCCCACCCCATGATTTTGTTCCAAGAGTGCTCATTTCTCTCTCCTGTATAAATTTTTCTGCCTCTACTACATTGAGTCCCATCAGCATACTATTATTTCTCCCACTTAAAAAAAGAATCCCCTGGGGCACCTGGGTGGCTCAGTGGGTTAAGCCTCTGCCTTCGGCTCAGGTCATGATCCCAAGGTCCTGGGATGGAGCCACAGGTCAGGCTCTCTGCTCCACGGGGAGCCTGCTTTCTCCTCTCTCTCTGTCTGCCTCTCTGCCTACTTGTGATCTCTCTCTCTCTCTCTCTCTGTCAAATAAATAAATAAATAAAATCTTAAAAAAAAAAAAAAATCCCCTGACCTCACCCTTCCCCACCAGCTACTGCCACCTCATTTCTCTGGTCTCCTTTGCAGTCAAACAGCTTGGAATGCTCTACTCCTCAACATCTGGAAACCCTTTGACTCCTCTAAGTGTCTTTTCAACTGTCATTTCAATTAGGTGACCCTGACCATCTCATTCAAATTTGCCCCAATCTCTGATCACTTTTACTCTTTACCCACAGCATTTACAAATCCATCATACTAATATAATCTACTTAGTTCTTTCTTATGTATTCTCTTTATTGCCTATCTCCCACATATGCAAGAATATAAGCTCTAAGGGCAGAGATTTTATCAATGCCTGTTTTATTCACTGATATACCCCAAGTACCTGAACAGTGCTTGGCACAAGCATAGATATTCAATAAATATTTGTCGAGTAAATAAATGAACTGAATAGATTTCTTTCTTTCTACTATGTTATTTCTAATTTCTCCTAAAATCGTAAAATGTATACAAGCAGTATAATGTACACAACCAGTATAAACCACACCATTATATATATCTAAGGCTTTCTTAACTTTTCCTCTTGGAGGAGTTCAGCCAGGAAATAATTTACCCAAGACACTCAATAAACTAGTGAACTAAAATAAATGAGCATCAAAAATATTTTATTTAAGCCTAGCTCAGTCAGTTAAGCATCTTCCTTCAGCTAGGTTATGATGCTGGGGTCCTGGGATCAAGCCCCACTTTGGGCTCCCTGCTCAGCAGGGGAATTTACTTCTCCTTTCCCCTCTGCTGCTCTCCCTGCTCGGGAGCTCACGTGTGCTCTCTCTTTCAAATATATAAAAATAAAATGTAAAAATAGTAAAAAATAATTTAAAAATCATTTTAAGGGAGCAAATACAGAACAAGCAGAGAACCTGCTTGGTGTTACAGCCCTCTGACATCGTTGCTTCTTTGGTGGTAAGAATGCATTTTTTTAGAGAGCCAGAACAAAATAATGCATTGTCTTTGTGACATGATATCTGATGCCCCGTGGAAACAAAGCTAACTATACGGAAATGTTTACCACGCTAATTATTTAAAAGTGACTGCACATCCCTATTAATTGTAAATTAATTGTGAATTAAGTAAGAAGAACTTTAGACAAGATGTGTGCCAAAGAACAGCAAATGACAAATTGCAACCCGAAAAACCGACTTCAATGATCCTTATGATTTCAGGCAAGTAACTCGGTGTCAAATTTTGTACGCTAAGTTAGAAACCTGTTTTAGTCAGTATCAGGAAGTCTAACAATGTACAGCTCTTTAGAGATTAAAACATAGAACATATGGTCATGTATATACTTACCAATAAAAGGGTTTTATTTTTTCCCCAGTTTTTAATCAAGAAGGAAACTAGAATCAAATTCTCATATCAAAATAAAACAGCAAATAATAAAAAAAATCTTCTAGAATTAGATAGTGGTAATGGTTATGCAATCTGTGAATATACTAAAAACACTGAACACAAGGGTGAATTTTGGCATGTTAATTATATCTCAGTGAAAAACATTTTTTAAAGATCTGCAGACCTATAAATACCACGTCACGTATACATCACTACTTTATTGGGTAAACTCTAGGACTGTCAATGGGTAAAATCCCTGCCCATACATAATCACTATCAAGAACTATTTTAAGCTTTCTTATGCTTTATTCTTTTTTCTGAAGGAGAAAAAAAATAAAAGTGGACGGATTCCTACTGTAGCAGCTGCATATACACTTTTGCCAGGTTACTGGAAAGCACTTTTGAGGGGTGAGGGTACACAAATGTTTCTATGATTTCAGTTATTCTATTCTTTAGGCAGAAATAAAACATCTATATTCAATGGCTAAATTGTAACAGCAAAATTCAATCAACTTACACACTGATTAAGTGATCAATAATTTGCTTTAAAAATTAAAATAGAATGATAATCTTAAGAAAATAGCTGAATATATGTGTATTAAGTAATAAAGGTAGAATATAAATAAAACTCAACTGAAGGAAGTTATCAAAAATAATCAATTTTGGAATAGCTGGAGGCACATTAACTGACATGTAGATTAAAAACTGTTAAAAGAAAATAAAAGTAGTGATATACTCATAAACAATGGAGTCTGAGAAAACCTGTGAAGAAATAACCTTATTTATCTTTGCACAAAATTAAATTTTAAATGACAATCAGAGAATCAAATGAAGACTTTTTTAGTTGAGTAATGGAAGAGGAAATGAAGGTCAGATAAATGACCTTAAGGTCCAGGTCTGAGACTTTGTTGTAGAAAATCACTCAGGAAGGGGAGACAGAACTCTGAGGGACTGTAATAAAGGAGAAGGGAATCTCTAACTGTGGTACTTGCCTGTGGTGCCCACATACCATGCCGTTAAGTGCTAAGCGAAAACACTGTAACATCTCTTGGCAATGAGAATGACCACCATAGTGAGAGGGAAAGAACAGAGCAAGCAAAACAAGATTATAGATGAGAAGGGCTTCGTTGCCTATAATAGTTAATTCTCAACCTCTAGTTGGCCTTCTTACTCTGCACATATGCAATACAACCTCAACAGCAAATCTTTCATTATACACAGAGATTCTCAACAGGAAAATCACTTAGAATATCTGCGGGACTCTTCAGAAAGCAAATATCTACCTGCTCAGTGACAACTGTAAGCTTTAGTCTCATCTTCAAGAAAGAGAGACCTCAGCTAATAGATTTTTTAATATATCATAACTGGGTCATTTTTTAAGATCATTCTAGGTAATACTCTATAAATTATCTTACTTCAAATTGATATTTACATATGTATGTGACAGCTGAAGAAAAATAAAACTAAATCTAATTATTAGATGCAATATTTTTCCAAATTTAAGGAGAATTTTTGATGGATACAAAATTGTTTTTCTTACAATATATATATAAAGTATAAAATATGGAAATGTTTTAAAAAATTCAAATAATATTAGCCAAAACCAGTTCCACTTATCAGACATAAACACTGTAAGCAGAATTTTTATATACTCACACATAAAAATATTTTTATGAATAAACTCAAGTCACATACTGGTATTTGATGAAAATTTTTGCATTCAATACATGACGTTTGATATCTAGTATTTACACAGTGCTTCCTATATAAACACTTTAAGTGTATGAATTCATTTAACCCTTGCAACAATTCTGAGAGATAGATAATACTATTATATCAATTTTTTTTTTATTATATCAATTTTAAGAAGAGAAAATTGAGGCATGAACACTAAGTAATCTGCCCAAAGCTACAGAGCAAGGAAATGGCAGAGATAGTTATTCACACCCAGGCCACCTGGCTCCACAGTTCACACTCTTAACAATCAAGCCACACTGCCACTCTCAAAAGCTAGAGAAGTAGAAATCCTCATTAATGAAATAATTTTACATTAAATACACCCCACCTCATTATTCTGGTATCAGTGATCATAATTAGAAGTTGACTACCAAAACTATGGAAGACTCTAATGAGCAATGGTAGGTAAAATTTTAATACACAATTGAAGTCATTAATTTTCAAAGAGACACTGAAAGGTTTATCTTTTAAGTGCTTCAGTGAATATTCTATGGCAATAAAATATCCCTCTGGAAAAACTGATAACATTATTAGATCACAATAACATCAAATAATGACAACAGGATGCTTTCTTATGAGTAATGCTAACATACATTTTTCATTTATTTCTCCTTCTGAATGGAACAAGTCATATGGAGAAGAACAAATAATAGTTATACCCTGAATACTCTAAAGATAATCAAGTCATCAGCAAGCTAAATCCCAAGTGAGAGAAATTATTCATAGTAATTAATTGAAAAACATCTTCTAAAAATTTCAGAGAGTTAAGAAAAAAAAATGCATGGTCTGAATCACTAGTAGGAAAATACAAATATGAAATATTTTTTCAGTGTAAGGATTAGTCTTTTAATTTCCTCCCTCAAATGAGTCATTATTTATTTACTGTTAGAACTAATTTAGAAAGTAATTGAAGTACTACTCTAAGTAAGAGTCAATCAGCTGAATGGGAAAAGGCCCATGGAGCATGGGTGAGTTCAAGTCTTTGTCCTTTCCTTAGTGTGTTCCTTGGATTACTTACTGTCTCTGAGCCCAATTTCCCCAAGTATTAATATGGGTAAAAATAACACCTATCTTCATGACTTTGCTCTAAGGCTAAAAGTAAGCAATATGAGAGACAGCGCTTACCCGATCCGATTTCCATCTCCAAAGCTGAGCCATAATTACATTTAATATGTGATTCTTAATACTGAATGAAAGCATTCACTTATGCTAAAGATTTCAATAAATCAACTCAATATTTATTTTTAACAGCCACTCTGACAATATTTGGGCTTAGACACGTTAAAATTTTTGAATTTTACCCAAGTGAAATATTCAAAATTGTTTCTAAAATAACTTCCAATGGAATACATTAAAAACTCATCCTTCCCAATTTTCTTTACCTGCTCCTATGGAGGCACCTATGTTTTTAACTATTCCAGCTGTTTCTTTGATAGTTAGTACCTTATCTCTAAATAATACTCTTACACTGACTTATACATTGTAGGCATTATTCTGTCGACTTCCTACTGTTACTAGGACTTAATTTCCTTTTTAAGCCACCTCCTCTCCCTCCATCCTACTAAGTTTTCCTTTCTCATATAATTTTCAGGGGAAGTTACTTAATGCCTTTGCTATTTTTTCTCTATTTGTTATCATCATATCTTTAATTTCCCCCAATGTTCCATTATATTAAGTAACTGAGTCCACCTTTTTAATAGAGACTTCCATTCCTCCATTCTGCATTCTATTGACTACCAGCATCTAGTATTACTATGGAGAAGTCTGATGCCATTGTGCCTCCAAGTCCTTCGCAATAAATGATTTTTCTTTCTGAAAATGTTTGAAAATTGTTCATCTCTGATGACCCTTTGATCCTGTGCTCCTTTTTAATTTAGAGCCTTTTAGAGCCTACGCATGGCCCATTAAAAGTAATTTGTTAAACAGATAGAATATATGTCACAACTGTAAGACATTAAAAATAAGTAAGATGGTTTCTGTCACAGAGATTAAGATTATTAGGAAGAGAAAACAAATACTACAAAGACAGTAACAGGTGAAATACTGTTTTTGACATTAGATAAATGCAAAGAATTTAGAGAGTTCAGAGGAAAGAAAACAGGTCTGTTTTTAAGGAAAGAGTAGGGAGACATAAAACAGTTCACATAAAGGTGGGAGCATTTCTGTTGGGAGATTAAATGAGCGAGATAATGACATGGAAGGTGGCATTTGAGAAAGAAAAAAAAAGCATGAATAAAAACAAAGTATCGGGAAAACAAAGGATGTATTCAGCGAATGTTGACTGGTTCCATTCTGACTACAGCATCAAGATACATGCAGGGAGAAATGGCAGATAGATATACAACTGTTAAGGTTGGCTGAACATAGAGAATCCCAAGCACCGTGCTAAAGAGTCTGAAATTACTATGAGATCCAGTTAGCATTTTGCAAAGTACAATTTTAAATTAGTAACTCTTAAAACAATACTAGAAGGAGAAATGAATTCAGGTTCAACTAACAGTTATGAAAATGGACTTACATATGATTAGATCTTCTTCCTCTATTTGTTTTCTTCCCTATGACAGGAGTGCCAAAATGTTCAGGGTTGGTGAGTGGGAGCTGGTCTAATGTCTGTGGGTAAGAACATAAACCCATCAAAGTTATGACGTAGCAAGTTCTCTTTCCTTTTTAAACCAAATCAGTTTAAGAATATGCTTAGATTTGAAGATTAAAAACTGCCCCCAAGGAAGACTAAATACAACTTTCCTAAAGATAGACAACTGTCATTTCAAAGATAATAGAATAAAGATGAATGAACCCATTACGGGGGGAGGGGGCGGGGTAAGAGGGGGGAGTGAAAAAAATTAAGTTGTTCTTTCTTCATGGTTTCATTATCTTTTTGAAGGCTGACAGACTTCTAAGAATGATTAAAATACAAAATAAAACACAGCTCAGTAGAAAATAGACTGGAGAGAGAAGAAATCTATATGTAAGGACCTAGCATCTAAATTGGGGCCAATTGCAAATCAAATTTCTCTTTGTTCAAAGGGAATCATAATCTGTAATATAGAATTCTTTTTTTTTTTTTTTAAGATTTTATTTATTTGAGAGAGAGAGAGAGCATGAGAGGAGAAAGGTCATCGGGAGAAGCAGACTCCCTGCAGAGCAGGAAGCCTGATGTGGGACTCGATGCCAGGACCCCAGGATCATGACCTGAGCCGAAGGCAGTCCCTTAACTAAGTGAGCCACCCAGGCGCCCCATAATATAGAATTCTTTTCTTTTTTTTAAGATTTTATTTACTTATTTGACAGAGATCACAAGTAGGCAGAGAGGCAGGCAGAGAGAGAGAGAGAGAGGAAGCAGGCTCCCCGCAGAGCAGAGAGCCTGATGCAGGGCTCGATCCCAGGACCCTGAGATCATGACCTGAGCCGAAGGCAGAGGCTTTAACCCACTGAGCCACCCAGGCGCCCCTAGAATTCTTAATAGGTAAAAAAATTATCCAAAAAAAAGGCATCAACTGTCTGAAAAAAGGCTTTAGATAGGATATATTATTATTTTGCAAACATTTTCTGCAATACACCTTTTTTAAAGAATATGTAAATATTGACTTTTCTACATTTAATTTTCCCTTCCTTTTTAGTCTGCAGCATCCAATACGGTGCTTGGTATGAAGATAATGATCAGCAAGTAAACATTTCCTATTGTTCACTGACAGTTCATGTCAAACTGTTTGTCCCTCACCTCATCCTAAAATAATGATTTCCAGGTGAGGAATTGGTTGTTGGTTAATAACAAGCAGAATGAATAAAAAAGGAATCCTGGAATGATTCCCTTCATTTCTCAGTATCAGAAACTTTTTGGATTTTTCTTGCCATTATTTCCTAAAAAGGTTTATGTAACTAAAAAGTTAAGGTCTCAATCTGAAGATGCTGTCCCAACTAACTGCATTCTCCGAATATTAATTTTGATAATGCTGCCTTTTCTGCATTTTTAAGATCTTCCATACATTTGCTATTCCTTTCACCTCTCCAATAGAACCTCTGCTATTACAGATAATTTCATGAATACCAGGGGAACTAAAGACCCCCACAAAAACTGTCAGGATGGAAGTGAGGGTGAGAAACTACTTAGGATAAAGACTTCTCAAAAAAATTAAAATTTTTTAAAAATTTAATAAAAAACTTCTCAAAGTTACAAACCAGGGTGCTACATGAAAGGGTATATATTATTTTAGATTTTAAAAAATCAGACTATCTAAATATAAACTGTAAATATTTAAAAGGAAATTTTTAACTTTTATTTTTAAAACAGATAATTTTGTTGGGACAATGATGAATAAAATGTGAAAGGGGAACCATATTAATAATCTTGCATAACTTGTTAGAATATATGTAAATGTACCTGAGGTACATAGATCTATGTATCCAACAACAAAGAATACTGAAATAGGGAAAAGGTACTACCTGTCAAACATAAAGATCAATTCCTTCAGAAGACAAAAACTATTAACTTTTATAGGACATAAAATCTAATCTTGCAAATTCAGCTTAAGTAGGCATTTAAAAGATATTTGGAGGGGTGCCCAAGGAGCTCAGTCAGTTAAGCATCTGACTCCTAATTTCAGCTCAGGTCATGATCTCAGGGTCCTTGGATAGAGCCCCAAGTCCAGCTCCACACTCTGTAGGGGAGTCTACTTGAAGATTCTTTCCCTTGCCCTCTGTCCCCTCAATCTCTCTCTCAAATAAATAAATTTTTAAAAATAAATAAATAAAATATATCTGGAGGCAAAAGTTGGTCTAAATATAGTAATATACAAAATAAAACCTCTCTAGAAGTCACTTGTTAGGAGGGGCTGGTTGGCTCAGTTGGTTAAGTGTCTGCATTCGGCTCAGGATCAGGATCCTAGGGTTCTGGAATTGAGCCCTGCATTGAGCTCCCCACTCAGCAGAGAGTCTATTTGTCCCTTTCCCTCTCTGCCTCTCACCCCTGCTGGTGCTGTCTCTCACTCCGCTCTGTCACTCTTTCAAATAAAGACAATTATTTTTTAGATTTATTTATTTCAGAGAAAGTGAGAGAGAGAGACAGAGCATGAGAAGGGGGAGGGTCAGAGGAAGAAGCAGACTCCCTGATGACCAGGCAGCCCAATGTGGGGCTCGATCTCAGGACTCTGAAACCATGACCCAAGCTGAAGGCAGATGCTCAACCGACTGAGCCACCCAGGTGCCCCTCAAATAAATAAAATCTTAAAAAAAAAAAAAAAAGAAGAAGAAGAAGTCACTTGTTATTAACTCCTAATTATGCTTCCCCCCCCAAAACTTCAGAGTACAATATTTGCTAAACAGAGAAAATAAATTAATCTGGATTCACCTCTGTCAAGAGAACATAAGGATTAAATGCCCCACCTCACTCCCCTAAGATTAAGGCTGCTCTTGTGAAAGCAGAGACTTCTATTAAGTACTGAGATTTCTATTTTAAGCATCTGGTAAGTCACCAGTTATAGGAAAGAAAATATCCAGGATTTCTGATTACTTTCCCTATGCAATGAAGAGTTAGAACAGTAAGAAGCCTTATCTCTGTCCCTAGCCTCAAACCATGTCCAGGAAAGGAGGAGCACCTTTATTTCAAGTGAGAGAAAAGACTGAGGGAAGGGTAAAAATTTGTCTCATTAAAACCTAAAGAGCAAAAATCAGACACTCCTAGCTATATTAAAGCTAAAAGAAAATTCCACAGGCCTAGGGGAGACATGCCTATGGCCCTGTTTCCTAAACAGGCTATAGGAAACACGGAGCTTTAACTAACCTTTCTTTAGAGTATCAACTGCATGCAGGAAGTAGTAAACGCACAGCGAATACCAGCTGATGAAACTACTTCTGAGAAACAAGCTCTGTAGAAATGCGCCAACCCCCAGGCAGTGTCAGTGCCCTCACGAAGCCGATAAGGCTAGAACCAGTACTGTCAGTGCCAGAATTGACTGACTGAAGTGCGGCTATGATTCTCTTACGCGGAAATCTTAAATTTAAGTTTCTAAGTATGTAGCTTCTTAATGGAATTAGTGACCCCAAACATGCCAGTCTGATATGGCTTTCTGCTCAAAGATCAAAGTTATTACTGTTAATAACAATGCACTGAGTAATTTTTCAACAAATTAAAAATGTTTTTTGAAAATATCAAAAATATCAAATAAAGAGAAGGAACACATAGATGGCAGATTAAATACACTCCTGGCCATGCTACCACAGAACCCAGTACATTTATAATCTTAGAATATAGGATTGTTTGATTAATGCTTTTTCTCCTCCAACAGACAGAAAGTTACTCAAGGACAAATTCCATGCCTACTGGGCTTACCCTTGTGTCTCCAGTACCTAACATAGCACGCACCTGGCTTATGAGAATAGGATACAATACATCAGTATTCTAAGTACCCTCTAGCAAAACATAAAGTCTAACACATATAGACACACACAGTAAAAGTATCCACCTTGAAGGTGAGAAGGACACATTGAGCTACCTGTTCATACTGCTTCAGACTTTACACCTACAACTGCCCTGTTAACTATACGATTCTCCTGGCAGTTTGCCAGTTTACGGGGGGGGGGGTGTGCAGGGGAGCCAACAACAAAGTATTTTAGATATTTCTCTGGATTAAAAAAATAAGGCACATGTCTTCACTAAACAGATGAAAAATCAAGTCTTTAAGCCCCCATATTTATTCACTGACCTACTATAACTGTACACATGTTCTAAGAGAAATGAAATTATTTCTAAGAATTATATAAATTTAGGGGTGCCTGGCTAGCTTAGTCAGAAAAGCATATGATTCTTGCTCTCAGGGTTCTGAGTTTGAGCCCCACACTGGGTGTAGAGATTAAATAAATAAAACATTAAGAAATTACATAAACTTATAAAGAATTGTTACTTTATCAATAAAAAAGCCAAATTCACTGCCAATTCTAAAGCTGTATGTATTTCCTATATTTAAAGCTTCACAATTAATTAAAAAATATTTACTGAAGCCTTCTGTACAGAAAACACTGGGAGGAAAAGAAGAGCCTATCAAAATGACAAAAATAGGGCTATTACCCCACAAAACAGCTTAACGTCTTATACGGAAAATAAGAATAGTAATAAAAAAGACCATCAAATAAGAATAAGAGAAATACCAAAGGATCAAAGGATAAACGGATCAAAACTGCTTAGAAAGCTAAGACATCATGGAGGAACATTAAGAGCAGTACTCAGCAGAAACCAAGAAAAGAATATGAATCATAATCTGAAAATACCAAGTAGTCTTATAAGACAGAAGCTCAGGGAAATGGGGCACCTGGCTGGCTCAGTCGGAAGAGCATGTGACTCTTGATATTGGGTTGTAAGTTTGAGTCCCACATTGTGTATAGGGGTTACTTAAATAAATAAAAACTTAAAAATAAAAAAAAATAGGAAAAGAAGAAATAAGTAGAAAGAAATGTTACAATATGAGACTGAAAAAAATAGGCCAGAATCACAATACACAGAACCTGTCCCAAATTCCGAACTGGAATAGGAATTCAATTATTTAAGGGAAAGGAAAATATTTTCAAAACAAGAAAACATAAAATAAAGTTTAATAGTCAAATAAATAATATAAAAATGTCCCCAACAAAACACTGTTCTAAATAGTGACAAGAAGAAAAGTAATCATGGTTTGGCCATGCTGTGCATTAATATTTATAAGCTGGACTACAGGATATAACGCTTTAACAATATGCCCATTTTCAAAATTCTGGATTGCAAACTACTGATTTACAAAACTTTGTGAAACCTCCCTCCATTCTTAGTAACTTAACACCTTTCAATTCTAGAGCATGGCTTTTGTACTAGAAAATACTGGTTTGAGAACCAGCTCTGACCATCATTTTCACCAACTGTAAGTTAAAGATAATGATGCTATCTACTTCACAGTGTTATGAATATGATGATGTAGGTAAAGCAGTGAGCAAAGTCCATGTCAAATTTAAACACTTCATGTATTCATATGACTACCATTTATTTAGTGCCTACTCTATTCCAGGAACTGTTCAAGGAACTGGGAATGAGTGGTGAGGAAGACCTATAAAATCCCTGCCCTTGTGACACCTTCTAGGGAGGAAGGCAGACAATAAACAAATTACTAAGCACATACACATATCCTGATGTCAGAGATGACACAAGCTCTGAAGAAACTTCGACCAATCTGAAAGGACCGAGAGGATGGCAAAGACTAGTTTAGAAAGGGCAGTCAGACAAGGCATCTCTGAGAGGGGCAATAATGCAGCAGTTAGGGACTACTTATAGTATCTACAGATCCTTTAATGATGAGGTGGTTCAAGTGGATTATAAATGGACACCTCTTTTCTGTAATTATTTAAAATTAGAGTCTACATAAAAGTTGCCTACAAATAACAGTTAAGCAAGATCACTGAATTTTCATTGTGGACAAATGCTAAAATATTCTTGGGGCAGGAGGAGAATGTATCACCTGGTACTCAAACACAAGGTCTTAAACAGGATTCACAGATTACATGATAATGGTATTAATGAATTTTCCTGACTAACAAGTAAGTAGCTTGAGTTGAGAAAGAAAAATATGCTCCCCCAATACAAAATATGATGACACAATCATTCATTAAATGATTACTTACTTCACTTTCAGCAAAATGCCTCTCTCCCTTCAGGCACAGTGAAGATCGTCTCAGTGTCTTCTCATCTCCATCATCAAAAACTATGAGAAGAGGTAAAATTAGAAACTACTGAAGGATTTTTCAAAGATTAACAAGATGATATAAATTACCATTTAATTTTGAGTGCAAACAGAACTACTGTTTCAGAAGATTACATCTGAAAACTAGTCCACGTTTTGTTTCCTAATAACTTCAAATACAGAATATGTTTTCCAATTTCTAGTGATAACGAAATAATATTCCTGAAACAAAAACATCTTCCCTGACCCAGAAAACATTAAGGAAAAAAAAAAAAGTTAGCATTTTAGGAAAAAACAATCTAAATATTATTAACCCTTCTCAACATGGTCAAGGAAAGGCAAGTTCTCCAGCTGGTAATACTGACAGATTCACTGAAAAAAAAAAAACCAAACCAAATTTATACATTCAGACTGCACCTAAAAAAATTACTCTGCTTTTACTATTTAAAGCAGGGTTTCTAAACCTGAGCACTACAAACATTTCAGGGCGAATAATTCTTTATCACGAGGGCTATTCTGAACACTATAGGATATTTAGCAGCTTCCCTGGCCTCTGGCCACTAGATGCCACTAGTGGCTCCTCATTTCTGACAACCGAAAGTGTCTACGGACATTGCCAAGTTCTACCTGGGTGACAAATTCGCTCCCCATTAAAAACTACATGCTTAAAGCACTAAAATGTCCCAGCAAATTTACTGTAAGTTTATGCATACATATAATACATTTATTTTATATTATAATTTTAGCACATACTTACATTCCTCACAAATCATGGGAAAAAATACCACTATACTAAATAAAGTTACCAGGCTTT
Organism: Taxidea taxus jeffersonii; assembly: GCA_003697995.1. Taxonomy (NCBI): domain Eukaryota; kingdom Metazoa; phylum Chordata; class Mammalia; order Carnivora; family Mustelidae; genus Taxidea; species Taxidea taxus. Next base: position 92,364 of record RCUC01140360.1, read on the forward strand.
GATTTTAGAAATGGCAATTTTTACCTACATAACAAAATTAGGTTCTTATATCTTAAGTGAAACTATGTGACACTGGATAAATAACTTTTAGTACAATTTTTTAATGTTGTAACTAAAATAATCAATGATAAAAATGTCAGATTTGTGAGATGGAATACCGCACATAATTACGATCTAGGTTTACTACACAGAACATGCTCACAGTCTGGTCACCTACATAAAATCAAATTTTCCAGTCTCAAATTAAAATTTCCCCGGGACGCCTGGGTGGCTCAGTTGGTTAGGCAGCTGCCTTCAGCTCAGCTCCTGATCCCGGCGTCCTGGGATCGAGTCCCGCCTGCTTCTCTCTCTGCATCTGCCTGCCTCTCTGTCTGCCTGTGCTCACTCTCTCTGACAAATAAATAAATAAAATCTTAAAAAAAAAAAATTTCCCCTCTCTTTTTTCTCATCCCACAAAAAATATAAACAAAACTCATCTATACTATTTCAAAGGTCCATCAAATTTTGGCAACATCAAAGACATTTTAACTAGGTGTTTACTCTCACCTATGAGGTCATTAAAGAATAAGAATTACTCCTATTCAATAAATAATAGCAGGATAATAGGCTATTGATGGGGGAGGGGGGATGTGACATTTCAGAATGTCCCCAAAAAATAAATAAATAAACTGTAGGTAAAATAAACAGCTCTTTGCAAAACAAAAATAAAACTAGAAATTGAAGAATACACTGGAAAATAAATTTACAACATTGATGACAGGAAGCCCTTTTAAACAAGATTCAAAACTAAAACTACAAAGCAAAAGGTGACCACAGGAAAAACTGACAATATGAAAACTGATAGCAGAAATAAAAGTAAATAGGAGAAAAGTATTTGCAACCAAGGTAGCCAGAGGTTTAATATTCAGAATATACAAAGATCTCACCTCCTGAAAATAAGAAAATGTAACCATGCCAACAAGGGAAAGACTGGGAAGACCCTTTAAGACAGTAACCTGAAAGGGGACCCTGGGTGGCTCAGTCAGTTAAGCTTCCAAATCCCAGTTTCAGCGCAGGTCATAATCTCATGGATCTTAAGATCAAGCCCCATGTCCAGCTCTGTGCTCAGCAGGCTAACTGACAGAGTGGGAAAAGATATTTGCAAACGACATATCAGATAAAGGGCTAGTATCCAAAATCTAAAATAAGTCTTTAAAAAAAAAAAAAAAGATGCGGGGGTGTGCCTAGGTGGCTCAGTTGGTTAAGCATCTGCCTTCAGCTCAGGTCACGATCTCCGGGTCCTGGGATTGAGCCCCGCATCAGGCTTCCCACTCAGCAGAGAGTCCACTTCTCTCTCTCTCTCTCTCTCCCACTCCCCTCCCCACCTCTCACCAATGGTCATTCTCTCTCTCTCTCTCTCAAATGAATAAACAAATCTCTCAAACAAATAAATCTCTCTCTCTCAAATGAAAAAATATAAATAAATAAATAAAGATGGTAATTGGAAGAAGAAAATACAAATAAAATGATGTTCCTTTCAATAAACATGAAAAAATGTTCAATCTCACTAGTAATTACAGGAGGAGAGTATTAAAACGAAACTGAGATACTACTTTGTATCCAAATGGGCAAACATTTTTACAGATTATTAACATCAACTTTTACTTGGGCTGGGAAAATGAGTGCACTCATACACTGCCCATGGAAATGAATACCACCTTCTAGAAAGGCAGTTTTCACTACCTAAGTTTTAAACTACATTTCACTTCACCATGCCTGGTCCTCAATGTACACATATACCAGGGAAATACAAGAATAATGTACATGTACATTCAATCCAGCATTTACTGTAATGCCAAGAAAACTGTCAACACCATCAGTAAAAGAAGTTATGGTACATCAAATATTATGAAACATACTACTATAATTAAAAGAAATTTATTTCTCTGTTGCACAACATGAATACATTTAACACTACCAAAATGTGCACTTAAAAATAAGATAGGAAAAAATTTCTCTAAGATATACTCTGAAATGGAAAAAGCTACAAATTCAACTGGATAATATATATACTAATTTCAAATTATACTTTATGCATATACTTATGAATTAAAAATTTTAAAGACCAGAAGATTTTAAAAACATTAATAGCAAAACAAAAACAAAAAACATTAACAGTAATAATACCTATGGCATTAGGGAAGGAACTAAATCAAGGAAATTTTGATTTGTATGATCTTTAAAAATACATTTTTAAAAGATTTCTTCCCTTACCTACAGTGTACCAACTTGCATCTGTTAATTTATTGATAACAGCTTCCTGATATGCACCATCAAGATTCTTCACTTCCACAATAGCTCCGACCTAAAGTGTTTTTAAAAAGTTAGAAAAACTTTTAGAATGTAAGTAAACAAAACAAAAACTAGCTTTTTTTTTTTTTAACTGAGTGCATGGTGGCGAAGGATAAAAAAAACTACTGATTTGATTGGTCTTAAGGTGCCAGCAGTTTTACCTACCACTGTTTTTGTACCATCAGTGAAAATGTCAACATAGTAAAAAAGGTAAATAATATCTAAGTATTGTTATGAAAATAGTTTTGCCCTTACAACTTCCCTGAAAGGGGTCTTGGAAGCCCCCAGAGGTCTTTGGACCACACTTTGAGAACCACGATCTCTGAAGTTGACAATCCTTGCCTCATATTAGTACTCCTCCTTCCAAGAGGCTGGGGAAAGGTAGAAACAGTTAAGAAAGGGCTGTGCTATCTCCTTAAGAGTTATATTGTACCACTAATGACAATCATTTAAAATATTTTCCATCTAATCAAGAAAATGCCAACAATTACATTTATATGGTCTTTATAACTACCTCAAACTAAGAATCTTCTGCACAGTGAAGGAAATCATCAATAAAATGAAAAGGGAACTGAGTGGGAGAAAATGTCTGCAAATCATGTATTTGATAAGGGGTTAATTATCCAATATATATAGAGAGAACTCCTATAACTCAATAGCAAAAAAACAACCAATCTGATTAGAAAATGGATAGAAGATCTGAAGATCTGACATTTTTCCAAAGACACACATGTGGTCAACAGGTACATATAAAGATGCTAACATCACTAATCATGAGGGAAATGAAATCAAAACCACAATGAGATACCACCTCACACCTGTTAGAATGGCTATTATCAAAAAGACAACAAAAAGCAGTGTTAGCAAGGATATGGAAAAAAGGGAACCCTTGTGCACTGTTGCTGGGAATATAAAATAAATTGGTACAGCCCCTATAGTAAACAGTATAGAGGTATTTAAGTTAAAAATAAAACTATGACCAACCAAATCCACTACTGAGCACCTATCCAAAGAAAATGAAACATTAATTCAAAAAGGTATCCGCACCCCCATGTTCACTGCAGCATTATTTACAACAGCCAAGATACGGAAACAACCTTAGTATCCACTGGTGGATGCACAGATATAAAAAATAAATAAATAAATAAAAATAACAAATGTATGTGTGTATATATAACATACATACATATATATATATATGTATGTATGTATATAATGGGATACTATTCAGCCATAAAAAGGAACGAACTCTTGCCATGTGCAACATGGATGTACTCTGAGGATATTATGCTAAGTGAGATAGAGAAAGACAAGCATCATATGATATCACTTACATGTGGAATCTAAAAAAAGAAAACAAACGAACAGAAGCTCATAGACACAGAGAACAGACTGGTTATTGCCAGAGGTGGGAAGGGAGTGGGGAGTAGGCAAAATGATTAAAAGTGGTCAAAATGTACAAACTTCTGGTTATAAAATAAATTAAGTCCTAAGGATGTAATGTATAGACAGCATGGTTACCTTAGTCAATAATACCATACTGCATATCTGAAAGTTGCTCAGAAGAGTAAATCTTAAAAGTCTCTATCATAAGCAAAAAAACAAAATTAATTATGTATGGTGATGGATGTAACTAAACTTACTGTACTGATCAAACGTCAAATCATTATGTTGTACACCCAAAACTAATAAAATATTATATGTCAATTATACCCCCCAAAAATAAAACAAGTATATGGTCTTTATGGTGATAACAAAAAATAAACTTGCTCAGAGAAAGACTGTTAGCCGCACAAAATGCCCAAAATGGGGAAAGAAACTCTGGTGAATTAAGAGAGCTTTTCTTAAATGACGACAGTCAATAAATATATGGTACCTTTTTTTAAAATTTAGTAAGTAGTCTAGGTATTACATTTCATGTGAACTCATTAGAAACTATATTGAGACCAAATGACCATTACTTTTGGTAGGTTTATTTCCTCTAAGAGAAACATTTATCCAAATGCTGACACTTTCTATTAGGTAATAGAAAGCTATGAAGCATATTAGGGAACAACTTAAAATCTATACACACACACAAACAAAAAACAATAGACAAAAGAAAATACTTTAACAATCTTGAGATAAAATTTAATATACCTGCCTATGTCAAAATCAAAATCCTTAGCCCTAATCATAGACAAAGAACAATTTAATAAAGTAAGAAAAGCCAAACAAGTAAAATAAACCAACTGTGCCATAAAGAGGCAGGAAGAGAAGGAGAAAGAGAAGGCATGAGGATACAAAGTGGTTGCCTTTTCTACCTCTTCACAACACTGAGCATATTTTGTAGCTGGTAGGAGCTGGCCTGAGCCAATGTGAACAGGGCGGCAGTCAGTGAGAGTTATGCTGGTGTGCTTCTGAGGCAAGAACACAAACAAGGCACAGAATTCTATGTGTTCTGAACATTCAGAGGGCATACGCTTCAGTGACAAGAATTTTGGCTCTGTTATTACTGGCTGGCATGGCCAGATTATTTTACGTCCCTTTAGTGTCTTCTGTGAAGAGCTGTTAGGATTATATAATAAGTATGTGTAAAAGACTTATTAGCCCAGCACTAGCACATACTAAGTGCTAAATAAATAGTGGCAAGCATCATATTATAAGTATACACATTTGGGGGTTTTTTTGTCCCTGCAAGTCATGAACATGTGCATGTAGCATTAAAAATGGCACCTACAAAACAAGAATGGTGGAAAATAATTTTTGCAAGACAAGACTTTTTTTTTTAAATCACAAGCTTTAGCTCTCTATAGTGCCTACTAATGCTCGGGGGATCCAATTAAATATCTTTCAATCAAAAAAAAAGGTCTTTCAATCAATCACAAACAAAACTGGCAGATACACATATCCAATTCCCCCAAAGTACAGCTGTGTCGATAAAGAATTTTTCTTGCATCTATAAATGTTTCTTCAATTCTGTTAGCATTTCTTAAAACTCATCCAGGCAGGACATTGTCCAATTTTCAGACATTCAAAGGGCCAAAGAGCATACAGTGGCTACCCACACATTCCCTTTAGCTTGCTCACTAGTAGAAAGTAGAACAGCACTTATTTCATCCACCAGTGAGGAGAAATGAATGCAAATAAATAAAACTATCTGTATGTAACATGCTTAACACTTTGTCTGATAACCATTAAAAAAAATTCATTTGCTGTGGCTGTTTCAACAAATTAGGACTCTAAAAGCTCTTTGGGGCTCCTGGGTGGCTCAGTCAGTTAAGTGTCTGCCTTCAGCTCCGGTCATGATCTCAGGGTCCTTGGGATCAAGCCCCACATCGGGCTCCCTGCTCAGAGAGGAGTTTGTTTCTCCCTCTCCCTTTCCCCTTGCTCTTTCTCTCTCAAAAAATAAATAAAATCTCGGGACGCCTGGGTGGCTCAGTTGGTTAAGCGGCTGCCTTCGGCTCAGGTCATGATCCCAGCGTCCTGGGATCGAGTCCCACATTGGGCTCCTTGCTCAGCAGGGAGCCTGCTTCTCCCTCTGCCTCCGCCTACCACTCTGTCTGCCTGTGCTCGCTCTAACAAATAAATAAATAAAATCTTTAAAAAATAAAAATAAATAAAAATAAAATCTTAAAATAAATAAATAAATAGAAGTCCTGAGGTTCTTAACATGTTGGGTTTTTTCCCTCACTTTTCACATCATCACAGAACCTCCATCACTTAATCCCTAATTCATACCTATTAATTCTGGAAGTACAACATGGTAAAAAGGAAACAGTAAACAAAAAGCAGTCAGTGCTTCCTTGATGTTTACTTCATTTCTAAACACAAGTTCTCTTATAACATCAAGTTTCACTGAACATTCTATTGTTTTCTACTGGCCTATTTAGAAAGAACTAAGTTTATCAACTCAAAAACAGCCAATGATTAAAAAGAAATAACCATGTATAATTTTTAATATCTCCCATTGAAGCATTAGAATTAATAATGAATAAATAAATGAATTACCTTTAGTGGGCCCTTTATGTGGTCATCCTGAACTTCCACTGTTGAAGAATCATGCCTAAATGTTACCTAGAGATCACAAATTTAATTAGCAATAAACCCCCACACACACACAAAATCAAGTGACACAAGTTCATCAACAAATGAATTTGTTCTCATTACAAGTAATCTGACACAGCTGTCTAGTATATATAACTCTCAATCCCTAACCAGATTAACTGAAAATTTTATTATTTTAAACAAACAACTTTCCAGAATAAATCAGCTGGTGTTTCATATATTAGACTTTATTCAATACTATTAGCTATTACCTTGGTAGTATAATTTCCTTTCCTAAAAAAAATGAAGGGAGGGAAAAACAGGTGGAGACCTTAGGCTATTAGGTCCTCTATCATTTTTGGAAGACCTAGTTTAATAATAAGCTGTAGCTTATTTAGTAGCAACATTTACTGAGAGCTAAGCATCAGGCTCAAGCATTAAACACATAATCTTTACAACAACCTTATTAGGTAGGTATGTTGTTCCCACTTTGTTGATAAGAAAACTGAGGAGCAGAAAGAATAAGTAACTGGTCCAAGATCACAGAACTGGTACACAGTAGAGCTGAGATTCAAACTTAAGCGGTCAAGCTCCCAAAGTTTACTGTACTCTGTATCAGTACAGAAAGCAGAGAATGGGAAACCAGATGTGAGGAGATTAAGTAAAAACAGGGTTCAAGTTTAAATATTTTGTATTAGTTGGTGAAAAATAAGATAGCTTCAAGTATTCAATGTAAAAAAGTTGTTTTCCCTATACAAAGCGAAAGTTCTTACAGGGATTCAACCATCAGCATGGTCTTATTGGACGTCTGTGGTAACCAATCTACATAATATGCTCACAAAGAAGTTATGAAAAGAGATGTCTTATAGCATCCTAGGCATTTCCATCTCACACAAAAGCATTACCATGCTTTATTTAAATTATATGTTTACTTATTTCTGTCACTCACTCAGACTGTAAGCTACTGTAAGCCACTGACAGATTAGATTTTAACACTGGAGTTTCAAAACCTAATATAGTACTTAGAACATAGTAAATGTTTGATTAATGAAAACTAATGAGGAAGAAGTATATCAACAAACTGTTGAAAATGTATTAACTTTATTTGAATCATAAACAAACCAGAAGTATACCACCATATCTGTTGAGAAAATAATTAACTTTGAATTACAAACAGATTTTTAGAGCAGCCAAAAAAATTAACAAGTTTTAGGCATCTATTATTTACAAGGCACAAGGTACTGGTACTCTGTGCTATCAACAGAAGCAGTAAAGACTAACAGTTCTCTTCCTTTTATTAATAGCAAGAAATGGCAGGAGTGATATATGCCATTTAGCTGGTTCATTCATTACACAGCAACACCCAGCTGAGACTGCAAGTCAGAGCTAAAATCCAGCCTGTGCTCTGCAAACCAAAGCAGAGGTCCTAGAGTAAAACTGCTCCTGTCCAAAGGGAACACCTTTTTCTAACACTAAAGTCTTACCTGTGTGCCAAGCTCTACTAAAGAAGCTATCGACCAAGATGGAAAGCATTTGTCTGACAGTAAGGTATTGCATGTGCTAGTAGGATATCTGTCTACATTTCCAAGATAGTAGCGGCAAAAAAATGAGTGCTCAGGGAACACCAGTGTGTAAAATCAGAACAGGGAATGCCACTGTAAGAACACTGTAAGAGTACCCACAAAAATCAAATCACAGAAGAGCTCACAGGTACCACACATGTGAAAACTAAAGGCATGGTATGGCCAAGACCAGACTCCTACAGTTTTACAGTTAATTTAAAGGTCTTATCACAATGGATCTTAATTAGAAGTGTAAATCAGAATCACAGGAAGCTTTTCTCAACACAACCATGCATACAGAAAGAAGCTAGAATATAGGCATGGAAAAAGCTCCAGAAGAGAATCTGAAACTCTCCACTGGACATACACCTCTGTGGCCTGTTTGACTTGGTGATATTCAAACCAATGTTTTACAAGGTATCTGTTAATCTGTACTATAAATCCTCTGAGGACAAAGATCAGGTCATCCTCATATCCTCAACCTCCTTCCACCTAACAGAGTACCCTGCACAGTTTATCACTCAGTAAATAACTGACAAATGAATAAGTATCTACCTTCAAATATTTCAATTGTCCTATATTTTTCAACACTGATAGTTTACTAAAATGTAAACAATTACATTTTTTTCTGTATTATCTGAGATAAAACACAATTATTTAAGGAAGATTTTTTTAAGAAAGAAGATAAGAAAATCAACAACTAGATCTACCTTATTTTATTGTTATCTAAAACACCATCAATTATAAATCACATCTCAATTTGATGGTTAAAATGGTGGAGGGTGGTCTAAAATTAAGATTTAAACTACAGGGGGCGCCTGGGTAGCTCAGTGGGTTAAAGCCTCTGCCTTCCCTTCAGGTCATGATCCCAGGGTCCTGGGATTGAGCCCTGCATCTGGCTCTCTGCTCAGCAGGGAGCCTGCTTCCTCCTCTCTCTCTGCATGCCTCTCTGCCTACTTATGATCTCTGTCAAATAAAAATTAAAAAAAAAAAAAAAAAGAATTAAACTACATGATCTCTTTTTTTTAAAGATTTTTTAAAAAATTTATTTATTTGATAGACAGAGATCACAAGTAGGCAGAGAGACAGAGAGAGAGAGAGGAGGAAGCAGGCTGTCTGCAGAGCAGAGAGCCCGATGTGGGGCTCGATCCCAAGACCCTGGGATCATGACCCGAGCTGAAGGCAGTGACTTTAACCCACTGAGCCACCCAGGCGCCCCTAAACTACATGATTTCTAAGGTCCTTTCCAGCTCTAAAAGGCTAACAACACAAACAGCACAAAGTCTGTCTATATTGAAATGGTATTCAAAATGTCAATTTGTAATAATGTAACTTCATCCTAATTAGAATACTTTAAAATCCCAAATAATGCTTTATTTTCAGGTATTTGACAACCCTTATATAGAAACTAAACCCATCTTGCAGAAAAAAGTCTTAAATACACTCACCAAATAAAAGTTTAAATATCAAATATTGAACATACAAAATCTACATATACTGTACCTTGACTTTGACAAGTCTTTTTGCTGTCTTGATCTTAGCTTCACAAAAGGCTCCTCTGTATTTAGCACTCACATCAGTGCCCACTGTCAAATAGGGAGGCTCATCAAGGGCCTAAAATGCAAACAAATACAATTAGATGTAAAGTCTCCTAATTCTTTAAGACAATTAGACTTCAGACTGGCAGATCTAATCCTATGATAAAGTTATAAAAGTTGTAGTAATTGAATGTATTTGTTAACAAGAACCATCCACAAAATACTCTAACTTAAAAACAAGTAAAGGGGCGCCTGGGTGGCTCAGAGGGCTAAGCCTCTGCCTTCGGCTCAGTCATGATCCCAGGGTTCTGGGATCAAGCCCTGAATCAGGCTCTCTGCTCGGCGGGGAGCCTGCTTCCCCCTCTCTCTCTGCCTGCCTCTCTGCCTAGTTGTGATCTCTTTTTCTCTCTCTCTCTCTCTGTAAAATAAATAAATAAATAAATAAATAAATAAAATCTTAAAAAAAAAAAAAGATTTCCATGCTAATTGCAGACCATGTTAAAAAAAACTAAAAACAAGTAAAATCTATGTATCAAAAAATCTATTTTAGCGGTACATCATATGAAATAAAAATGAATCTTTTTTTCTATATAGAATACATATAGCCCATGATATGAATAAGCTTAATCACAAGTTTATCATTCTATCTCCCCTTCCATCTACCCAATCATTCAAGCATTTATTTACTATATGACCACCTAAATAGAAGACAGATCCTTAAAAGCCTCAAAAATTTAGGCTACATCTTAAGAAGCCACCCAGATTCCAAATAGTTTTGTCATATCCCTACCTAGACAATTCAAAGGTAGAATAGTAGAATAGGAGGGGTGGAAAGAATTATATCTATCTCAAACAAATGGAGAAAACTATAAGAAGAAATCCAATCTGGGAAATCGTAAATACTCTGGGATGAGTTCACTATTTATTTACCCTTACATATTAAATATTTTAAGTTTCCTCACTTGTGATTCTATTTGTGTGTGTGTGTGTGTGTGTGTGTGTGTGTGATTTAGTTTTTAACAGTACTAATCTAGCTGCTTTGACTCTTTATAATCATGTACATTTCTGTATAAGATCTATAATTTTAGGGATGCCTGGGTGGCTCAGTTGGTTAAGCGGCTGCCTTCGGCTCAGGTCATGATCCCAGCATCATGGGATCGAGTCCCACATCGGGCTCCTTGCTCGGCAGGGAGCCTGCTTCTCCCTCTACCTCTGCCTGCCTCTGTCTGCCTGTGCTCGCTTGCTCTCTAACAAATAAATAAAATCTTTAAAAAAAAAAAAAAAAGATCTATAATTTTAAGGAGTTCTGCTTATATTAATCAATGCATAATCAAAGAAAGATTATATAAGTAACTTTTTGCAAAGTGTTTTACAAGAAATACTAATATCCTGAGATGCTCCACCAAAAAGAAAAGGAGGACAAAGTTTGGGAAAATCAGTTTATTGAATGAACCCCCCTACTCTGCCTCATCATCCAAAGAAACCCTTTTTTCTATTAACATCTAGTAGAAATTTTATAGACCATAAGGAGGAAAAATGCTGTTAATATAGCAGTGAGTGATGAAAATACAGATTTCATTTGGATGGATCTTAAATTAATCCCAACAGTTGTGGACAAACACACATAAGGAGTGATCTATCAAAAAAAAAGCTACATATCGGGGCGCCTGGGTGGCTCAGTGGTTTAAGCCTCTGACTTCGGTTCAGGTCATGATCTCAGGGTCCTGGGATCCAGCCCCGCATCCGGCTCTCTGCTCAGCTGGGAGTCTGCTTCTCCCTCTCTCTCTGCCTGCTTCTCTGCCTATTTGTGATCTCTGTCAAATGAATAAATAAATAAAATCTTTTTTAAAAAAGCTATATATTCTAATGATATACCAAAATTATAATCAAATAACTGTAACTTTTTTTTAAAGGTGGAAGGTAGCCCATAAACCAAGACAAAGTTACTACAACTAAAAATATCAGGGTGACCTCCTTAATAGCCATTTGTTTCATATTCTATTTATTTCAAGAAAAGTATTTTTATTTTTTTAAAAAGATTTTATTTATTTATTTAACAGAGAGAGATCACAAGTAGGCAGAGAGGCAGAGGGAAGGGGAGAAGCAGGTTCCCTGCTGAGCAGAGAGCCCGATGCGGGGCTCGATTCCAGGACCCTGGGACCATGACCTGAGCCGAAGGCAGAGGCTTTAACCCACTGAGCCAGGCGCTCCAAGAAAAGTTTTTTCTTTTTTAAAGATTTTATTTATTTATTTCACACAGAGAGAGAGAGAGAGAGAGAACACAAGGGACTCGATCCCAGGACCCCAGGACCATGACCCGAGCCGAAGGCAGACGCCTAACAACTGAGCCACCCAGGTGCCCTCCCCTTTTTTTAAAGATTTTATTTATTAAGAAAATATTTTAAGATTTTATTTTAAGATATTAAGATTTTAAAGATTTTATTTATTAAGAAAAGTATTTTTAAAAATAACACAAAATATATCAAGTATATGGATTTTAAAATCTACATTGTGTGTGTGGGGGGGGGTGCAGGCTGGCCCAGTCAGTAAAGCATAATACTCTTGATCTTGGGGCTGTGAGTTCTAGTCCCATGTTGGACATAGTTACTTAAAAATATAAAAAAAATTAAAAAAAAAAAATCTACCTAGGAAAACACCTGTATTTCAACTCATTTATGTCATAACAGAAGTATACCCTCACAGAAAGACTGTAATTTTACTGTCTTTAGTAGTAGTAGTACTGTCTTTAGTAGTAATTACTACTACTAAAATTTGTTGATATCACTGACTACAACTTTGATAACTTTGTACTGCTCTTGCACCTAAAATTTAAACATTTTTCGGGGCACCTGGGTGGCTCAGCAGGTTAAGCCTCTCTGCCTTCGGCTCAGGTCATGATCTCAGGGTCCTGGGATTGAGCCCCACATCGGGCTCTCTGCTCAGCAGGGAGCCTGCTTCCTCCTCTCTCTCTGCCTGCCTCTCTGCCTACTTGTGATCTCTATCAAATAAATAAATAAAATATTTTTTTAAATATGTATTTTTCTACTTTACCTACTTGCCTTAACTCTCTTAAAATACCATTTTCCTTGGTCAAATTCTTGGTTAAATTCCAGACAAGCTAGTGGCTTTATTGTACAAAAAATATGAAATGGACACACAACACTCTGCCCAGAAATTTTAAGAAAATTTCAGGAAGACATCAATTCCCTTTGTGGTTCAACTGTTATTGTGTGTTACTGCTACAAAAGCAAATGGTGGGTCTGTCTTCATGACTATTAAACATTACTCTCCACAACTTGCAAACCTCTCCCATTAACACATCCTGTCTTAACAGCCAGTAAATTTTCTTTTCATAGACAAATACTATACTTAAAATAAAGGAATACTGATGAGGAACAAGAAACTGTGAAACATAGGAAAAAAACAAGAGAACTAAAAGTTGCACATTTATGCCTACTCAAATGTTTAAAAAGTGATACTTTTTTTAGATATTTTTATTAAAGAGTACTGTGAACAAAAAAAGGGAATAGAATAGTAATATATTTAGACTACTTATACACAGAAAACCATTTATGTATTCTTTTCATTAGTAGTCATACCAAACCCTGGCAATATGCCAATGATAGCAATCTGTCAATATGTTTATTGAGGGGGCGCCTGGGTGGCTCAGTGGGTTAAAGCCTCTGCCTTCAGCTCAGGTCATGATCCCAGGGTCCTGGGATCGAGCCCCACATCGGGCTCTCTGCTCAGCAGGGAGCCTGCTTCCTCCTCTCTCTCTGCCTGCTTCTCTGCCTACTTGTGATTTATTTATTTATTTGACTTGTGTCAAATAAATAAATAAATAAATAAAATCTTTAAAAAATATATATGTTTATTGAGATTTATTCAACTTAAATTTGAAAGAGATTTTTTCCCCAAAACCAAGCCTATCTCACATCCTTACCAACACAAAAATCCATGCTAAGAGAAAACAGTAATAATCACCTCAAATATTGTGGAGGCAAATTATTATTCTGAAGGGTAATATTTCCCTTCCTTCAAGCTAGAACACATGAAAAGGAATTAGCAAAACACGTAAAGAAAATGTCTATTACAAAAATACTTGAGAAGTCTAATAAACACCTGCTAAACTGAAACACACTATCAGAACAGTGTTAATCTGTTAAAGGCAACACATGGAAAGCAAAGATCTATAGTCTGATCTTACTTCTGCCTCTATTATTTTGTTTTGTATCATCTTAGGTAAGTTACTTTCTGTTCCTGAATTCTCATCATTAGATGAATGTAAGAATTTGAATTCTGTATACCTCTGTCTAATGAGTGTTTCTCCAAGTATAGGGGTTACAGAGATGGTCAAAATGGGACAATGAGAAACATAATCATCTAGAAGTGAAACTATGCTAACCAAAATATGAATGAGAATTTCTACAGAAAAACAAATGAAATCCATAACCTACCTACATGGTCAGATTTGTGTACATAATTTTAGCAGAGCATAAATTATTGTATCATTAGTAAAAGGTAAGGTAATAAAGCAGACCAACAGCACAGGCAGAAAAGACAAGGTCCTTACCCCAGCTCTATTCTTTACACTAACTAGATGAGTTTTGTAGGCTACTAAACCTCCCTAACCTTCAGTTTCCGTATTAGGAAAACATGGTCAATATTAAAAAGCACTCAATTATGATGCCTCAAGTATTTAGCTATTAACAATTACATTTACTATTAGGAAACACTCAAGGTGGGCAAACAAGTCATTAAACCAATGTAAATTCAGATTTGACACCCCCTCTTTTTTTTTAAGATTTTATTTATTTGAGAGAGAGGGAGAGAGAGAGAACAGGTGCGCACACAGGGAAATGGGCCAAAGGAGACAGAATATCTCAAGCGGACTTCAAAGAGAAAGCAGAACCCGACACAGGACCTGATCCCATGACCCTGCGATCATGGCCTAAGCTGACACCAAGAATCCTTTGCTTAACCAACTGAGCCACCCAGGCACCCTGAAGAGCAATAATTTAAAATGAGGTACTACAGGCGCCTGGGTGGCTCAGATCATGATCTCAGGGTCCTGGGATCAACCCCCACATCACATAGGTTCCTGCTCAGCAGGAAGCCGGCTTTTCCCTCTTCCCCAGGCTTGTGTTCCCTCTCTCGCTGTATCTCTCTCTCTCTCTGACAAATAAATAAAAATCTCTTAAAAATTAAAAAAATAAATAAAATGAGGTTTTGTCTCTAGCATTTTAAAAGAAAAAAAGGAGGCACCTGGGTGGTTCTGTCGTTTTAGCTTTCTCTAGAAATGCAAAAATAATCATATATTTATGTTACATTATATATATATAATATATATACATAATAAAGATAGGAATAACTGCTAAAAAGGGATTAACCAATGGGAAAGGGAATGGAATGGAGGGATACGTATATAAAAATATTTCATTCAAAATAAGTCTTCCTGTTCTTTATTTTTTTAGAGAGAGAGACTCTAAGCAGGCTCCATGCTCAGCACAGAGTCTGAGGCAGCAGGGCTCAATCGCACCACCCAGAGATCATGACCTGAGCTGAAACCAGGAAATGGATGGCAGCTGAGCCACCCAGGTGCCCCAGTCTTCCTGTCTTTAAAAAAAAGGTGGGGGGCTTCTTTTTTGTTTGTTACAAGGGGTATGTATTCTTTGCATTTTAAAATGTATACTTCGGGGGGGGGGGCACACTTGGGTGGCTCAGTTTGCCTTTGGCTCAGGTCATGATCCCGGAGTCCTAACATGGAGCCCCGCATCAGGCTCCCTGCTTAGTGGGGAGCCTGCTTCTCCCTCTCCCCCTACTTGTGTTCTCTCGCTTTCCTGCTCACTCTCTCTCAAATAAATAAAATCTAAAAAAAAAAAAAAAAAAAAGATTCTCTCGCCCTGCCCCACCCCCTTATGTGCGTGTACTCTAAGAAAATACAAATGAGTAAAAATGAAACGTATACTAAGGAACACTTCAAACATATATAAAAGATCGAACTGTATAATAAATCCCCCATATACTCATAGTCTGGGTCCTACAATTATCAACACAATGTTGTCTCATCTATACTCCTACCCATTCCTCCTAAACAATGATTATTTTGAAAGAAATCCAGATATTACATCACTTCATGAGAAGAGTAAAGAGTATTATAATCTAAAGGGAAAAAAGGTATTCTAATCTGTAGTGATTGGGGTTATGAGTTATTTTTATTTTTCTTATTAATACTTTTCTGTACTAATATATTTAGAATGAGTATATGAATGAGAGACAGTACAATATAGTTCATTAAGAGTACTGGCTCTTGAATTAGATGCTTAGGTTCAAATCTACCACTTAGTAGCAAGATGACCTTGAGCTAGCACCTCTGTACCTCAGGATAAAAGAGTGACTATCTCAAAGGGATGGGACGTGAAATGCTACATGTGAAGTGCTTGGAACATGGCTCAGCATACAGCACCAAACAGACTGTTACGATTACTTAAATAATGTGGAGGAAACGTGTCATTCAAAAAATTTTTAAGTACTACACAAAAGAGATTCCACACAAATAGAACAGATGCCAGTGTAACTGTATATAATATGGAGGCGGCTGGGGAGGATGTGTTTAAATATTATCCCCCTCACTCAATTCAGAAATAAAGTAACCCTGTTGATTCTAATAGCAACAGAGGTTAAAGTGTTTGTGGTGTTGCTCCATTATGAAGTACATCACAACCCTTCAGTACAGTGGAAAGAAAACCAAGACTATATACCTGTTCTAGGGCTCCTGGCCTTTGGTGCAAGAGATATACAAAGAATTATTCAGCTAGTTAATTAAATTACCTGGACCAACACTGACCCTGTTAGACACACATGTCTTTAAACCAGAAAAAACTCTTACCTTCTCTTTTTGCTCTGCTTCCCTGATTTTGGTCAATAATATGTACCATCTCAGAGGCTAAAATAAAATGTTATTATGCAGCACCTCCATGCCAAAAAGGAAATTAAACTACTAAATTACCATCCCTTTGTTTAGCAAACAGAACAGTTTTCTCGTTGTCAAGGCAACAGCTACCTCATAGTTATCCAGCATTGCTTAAACAATTATTTTTCTAGTCAATCTACCAAATGCCCTAACTGGCACCTAAAAACCATTGAATTCTATGGGAACACTAAAAAGCGTAAGAGATTTTTAGATTAGTTTTTGGTGGGTATTAATCCTTTAAGAAGCCAAAATGCCAGTGAAACATACAAGTGTCCAAAGGAATCAACAATGATTTCTAATGTGCCTTGGGCTGCAGCACACCAAATATTCGAAGTAAGCTTCAGAAAGACAATAGTTCAATCAATTCTCCAAATGGCTGCCTAATGTTGACACTGCCTAGGAAATATTCAGTTATTCAAGATCTATTTTTTAAAAGCAAAACATGCCTAATGACATATTATTGAGGTAGTTTCTTCAGAAGGGTAAGCATTCAAACTGGTTGCGGCAATGCCAATGCAGCCAGGAGAAACAGAGAACAAGAGTATTAAATTTGATGCTAAAACCCTCAGTAAATAAATGTACTTAAACATACAGTGTAACAATAAATCTAGGAAAATGACCTTTTGTATATGACAATTTCAAAGAGACATTAAACCTATATGCCAAAGGGTGTGTCATTTAAAAACGAAATGCACAATTTCTTAGAACATTAAAAAAACTAAGTACATTGAAAAAAATAAAGAAAACTGTGTAATCTAAATCTAACTTTAAAATCTTCTCTGGGACCATTTCCTTTCTTCCTTTTCATGGGTACTAAAGACATGGGGGTAGTAGTGAGGGGTAAAGGTTGGGACACAGAGGGACAGGACAGATGCTGACTATACAAGCTAATGAGGAGGCGGCTGTGAAGAATCACAAGGAAGCACAGGCCAACCCTGTGGCTAAGGACATGGTGGGAGCTGAGCAGGGACAGGAAATGAGCAGCATAATTACATTTGTTACACTCACCAAATAAGTAAACTGACTGATCAAATAAGTAAATATACTGAGGATAGTGGGGCCATGTTTCTCACTGCCAAAGAAATTTAAAAGAAAGGAAGGGGAAAGGCTATAAAGAAGTCTAAGGTGGTGCCTGGGTGGTGAAGTCGTTGTGTCAGACTCTTAGTTTCAGCTTAGGTTGTGATCTCAGAAGTCATGAGATCCAGTCCTACGTCGGACTCTGCTGGAAGAGGAGCCTGCTTAAGACTCACTGTCACTGGGGCACCTGGATGGCTCAATCGGTTAAACATCTGCCTTTGGCTCAGGTCATGATCCCAGGGTCCTGGGATCAAGCCCTGCATCAAGCTCTTTACTCAGGTAGGGAGCCTGCTTCTCCCTCTTCCTCTGCCTGCTGCTCCCCCTGCTTGTGCTCTCTCTCTGTCAAAGAAATAAAATCTTTAAAAAAAAAAAGAAGAAGAAGAAGAAGAAATCTAACAAACCTAAGGTATTGGCCTGGAATTAGAAATATGAATTCAGGGATGCCTGGGTGGCTCAGTTGGTTAAGCCACTGCCTTCCGCTCAGGTCATGATCCTGGAGTCCAGGGATGGAGTCCCAGATCCGGCTCCCTGCTCAGCAGGGAGTCTGCTTCTCCTTCTGACCCTCCCACTTCTCATGCTCTCTCTCTCTCTCTCTCTCATTCTTTCGCTCTCAAATAAATAAATAAAATCTTAAAAAAAAAAAAAAGAAATATGAATTCATGGAGTGCCTGGGTGGCTCAGTTGGTTAAGCATCTGCCTTCAGCTCAGATCATGATCCCAGGTCCTAAGATGGAGTACCACATCAAGCTCCCTGCTCAGTGGGGAATCTGCTTCTCCTTCCTCCCTCCGCCCCTCCCCCAGCTTATGCTCTCTCTCAAACAAATAATCTTAAAAAATATATATATGAATTATTACTTAATGTACACATAGAAAAAGTTACAGATATGTGTATATACATAGGCATGTGTGTATATATACACATACGTTTGTGTGTGTATGTACACATATATATGTACATATATTTTCCTAATTCTGTCTACCTAGAAAGCCCAATAGTAACCGATACCCCAGTAACAAACACACCAATGGCCCATCTCTTGATTTCTAAATCCCATCCAACTTTAAAAGAAACCAAAGATCTTTGGAGAAATGGCTGACTTCGAAGCTGGGCAGGGAGACTACAAGAAGAATCTGAAACATCTTGAGCCAGAGAGTAAGGAAACGTTCAACAAATCATGGGAGATATTTCAAAGAGGGGCTCCTACTGGTCAAATGGGGGAAACTTTGGGCATCGAAATAAATACTGGTTATCCTGACAGGCATGTATATGTATGTTAAAACTGACTGACTTAAGATGTATATATCCCACTGTAAGTAAATTATACCTAGTTTAAAAACTTAATAACAAATTACAACCCACTCATTAAAACAGGCATCCATGAATCCATACTGACAAGTTAATGAATGATGAATAAATACGTAAATGCAGAAAAGAGAAAAATGTTAATAAATGTAGCAGGAATGATGGGAATAGAGGAGCATCTTTTGCAGCCATCTTAAAGGTGATAGATTCATAGTGTTGTCTACAGATACTTAATCTGATGGGAGTGGAGGTCTGATGAACAGCATATTGGTATAATCCTGGATATTACCCACCTGTCAGTGGTGCAATGATGGAATATAATGAAAACGAAAGAGCAACTTTCTGTGTGGCACCTGACAATGAGAAAAACCAGACCCAGGTTGAAGAAGTTATCCTACAGAACTCCTTATTCCTATATTGCTTAAAACCGAAAAGAATACGAAACATAGAGAAAACCAGGAAACAGTTTTAGACTGAAGTAGTCTGAAGAGATTTGACAGTCAAATGCAACATGAATTCCTGGGTAAAGCATGGACCAAAAAGGAAAAAGAGACATTCTTAGGAGAGATGGTAAAATGTGAAAGGGATCTGTGGGTAAGATAGCAGTATGACACCCATGCTGACTTCCTGATTTACAGGGCTGAACACAGGACAGGTACAGGAGTGGCCTTTTTGTCGGGAATTACATAGTGGAATATTTCGGAGTGACAGGACATCATCTCTGCAGCGTGCTCTCAAGAAATATGAAGATAAAGATAAGGATACATACATACATATAGATAATGTTAATAATTTGTACTATAAATTAAAAATTCCTTAAAAGTTCATTATTTTTTTAGGTAGTACATGTATTTATTGGGCACCTGTATATCTTTTTCTAGGAGTTGCTCATTTGTGTTCTTTATCCGTCTTTCTGAGGTTCTTTTTTTTAACTGGATTGTAAAAGTTCTTGCATAATTTTTTTAAGTACTTGCATATTAAAAAATAATCAGGGGTGCCTGGGTGGCATAGTCAGTTAAGTGTTCAACTCCTGGTTTTGGCTCAAGTCCTGATCTCAAGGTTGTGAGATCACACTCAGCGTAGAATCTGCTTGAGGCTTTCTCTCACAAACAAACCTTTCTCCCCAAACACAAAAACCTTCTCTGGACATCACCTATATTCCTAATATTTTCCTAAAATTTAAGTTACTTTAGACAATGGAACCACAGATTACTTATAAGTAAATTTTACCCCCACATCTACTAACCAAAACTTACTCATATCTACTAGCCAGAGAGATACTACACATTCACAGATATTGACAGAGGCATATTCCTGGAAATTTTAAAAGCTCAAAATAGACATTCTAATTAGACTATTTATCATCAGCAAGATGTAAGAGAGCAATATAGGAAGCACATTTATTAAGTGCCTGCTGTATATTTAAGACATATATTCTATAAGCGAAAAAAGCACAGGCACTTCCCTCATATAACACAGAGGTAGCCAATTTATTTTGCCCTCAGAAGAGGTCAGTCTTATTTGGTATCTTACTGGTGAGGTCAAAACTTTGTTCAAACTAAATGAAACTGCTTCAGAATAACAACATTCTCAGAACATACCACACTCATTTATAATATTTAAACTTTAATGATCTGGAATTTAGAGGAGCCTAGTAGTGCAGCAAATTCAAGAAAAACAGAATTTATAAAGAGAAACCATGAACTGGCATTGCTGCAGTTTAGTCTATTTGGGCACGTTAGTAATATCTACTTTGCCATGAATCGAAGGGCAATAAACATTTTGAAATGTCACAAGGTAAGTCACTAAGGATGCATCTAGAGAATATTTCCTAACAGTTTGCTTGATTAACAAAAATAATAATCCTTGAAAGTTCCCATTAACCAAGTTTTTAGATGACCTGAACACAAAAATATTACATTTTGTTTTATTACCAATAAAAATAGTAGTAGAAAACAAAGGAAAAATCAGACTAGCAGAAGCATCTGTCTTCTCAGAAAGCACTCTCATTATACCATTGCAGATATTTTCCCCTATCAAAGTAATCAGAAAGATAGATGACAGACAGTTCAATCAACTACTCTCACTTCATTGTAAACTTTTGTTTTTCACTTAGTAGAATCTGAATTGTTCTTCCATATCTTAAATATAATTCTGTAAAGTGACTGCTAATCGCTACATAGTCTTATCTGTGCTGTATCAACCTTTATGTACTTATTTCTTCATGACTGCAGAGAGAGGGAGACAGAAGCAGGGAAGGAGTGGAAGGAAGATGGATGAAATAGAGTATGACAGGGAGATAAATGGTAGAGGCCAGAAGCAGAGAAAACGAGGAAGCAAATCCTATGGGTTTGGTACGTGGTTCACTAGGTCTCCTGATGAAAACCATCTCCTATTTGTTGTCTGATTTCAGAGTGGCCATACAACTTAATGTACTGATTAGGACCCTGGCAAATTTGAAGAACCTCTGGCTTTTGAGCTAGAGATTGCTATTAGTAACTTTCTGTCTTGGAGCATGTCACCTCCACCATTTTAATCTTTGGTTTCCTCTCTATAGATTGGAGATTTATCTTCTAGGCTGCTTGCAAAATTTTTAAATTAAAACTAGGTAGTATATTTAGACTCTCTAGGAGACTGACAAGTTCTGGGTAAGCACTCAGCAAATATTAGATTAAGCCATATGAAACTGCTATATTTATAGATCAAAAAGATCAAATATTGGCAACTTACAGCTCAACCTAATGTTGATTTGTCCTTTTCTTTTTTTTTTTTTTTTTTAAGATTTTATTTATTTATTTGTCAGATAGTGCAGGAGCGAGCACAGGCAGACAGAGTGGCAGGCAGAGGCAGAGGAAGAAGCAGGTTCCCTGCCAAGCAAGGAGCCTGATGTGGGACTCGATCCCAGGACACTGGGATCATGACCTGAGCCGAAGGCAGCCGCTTAACCAACTGAGCCACCCAGGCGTCCCGATTTGTCCTTTTCTTTTAAACAGGTGGGAAGCCAGAGACCAACATCTCAGACACCTAACAGTATAGTACTCAGACCCTGCTCTTACTCCATTGCCCATGAGGAGCAAGACTACTCACCACTCTCGGTTCCACAGTAACTCCACGTACATGTATTTCCTTTAGATGATTGTGCTCTGGATCCTGGGCAATGTGCGTTTGACCCTTACACCACTAACAGAGTAAACCTATTTATTTGTTCCTTCTTGATGGTTGTCTGGTCCACCAACCAACCTTTTATCCTATTTTATATCCTCAAGAATATAACCTTGAAATAAGCCATCAAAAGGAAACTAATCTGGAGCACCTGGGTGGCTCAGTCAGTTAAGCATCCGACTCTTGATTTCAGCTCAGATCATGATCTCGGGGTCGGTGTTGGGCACAGAGCCTGATTAAAGATTCTCTCCCTACCCACGTGCTCTCTAAATAAAATTAAAAAAAAAAAAAGGGGGGGGGAAACTAATCTTTGATTGCTCAAAAACCTGTCCATTACTTGCCCACTGACCAAAACAAACTGAACTACTTTATATGTACTAAACACTCTCAGCCCTAGAATTCATTCTAATTTCAGATTACTGATGTATTAACTCCTTTGGTAACCAATACAACAATACTCACTCTTACACGATATACTGGCTTTGCCTGTCCCAAACACATACAAACATTCTATAAAGGTGAACATTTCACACTGTATTTTAATGATTTGTATCTGTTCTCTCTCCAGATTGAACAACTTCAGGCAGAAATAGCCTCTTACTCACCTCTGGATCCCCTAGTCCTAGAACTGCACCTACATGTAGGAGGGATTCAGGAAACATTTACTAAACCAAAGAAGTTAGACATTAATTAAGTCCAGCTAAATGAGAGTTCTCTTAAATATTTATATTTCAAAACACCTTATAATGAGAACCATCTTACAGCAAGAGGTCAAAAGAATGAGCTCTGGAATCAGAGTATCTGGTTCAAACTCCAGGTCTGTGACTTACCAGGTATGTGACCTTTGAGGCAGATTATTTAACTTCTCTGAGCCTAGCTCACATTTGTAAAGTGGGACTGAGAAACAGTAATATAATGAGCATATAATATGTATTTATATATAAGTAAAATATAAAGTTGTGATCTGTTACACAGAAAATTATATCATGTTCTAATAAATCTAAAAGTTTATAACTTGTCAAATAACCAAAACAATTTAAAGATTTATTTATTTGAGAGACAGAAAGAGGGAGAGCGAGCACGCACCAAGAGAGGAAGAGCAGAGGGAGGAGGAGAGAAGCACATCTGCTGAGTGTGAAGAGCCTGACTTGGGGCTTAATCCCACAACCCTGAGATCATGACCTGAGCTGAAATGAAAAGTCAGACTGAGCCACCCCGGAGTCCAGATAACCAAATTCTTACAATAAAAAAAGGCCATACAGCTTCATAAAGAATAAGCTGGTAACATGACAAACATCATTATTAGATAATTTCTCCCAACAAAGAGATATGTTCTGGCAATATATTCTGCCAACAAGTTGATCAGACTGGTAGCCAGACACCTGATCCAAACTGAGCAGACCAAGTTCTCTCTCCCAGGAATTTAATGCTGAAATGCTAATCAACTTTGGGTTTTATTATTATTATTATTATTACTATTGATAATCAGTTATATTAATATATAATAATAATATTGCTAATCAAACTTGTTGGTAGAGCAAAATAATATAGCCTGTAGTCATTTTCTGACATGAGTAGGAAGAAAGAGAGAAAACTGGTCTACAAAGAAAGAGTGAGAAATAAAGAACAAAACAGATGTACAGGGGGAAAAAAGGGACACATAAGAGATTGTGGGTCCTCTGAGTACCTAAGGGAATAGCTAGTTCCTGCTAACTCTCCAACTCCCACTCACTTAAATCCCTCCTAAAATTTGACTGGATTTTCTGCTCTCGGACACTATGTATCCTTACAATAAATTCCCTTTTCTGATTTTGATAATCTGGGATGGTTTCTATTACCAATAATCAAAATAATCTTAATTAAAACTCATCAGAAACTTATAAAAGTAGAAATAATAGGGACGCCTGGGTGGCTCAGTTGGTTAAGCGGCTGCCTTCGGCTCAGGTCATGATCCCAGCGTCCTGGGATCGAGTCCCACATCGGGCTCCTTGCTCGGCAGGGAACCTGCTTCTCCCTCTGCCTCTGCCTGCCTCTCTGTCTGCCTGTGCTCCCTCTCGCTCTGACAAATTAAAAAAAAAAAAAAATTAAAAAAAAAAAAAGTAGAAATAATATAAAATGTAACTATAACTCTATAAACCTTTACTGAGCATCCATAATGCTCTGGGATATTGAGGGCTTAGATCACATCTATACAAACTTTAAACCAATTCCAGTTTAAAATTTTAGGCTAAATTATCACAATACAGGTCTATGACATTGAGAAGACTAACTGGACACATTTAATGTTGTATATTCCAGCTAGCATGATTTGGGTTGGAAGGGAGGCACTGCCAAAGGCTTCAAACCAAAATCTCAGGAAACTCGAAAGTAATTTGATCCATGGTTTTGAAAGATTACACTGAAAATAAGATTTCAGCCTTCTATGAAAAAGTAAGTTCCAAATCTACTAACCCACTAACTATTCTTTTCTCACTGAGCTGAACACTGAGTAAATTGTCTGAATTCTGGTTAACCACAGCACGTGTATCACATTTAATATACATATAATACAAAGTTAGATACTTTGGAATTGTTCTGAAAAACATTAGTTTTGAAGAATAAAATCACTTACAAATAAATGGTCCTTGCCTCCTATGGAGTTTCAATTTGTATTAAAACTATCACTAAAACTGGAAAGAACTTTCTGATGTATCTGGATCCATGGCTATTTTTCAGTCTCCAATAAATGACAAACAGTAATAATAAAGACAACAATGTAAGACTTTTTTAATGCCTATTTTCTTATATGCTTATTTTAGTTTTTTTTTTTCTTTTTGTTGTTGTTTTGTTTTGGGGTCTTGGTTTGTTTCTCCCCTGATCGCCATCCCAGCATCTTTGAAGTCTTTAATGGTAGCACCAAATGACTTATTTGACCATCCCCACCATACCACATCACACTAGATGGGGATTCTGTTAGTTGCTGAAGAGATCTCTTCACTTAGAACCAAGAGAAATAATTTCAGGACAGGTATAGAGAAATATGCTTAGATCAAAACTATCTCTTGGCTCTGCATATGCACCTAATCTTATTGCTAGGTCGTACTGGTTGTCCTCCAGATCACCAGAAATTACTGTTACATCAAGTCAATATCAAACAGTTCCAGCCATATTTAAAGACCTCTTTACCCTTCACCACTGCACAACTATTTAAATAAATGAACACAAGGTATCATTAATGAAAGCAGGTAGAAAGGGCCATACTGTATACAGGGATCTATAACAGGCCCTCCAGGGTACTTGATCTTACCTCCTTTCAATGGGCTTGGAGAACAAAGCAGACAGACAATCCCCAAGGCACTCTTAACTCAATAGCTTACATCAGACTGGTCATCACCAGAACTGGTGTTTTAAAAATTTGTACCAAACAGGTGACTTACCAACCTAGGATCCCATGTGGAATTTCATTACCACGCCCGGCCTGCTACCTCCTGTGATGACCATGCCCAACTTGCCACCAGCTAAAACTCTGCCTCCTTGGGATTCTCTGATCTCAATGAGGTCATGAAAAATTTTCAGTGAGATCCCTCTCATAAGCATTCCTAGCTGGAAGGAAGTCAATAAAGCCCTAAAAATTCTAGCATTTCCCTTGCTAACCCATTTTCTAA
Source organism: Taxidea taxus jeffersonii (assembly GCA_003697995.1). NCBI lineage: Eukaryota > Metazoa > Chordata > Mammalia > Carnivora > Mustelidae > Taxidea > Taxidea taxus. The sequence goes on from RCUC01140360.1 coordinate 117,980, forward strand.
GAAATAATTCACTGGTCTGATTACCCAGGTTGAGATGAGAAATTGCAAGTAGTGTGGGGACAATTCACTGAACATATAAAATATATGGAAGCTTTTATTTATTTATCTTAAAAGCAAAATAGAAAGTAAGCTTTTTATTTTTTTAAGATTTTATTTTTATTTATTTAGGAGAGAGAGTATGCACACTCGCACGCAAGACAGCACGAACGGGGGTGGGGGGTCATGTGAGAGAGAAGCAGACTCCCTGCTCATCAAGGAGCCCAATGTGGGACTCGATCCCAGGACCCTGGGATCATGACCTGAGCCGAAGGCAGACACTTAACCAACTGAGCCACCCAGGCATCCAGAAAGTGAGCTTTTTTTTTTTTTT
>ML104114.1:0-16821 GCA_003697995.1 Taxidea taxus jeffersonii
TGTGTGTGTGTGTGTGTGTGTGTGTGTGTGTGTGTGTGGAGGGCAGGTGATAACTTTAAAGATCTACTCTCTTAACAGCTCTCAAGAATCCAATATGGTATTTTTAATTATATATTAGATACCCAGAACTCACTCATCTTGTATGTGGAAGTTTGTACCCTTTGACCAGCATCTCCCCAATTCCTCCACCCCCAGCCTCTGGCAACCAACAACCTGATCTACTCTATTTATGAGTTCTGTTTCTTTAGATCCCACATGTTAAGTGATGTCATACAGTATCTGTCTTTCTCTGACTTATTTTACTTAACGTAATGCCCTCCTCACCTATCTGTGTTGTCACAAAAGGCAGGACTTCCTTCTTCTTTATGGCTGAGTAATAATCCTTCATCTTTTAGGTGAAGACAATGTAAATATCCTGAGTCCCTAAGACCTTTAGACAGCAACTTAGCTTCAAATAAATCTATTTAGCTCACCACTTCCTACCCAGCGCCCAGTACATAGTCATTCTTTAGTAAATATTAGCAGAATGATGGTGAGTACAAGTGCATAGTGAAAGCTGTATGCTCAAAAGGGTCAAAATAGAAATCAATGAAGAAGGAAAAAGGGAGATTCCCACAGCCTAGGCTCTAGCCAGGACACATCTCAGTGACATTCCACATAAGTGTGATTAGTAAATTCTTGGCTGCCTCAGGGTATCTGTACTGTGGCATCCCACGCTGCCACAGATAATTCGTGGATTGTGTGCATTTTAAAGTTTTAAGATCTTTTATACTAAACAAATAAATTTTTCCTGTTGGGAAGAGCTATTTATTTAAGTGATACTGCTATGTTGTGATCTTGTTGTTTAAAAAGGATTTAGAGAGGGGACAATTAAGCTAAATTAAAAACCCTACCAAATCTATGCATTCTTGCTCATATTTTAACTACTAAAAAATTCATCTGGCTCACTGCATTGTAAAAATCAAATGGTAAAATCCTTTTGAGTATAACTAATAAATACAGAATTTCGTGCAGAATTTCATAGCTCTGGATTTTCATATTTTCTGGGATTCAAAATACTTCTGTAGTCTCACAAATCTTAATTTTGTTTCTAAAATAAATAGAAAGTTAAAGGTATTTTTGAAACGATGGTTGTGAAGCTTTTTTTTTCCTTTAACCAAAAGTGGGGTTTCTTAATCTCAGCATACTATTTCAAATCAGATCACTCTTTATTGTGGAGGACCTATCATTATAGGATTATAAAATGCTTTGTCGGAAGTGCTTTATAGGATGTTTAGCAGTATCCCTGGCCCCCCACCCACTAGATGCAACCCACACCCCAGCTGGGACTATCAAAACTGTCTCCAGACATTGACAATGTCCCCTGGGGGGCAAAATAACCTCCAGTTTTAAATGCCTGTACCAGGGAGAAGTGCAGTACAAAATTTATTTTATTTGGGGTTTTTTTAATTAAACCATTATTTATTCATTCACTAAACAAATGCCATGGAGTGCCAACTATGCACCAGGCACCTCTTCAAGTAACACTTCCTTTCCATCAATTTGCTCATGGCTACTCTGCTTTCGGGTTGTTACTCCTCAGAGTTGAGGAGTTGAGGAGAGGAGACTCACTGAATTCCCAAGCCTATACAGTCTTCAATGATAACCATACATTCCTTCTATTACTTTGGGCATCACATCCTACTGAAATAATGGAGAATAACTTTTTGGTGAAGAACTAAAATCATTATGACCTCACAGTCAAGGGAAAAGTGATTATTTTCTTTAAAGATTATTAACTTCTTTGAGAGAGAGAGCAGAGGGAAGGGCAGAAGGAGAAAGAGAATATCCAGCAGACTCCCTCCTCAGCACAGAGCCAGAAGTGGGGCTCAATGACACCAGGTCCCTGAGATCATGACCTGAGCCGAAACCAAGATGAGAAAGAGTGGCTCAAGTCACCAGCATTTATGCACAGCCATAGCCCATATTTCCACACACCCAGTTTCTGCTTATTCCTGTCTTGAAATCTGAGTGCCAAAGAAGAGTGCCTTCCTTACTGCAATCTCTTTCCCTCACTCCCTCCCTGCCTCTCCTGCTCTAAGAATATACTACATACTGGAGGTCTTTAATGGTTTTGTCATGCAGTCCAGAAGGAAGTAAACATTTTCTGCCTTCCTAATCCAAACTAGAAAGTTTACAATTCTTGCATGACATGATTTGCTGCATTATGTTTGTTTCTGTCCACTTGGTGAACATGCAAACTGGTCAGAAACAGATTTTATTTAGATTAGTCCTAAATGATACCCTGTCCTGTGATTGTTGCTGGAAACAATCCTTAACAGTCTAAGATTTTACCAGTAATTGCTTGGGTTTTGTCATCTCACAAGGCTTTGTTTCTGGCAAATGTTGAATACTTAAACATGGGCTATGTGGTCAAAAAGAATTCTTGAGAAGGAATTAAGCAGTGGGAAGGTCGGAGTAGAAGGGCTCGTAATGTTACCAGCCACACCATGTATTTAACCAATTCAAAAGCCTCACTCTCCATTTGTTACCAGCTAGAGGATTTTTATTAGTACCAAGATCATAAGCAAATCATTGTGCAAAAGTGCAGAATAGAGGCAGCTAGTGAGCTGCAAACCATGGTCGAAATGATGCAGCAATGACAGAGGAGCAGGGCATTTTCTGAGGATTGATAGCTAGCTGGGGCTGGCTGAAGGTCCAAGATATTGTCAAGGGATATTAACTCCAGCTGCTTTTTCAAACCTAAATTGCCTGTAGTATGGCAGCGATTGCTATTACATGAGTAGATTGCTATATGGAAGAGGAGATTTCTTTTAAACCTAAGAAAAATGCAGTTGTTATGCGAAGACCATGGCTGAAAGCATTCAACTTTGAAAGTGGAGTCAATAATATGACTGTGCTCATAACTGTTTTTCATGAATTAAATACTTACCTGTGCCATGCCTTTGACCTACAGTCACAAGACTAACGTATCTTTGGGGCCACCCCAGCTGATCGTAGCCTAATTGCTTACATTCCCCGTTCTTTGGAGCACCAGAGCATCTAGAAAATGAAAAAAATAAATGCATTTTCCTACTGAAGAGGATGAAAGAAACCTTGGTCTTGGAGAATAATTTAAAATAAGGAGTAGTTCCATCTATGAGTTGTATTGTTTGCAGGCTCTTTGCCTACCACCTTAATTTGTTCAGGCCCCAGACTGTGTCAGTTTGCACCACTGAATCAAATAGTGGGGGCGGGGGGCATTGGTGGTATAGTGGTGAGAATAGCTGCCTTCCAAATAGTGGAGGGGCAGGTCAAAATCCCATATTCATGAACCACAGCCGCCATTTTATGTCACTACCTCTCTTACAACTTCTTGGACTTTCTAATATAGTTGATAGCGGAGGGAGTCCAATTCAACCATTGAAAGAACTAAACCTTCTATAAGGTGTTATCAAATGGATGTTATGTGGGGTGGGAAGATTCATTCACTGTCCATTTACATGATCAGTCGACCAGGGTTGACGCTGTTCAAGGTGCTGTGGAAGATATAAACATTATATCCCATGGTTTCCACTCTCCATTTCTATATAACCTTGTTCAGGAGAAAAGTAGTAGAGAAAAATAATAAGTTAAACAACAAGATCGCAAACAATGTAGGACAAATATAGTTTCTTCCTCATCTTTCTGAATCAGAATCCCTGACCCTCATCTCAGGTGTTTCTGAAGCTCAGCAAAGCCCAAGGGGTTGTGAACCACTGGAAAGGATACTAAGGATTGGTGATAAAGTAAAACATAAGGAAAAATCAAACTGTGGCCAAGAGCAGAGGGGGTGAAGGAAGGAGGTGAATGGAAATCCCCTCAGAGAAACATGTTTCTCCATGTTCTACATTCTAGAGTTCAAATCCCACCTTTTATTCATTAAGAAGCTTTCATATTCATAAATGCAGAATCAGGCAGGACAAAACTTCCCATCTAGAGTTGAGACAGAGACGGAGGTCTCTGCTGATTTGTTCTTCAAAGATACAACTTCAAGAGCAAGAGAATTATTTTCTATCAATTGTTTTAATTGAACCTGGAGACTAGTGAAAACTTGTTCATTGGAGTTTGGAGAGCATGGACACACGTGTGAGTGTATAATTGTGATGCAGAATCTCATGACCAGAATTTGGTCATGTTCCTTCTGTGCCTACCAGCCAGGATGGTAGAGAAAATAGGTTTAAATCACCAAATACATGCCAGATATTATGAGCAAAGTTTTTCCACATTTTAAAAAACACTTCAGGGGCGCCTGGGTGGCTCAGTGGGTTAAAGCCCACAGTGGGTTGAAGCCTCTGCCTTCGGCTCAGGTCCTGACCCCAGGGTCCTAGGATTGAGCCCCACATTGGGCTCTTGGCTCAGCGGGGAGTCTGCTTCCCCCCCACCCCCCTCTCTCTACCTGCCTTTCTGCCTACTTGTGATCTCTCTCTGTCAAATAAATAAATAAAATCTTTAAAAAATAAACAGATAAATAAATAAATAAATAAAATAAAAAAACACTTCAACTTTCAGTTAAAATGGAAAAGCCAGGAGACAAGAGAACATCCAAAGAATAATAACCAAAAAATAATTTTTCCAATTGAATAAAATTACTTATCTTACAATGTTAGGGATGGAGAAAGCCAAAGATACAGTGACTTTAAGTATTTAAAAGTTTTGCATACTTTGGCCTGTCCTTATCATCTAGAGGAAATAGGATTTATTGACGGGAGAAAAAAATTCAGTCACAGAAAAAAAAAAAAGAACTTTGTAAAAAGAAATGTAAACATTTTAAAAAATTATATAAAAAATTATACAGTCCAACTTGATGGATTGGCCTCAGGAAACCAACATTGGATTATAAATGGTGAAGTGCTGGTGAATGTTTAATAAACTGCTCTGTGGGAGGGAAGAAAGCTCCAGTGTGTAGCGTTTGCTGATTCCCATGGTGTAAATATTCCCACCATGGCCGATTTCAAGCTGCCAGCATGACGTCACCAAATCTGGAGTTGGGAAGAGAGGCACTAGCACACCATCATATAGTATTTCCCCTTCCAGATACAACAGACTATGAAGAGCATAGGTACTAGTAAAATACAACAAAATAGTTAATAAATACTGAGTTTTGAGTGTGTATTGCCTTTTTAAAAATGTAATTTTCTGAAAGTCACATATATAGAAGTTTAATAATGGCTCTGTTTGACAATTGATACTCAAAATTCCTGAAATTTTAAGTCTGCTCTTAAGAGCCATTATGAACCAGCTCTAATCACTGTCTTAAGTTAAATGGTGGGGAACCACAGAAATTTACGTTCTCAAAACGGCCTTCCTTGACAGTCTTAAATATTTTCCTTTGACTTTAATCAACTGTTTATATAAGAACCAATTAAACAAAAAAAATTTTTTTGCTGCAAAGTTTTATCAAAAACTCTATGGCTTTAAGTCAGTGGTTCTTAACCAAGGGAATTTTGCTCCAAGGGGGACACTGACAATAATTAGAGACATTTTTGGTTGTCACAACTGGGGTGGAGTTGTGGGTAGAGGTATGGGGTAGAGGTGGGGTAGAGCTGACATCTAGTGGGTACAGACTAGAGATACTACTACACATTCTACAATGCTCAGGACAGTCCCCCATCCAACCCCAAAATCCTAACAGTGCTGAGACTAAGCCTTCTCTGGGTCTTCTGTGTATGATGAAATGTGATAAATTTCTTTATAATTTAGTATCAGTCTCTCTCCTAAAATATTCCCCTCTATCAAATACTAAGAATTTTATAACCCATTCTATCTCCCCTTCCTTCTTCACTAGCAGCAACTATATTAATCCTTGTGCTTGCCCCTTTCTAGGACTCTTTTTGTTTTTATTCTAATGTCATTGTACCAAGTCTTTTGTTAATAAGACAAATTATTTTTAGAACTGAGAAGAGGATGAATAACTGGGTGGGCAGTTGGATGGACAGTGGGATGAATGCCTCAAAGGATATCTGGATGTATGATAGATGATTGGATGGGGCAAATTTTTTTAAAAGAAAAAAAGAAGAAAGAAGAAAAAATGACATTTTGCTTTGGAAATGGAAAACACTGAAAACTATTGGATGGCTTCCTATAACTTTTAAAAGTTCCTTCCTGTGTAACTTTTAAAATATTTGCATGAAATACATTGAAATAAATATTTCTAATTTCAGAGAAAAAATGATCCCTATTCTCTTGCATCCCTGGTGTCCTTCAAAGTTAAGAAGATGCCTTATAAAGATCAACCAGCAAAACTCCCAGAGGGAGGCATAGCAGTGAGTATCTGAAAAATATAGAGGCGCAATAATTTCGTTAAATACTTATTTTTTAAATCACCGTTCATCTTGTGCTATATTTAAGTGCTTATTATATTGACTTGAGGAAAGTTTCCTTCTCCAGATCACTATTTTCTTATCTCCATCTGGAAATGACTTAGTATTGTTTGATCAAATTTTTAAACTGAAAGTTTTATTTATTTACTTATATTTATTTATTAATTTCTACTAAAAAAAAATCACAGGGCAGGACCAATACTACTTTTTAAACAAGCCATTTTATTTGGAAGAAGTCCAGATAGCAATGATTATAATGCAATTGTCCTGATTGTTTAATTTTAAAGACAGCATGATGAGTTGGGGGGGGGGAGGAATCTCCTCCTTAGGGACAACCGGATGACCCTAGCCATCTTTCCTTTCCATGCAAAGAACTATAATTTTCAGCTGGAAAAAAAAAAAAAGAGTACACTATGTGCTTCATTTGAATGAAATGTTATTTTTAAACTGGGGCTATTAAACTTTATTGATGGGGGTCTCTATCACAATACAACTGCTGTCATCCTCAGCAGATGGCAGGGCCACAGAGAGGGGATGGGGACACAGGGGACAGAGGATGAGCAGGCACAGTCACCCAAACCCTGAGTTTACAATGAAGATGATCACAGCCAGAGTTCTGGGAAAAATAGTAAGATTTAAATCTTCGCCTCTGGGTCCTTCTCTGGATACAACCTCCACTTGAACCCTGGTTACTCGCAGTGCAATTTGCAGACAGCAGCCTCTCTATCACCTAGGAAATCATGAGAAATTCAGAAACAAGCCTCACTCAAGACCTGCTGAGTCAGGACCTGCATTTTATCACAATCACAGGGCATCAGGTCCACAGTACAGTCTGAGAAGCACTGCTTGGTGTGGTATATAAGTTGATACTGTCATGACGTCTTATCAGCCTAGGTCTTAAAATGTAGTTATAAAATTTAATCTTTCTAGCCTAATCTACTTCTAGCAATTTAAATTAGATGAATCCTTTGATTAGTGATTTTCAACCCTGAGTATCCAAAGCATCATCACTCACACGACTTTAAATACATACATGCTAAGACCTCACCACAAATATCAGGATTGAGGATGTCTGTCGGGTACAACCCTGGCACTGTGCTTTATAAACACTGAGAGGCTAGGACTTCTAGAACTATGTTGAATAGCAGTGGTGATAGTGGACAGCCGTGCCATGTTCCTGACCTTAGAGGAAAAGCTCTTAGTTTTTCCCCATTGAGAATGATATTCACTGTGGATTTTTCATAGATGGCTTTGATGATATTGAGGTATGTGCCCTCTATCCCTACACTTTGAAGAATTTTGATCAAGAAAGGATGCTGTACTTTGTCAAATGCTTTTTCAGCATCTATTGAGAGTATCAGATGCAAATAAATAAATAAAATAAAAGTACCGAGAGGGGCTCCTGGGTGGCTCAGTTGGTTAAGCGTCAGACCCTTGATCTCAACTCAGGTCTTGATCTCAGGGTTGTGAGTTCAAGCCCTGTGTTGGGCTCCACCCCGGGTGTGGAACTTACTTAAAAAATTAAAAATTAACGGTGGCTTAGTGGGTTAAAGCCTCTGCCCTCAGCTCGGGTCGTGATCTCAGGGTCCTGGGATCGAGCCCCGCATCCGGCTCTCTGCTCAGCAGGGAGCCTGCTTCCTCCCTTTCTTTCTGCCTGCCTCTCTGCCTACTTGTGATCTCTGTCTGTCAAATAAATAAAATCTTTTAAAAAATTAAAAATAAAATAAAAGCACTAGGACTCTCTAGCACAGGGCTAGGCAACACAGAGCAAGACCCACATTTCAAATGGGTTTCAGAAAGAAACTGAGGGTTGCTGGAGGGAAGAGGGGCAGGGGATGAGATAAGTGGGTGATGGGCATGAAGGAGGCCACTTGATGGAATGAGCACTAGGTGTTACAGGCAACTAATGAGTCACTAAACTCTACCTCTGAAACTAAGAATATACTATATGGGTGAATTAATTAAGTAAATTTTTAAAAATCAAATTTAAATAAAAAACAACAAAAATGGAATTATTTTACTAAACACACACACACACATACACACACACACACATGCCCTTGGGCTTCATCCTGGCTCCACCCACTTTGATTAGGAAAACTTCAGGAAATCACTGTACCTCCCTCAGGCTGTTATATTCACCTGAAAGCATTGTTGAGAAGATTAGTAAAATGATGTCTCTGAAGCCCTGCATTATACCTGGAACAAGGTACACCTCAATTCTCAGTAATAGTAACCCTCCCAAAATTTCTCACCCTCCCTGGCTAAGTCAAGGAAGCCTAGCTTGGAAATGTCAAAATATTTTCATAAATTTTGGAGGCATTTTAAAGTAAGGACTGCCACATCTTTCTTCATTTATCTCCACTTTCTTTCCCACACAAGATGTCTGCTGTAGTTTGGATTTACGTTCAACCTAGAAGACAGAGGCTTTGGGTTTTAATATAGAATGTTCATCCAAAGAGGTTCAAAGGCTTGTCTCTCTCAGGGAGATAAATCTGGGTCACTTTGTTTTCTCAGAGCATGTGTTCCATACCAGAAACATATGTTACAGCCAATCCCGTCAACAGTGTTGGGTCTTTCTGTACTGGCCACAGGTGACAGCCTGCTGCTCTCAACTCATCTCAAAAGATCCACAAAATCATCTGATACATGTTCTTCCTCCATCCCCACCACCCTTGTCAGTGTATTTTTTAAAAGCCCTATTATCTGAGGTGAATGATTTACCACATCATTTATGGTAAGGTTATTGGAAAACATTTAGGAATGAAGGTGCTGTCGGGTCTCCCAATACCTGACAGAGTGGAAACCTGGCTGGTGGAAAGTTTGCTCTGTGCTGCAGGGAAATGATTTTCCTGTGGCTTGGTTTGAGAGGACTGTACTCTGAGCTGGCTGATTTTTTTTAAGTGAGTTCTTCTCAAAGGTCATTTTTATCTGGAAAAGAATGCAGCAGAAGGGAATTGCTTTCAGGTGCTCTATCAGTTGGACTAGGTTGAGAACCATAACAGCTCCAATCCATGCTCTGCCAATGGGGAAACCCTCTCAGATACTTCTTTTGTAAGGAGACTTGTTTTCCTATGCCCTTGTGGGGGAATGGGATAATTAGTTTGTATTCCCTTGTCAACATGGTCATGATTCAACCATTTCTGGAGCCCCATGTGAGCTTCACACATTGAAGGAAAGAGCGCCCCCATCTGCTACCTGCAGCATGTCTGTGTTTGTAAGGAACTCTTGAAACATGACCCTTGCTGTGTTCAGAGATAAGGGAAAGGTGGCCTGATGCAAAGGGCTATGATTGAACGCTCAATCATTACAGCACAGCAGTAAAAACAGGATTCAGTTACTTGAACACTTTCTTTGCTTAGCAACAAACATTGGCATTTATATGTTGTCCCACTAGAGCTGAATTCCATAATTGACACCTAGAAGGGAGTATTATTGTCTAATATAACTCCAACAGTAGTTATTATAGAAGAGTTCATGAGAATCCTTATTGAAAACCTCATACAAAAACTGTGAATCCATTTCATTTGTTAGCACAACTTCAGAACCTTAACATAGAATTACTATATTAAACAACTGTTTGGAGTTCAAACTGCTTATCTCATAGGGGTTATTTAAATGTTGTTAAAATGTGCATCCAGCTGGTCCACCTTATGATATTATTTTGTTCTATATGGGACTGTAGGTAGGGTATCTTGGTACATTCATTTAAAACATTCCTGTGACCCCTATGAAGTATGTTTACACAAGATTTTGTGATACATAAATACAGATGTCAACATTAATCACAGTTGCAAATACAAGGGAGCTTTTTCCTTCTACCTTGGTATTTTGTCAAAATATACAAAAACATATCATAAATGTCAATGATAAAATGTAGGCATATTAAAATTTTATTTATAGTCTTTCAACCATAATAAAGAACAATAAGATTTATGACGTGATGAGGGTAAGATTAAATGTTCCCTACTTAGCATCACTTTAAGAAAATCTAAACCACTTAAAATTTATGAATCTCACTTCCTAAAGTTGCAGATAATTATAAGTGAATTGTTAAAATTCCATGCCATTTCTTTAAATAGCTGTAGGTTCTTGATACATGAAAATAATCTGGAACAGTTTGTTGATTAGTTGGCACACACTTCAGTTTTTCTCCCTAAATTTTAAGTACTTACTTCAGTTAGTCAACATTATCCTTCTTCCTTAAAACAGTGGATATATGTAATCGCTTGCCCATATTCTCAAGGAAACTTTAGTCCTCAGTATACCCTACCTTCTGCCCTGGGACCACCTTCTTAATGAATGACTCTTATAAGGAGGGACTTAAGTAAATGGGCGAATCACAACGTTGTGTGAGATTACACAAAATGTTCTAGAGCTGTGCGGTCCAGTGTGGTGGCAGTCAGCCACATGCAGTTAGTGAGTACCTGAGAGGTGGCTGTGGTGAGCATGAACTAGTAGTTTTACTTTATTTTAATTCATTTAAATGTAAACCTAAAAACTGTTGCTGTGTAAGGTGTTTGTCCATTAAATGCAGCTGTGTTTTTTCTGTGAGACTACATTTCCCTTTAACCACTGAAAATCTAGTTTGTTGTTATGTGCTGCACATATTGAATACACATTGAATTTTGGAGACTTCATTTTAAAAATAGGCAGAGTTTTAAATGTTTAGGGGATATTTTGGTATCAACTGCATGTTGAAATAATAGTTTTGATATTTAGGGCTAAATAAATTATTAAAATTAACCTCTCCTCTTTTTTAACGTGGCTACTGAAAATTCTCAAATTACACATGTGGGTTACATTATATTTCTATTGGCTCGCACTGATCTAGAGCAGGGTTACAGAATGTTTCAGCTTAGAGCTGATGATCATACCTACAGAGCTTCAGAGAACATGGGGTATTTAATCTTATTTAAAATGAATGATACACTAAATACACTAAATCAGTATTTTGTCATAAAAAAAAAACAAAAATTAAGACCTATTTTTCTCCCTATTAGTATCTGGTGGATAACTAAGTTTCTTGTGGGTTTATCGAAATGAGCTACAAGACAAACATAAATATTAACAAAGTTTTAGCATTTTCCAACATTTTATTTCTTGGCAAGCTTTCCCAAAACCATTCTGTAATTTCCACAGCTCTAATACAAATTTAAATAAGCTTTGGTCCTATAAAAGTGATCCAGTGTCTTTCCCTAGTAAGCTTGCCTTTGTAGGTTAAGTTTCTAATTTATACAGAGCAATGACTCTCAGGAAAAGTTGGGCTTTACCTGTTTCCGGCCATGAAGGAAATGACCCATTGGCATTTATACACATGAATAAGTCAAATGACTCCCTGATCAATATGTCCTCAGAAAGAACTCCCTTTCCAAGACACATACGACTCTCCAATGATGCGTCATCCTTGACTCTTTATCCACCTCTTTCCAGCAACAACCAATTAGCTCCCCTGCACTGGAAATCTGGAGAAATGCTCTGGGGCACTGTTGTTGATTTTCTGTATTTCCACTGTCCTCAATGTAGTGACTTCTTGACTATGCGGTGCAAAGCCTAGATAAGTTTAGGAAAACACCAGGGGCCAAGGAAGGTCTTTGCAGCTGCTTGCATTTTAAATTGAGAAGGTTGGGCAGCCTAAGGGCCAAGTGGATGTCCTAAAGGCAGCAGGCAAGAAAAGCAGAATGCAGGCGCAGGGGGAAAGTTTTCCAGTTTGCTTTCTTTTAAAACTCTTTGTCCTTTCCTCCTGGTTAATTACATAGGATGACTTACAGGAAATGCACATGACATGTGTAATCTTAACTTGTAAAATACTCAGAGAAAGGGAATAACGTCGTATTTTTTAAGTGAACATAATGTTACTGGGAGCAGACTGATGACCATTTGGGTGATGAGATTTTCAGAATTTTGGAACTGAAAAGGACAGGAGGAATCATCTGCTCTCAAATGTTTTTAAGACACTAATGTCGGGAACTTTGGAAGTGACTGCAAATGAAAAGCCAATAGATTTTGTAATTATACCTATAAGCTGCTTTCTGCTTCAGGAGACCCTAATAAGCATATCCTGTTCAATTTAATATTGTATTTATATTTTTCATCACTGCTGGGAAAAAAAATAGCCTTCACATATCATTATTAACTCTTTGTAAGTGACCTTCCCTACTTGTTTCTACAAAGTGACCAGTTTTTAGATAATAACATCAAAACCTATACTAGCCGAGAAGCAAAGGAACCCAGCAAAGTCACTGGTAGCTCTATTGCTTTTTACTAACCTAACAATTTGAACAGAACAGTGTGTGGCCCTCTGGCCCTTCTTTCTCCATAAAACTGGGATGGTTTTCCATGCTTAACATGACACCATGAGAGTCAATTTAAGGTATTAATTAGGTAAATTAAGGTATTAATTAGGTAAATCAGGAGAGGGAGAAACATGGTTGCTTGTGTTACTGTAAATTACCTATTGATAAATTTTGGGATCTCTAGTACATGCACCAAATATAGCCTGAAACTATGTTGTTTCCTCAGTGCACTTAGAGGTACACTCAGAGGGAAGAAACAGTTATAAGAAACTTCAGAATTGGGGCACTTGGGCGGCTCAGTTGGTTAAACTCTGCTTTCCGCCCAGGTCATGATCCCAGGGGTTCTCAGCAGGGAGTCTGCTGCTTCCCCAGCCTGCTGCTCTGCCTCCATGCATGCACGTTCTCTCTCTGTCAAATAAATAAATAAAATCTTTAAAAAAAAAAAAAAAAAAAGCAGGGGTGCCTGGGTGGCTCAGTGGGTAAAGCCTCTGCCTTCGGCTCAGGTCATGATCTCAGGGTCCTGGGATCGAGCCCCATGCTCCCTGCTCAGCAGAGAGCCTGCTTTCCCCTCTCTCTCTGCCCGCTGCTCTGCCTACTTGTGATCTCTCTCTCTCTCTCTCTCTCTCTGTCAAATAAATAAATAAAATCTTTAAAAAGAAAAGAAACCTCAGAATTTTCCATGGCTCCATATTTCCTCTCTCCTGGCTAACTGTAACTGGCTGGTATGTACATGATCACTACTATCCCTTGTGGTTCTAAATTTCTGAAGTTCTCATTATTGAAACCGTAAGAGTCTGCTTCCAGCAATATTAGGATCATTTTGAAAGACAACTTCATGTCCTTTCTCTGAGCACCTTATGATGAAGTTTGAGCTCTGCTTTCATAAGTGTTACTAGATGTAATTCACCAAGGGAAAGGAATAGAGAGAGAGGTGATTCAGAAGTCATCAGTCCCTGTCTTGCTCATGCAGCCGTGTACACGTAAAGGATCAGTGTAGAGTAAGTTATGCGGTTGCAGAATCCAGGGGCATCATGACTGCTTTGAGTCCTTGCAGTGCATTGTTTCATGCACCAGCTGTCCTGTCTTTAGACTGCGGCAAGCGGGATGAGGCTAATCGCAGCATGGTCTTGGAATGCTGCATTTCCTGCTGATGTGTTGGATGAAATGGGGACTGCTTGGCAACGGGAGTTAGCAGGCAAAGGAGGAAGGGATAAGGTGAGCAGGTTAAAGCCAGCCTCTTTCTCACTGAGAGCAGGGATTCAAGTCCCTGGCACCATTGTGCGTGTGGAATGACTAGCAGTCTCTCTACTCCTGTTGCCTTTGCTTAGTCTGAATGTAAATGATATCTGGGGCTGGAGAATTGAGTGAATTAAGTCATCAGGATGTCCGCCACATGGGGGAAATGGACAAAGATGAAGGAGCAATGAAAAGCCAGACAAGCTGAGAAGTACAGAGGGAGGATACTCTAATTTAAGAATGCAGAGAAAAGAGCAGAGCATGGTCAGGACCCCATACTTTGGTGCAGGCTACGAAAACACCCCTATGTGTCCAGCCAGGACTCATCCCAGGGCCATCGACCTTGGCCATGCCTCTACTATCTCCTGATTGGTGGGTTAGAGAACCGTGGCCTAGAGCTCCTTAGCACGTGTTGGGCTCTGATCCATGATCCTTCCAATGAGCACAGTTAAAGTGAGAAGAACTTGGACTGGTTTAACTGAGCAGTGCTTACTTCTCTCTAAAACCAGATAGGCTTGCCTTGGTGAATGATATTTTTAGATCCAAGAATATTTTTACTTCTCTCTTCTTTGGCAGAGGGTGTTAGCAGCATGGCTGGCCTCTTCTTGGTTTTGTCTGGGGGCCTACAGCTTCTTTGCTGACTGGGTCTCCAAGGACACACGGGCAGGAGAGCTGCTCTGCCCGTGTAGGGAGGAAGAGGTGACGCACAGACACTGCATGCAGGTCTGCTGAGAGGTTCTTCCTTTCCTCCAAATTCCCTAGCAACAGTGGGGAATAAAGTGAGTTCTAGTAGCAACTGAAACCTGGACTTAGGATTGAAGGCAGCTCCATTGCATCTGGACAATTAGCACTCACTTTGCTCACTGAGCCTCTCTGGGACTCAATTATCTCATCTGTAAAATGGGGGGGTTTGATTAGACAATGTCTAATCTTTTTTTCATATTCAGCAGTCTGATGGATCCAACTCAACTCACCTGTCAATGAGGTTAGCTCAGTTCTGTGGAGAAATGTGTATGGACAGACTTGGCCTTGTGGAGGGTCTACTTTTAGTCATTACTGCCATAAAAGGTCCAGCCCAATTTAAGGCCATTCCTTTCCACCTCGTTGGTTCTAAGTCTTGGTCCATCTCAATTCCATGTCAGGGTTTCTGGGCTTATCTAAGCCAAACACACACCAGGTGTCTGTAATTAGATCTTCCATCCAACCTGGGGGACCTGAGAATGTGCTGGTTTTTAAGATTCTATGTTTGAGTGATTTAGACATTCAGATCTCCCTGGGATGATTTCAACTATTATATGGAACTTTTCAGAATGAACCCCCCAGTATTATACTGGTAATTACTGCTTTATTTCACCCAAGAGTTGGAGCTCATTTGCTTTATTTTCCATTTCAGATTAAGACATCCGTTATTTGGGCAACCCCAAATGTTTCCTTCTCAATCCCATTATGGGTAATAATACTAGCAATACTCCTTGGATTATTGGTTCTGGCCATCTTAACCTTAGCTTTATGGAAGGTAAGTTTATTTCTTTTATTTTTCTTGTTGATTAGAGAAGCCACTGAGAGGATTTACAAGGATACACCTAGAGATTCAGAAAGACAATGCCAGAGGCATGATTTGGGAATTTTTAATAGTCCAAAAGGCATAACGGGAAAATTGCATCATGTTTGTTTTGGCAAACTTACTATGTGTGTATAGCTGACATGTAAGAAGACCAAGAGTGTTTAATGCTGCTTTTATTGAGTTTTCTTGTGAAGAAATACAGAGAGAGTTAGACTTTCTTAGCTGAGACCTATGATCCTCTTTCCAGTATGCTTGGATCAAGATCTCAAGCTTTTTTACTGACGTGGTCCTACAAGCAATCCTCTGAGATGTTTCTCTATAAGCACTATGCAGATGCAATTTATATAGTAATTAACTGATACTTGCACTATCAGGCCAAATCATGCATGTTATATTCTTGAACTTGTTTTTTTGATCTTGCCAATTAGTCCAACTCCATTAGGAAGATTTAATGTACTCTTTCATGTGTTTTACTGAAGTTTATTGTAAAAATCTGCAATAGGCATTAATTACTGGCCCAAAACCAATATGACTGCCCAGTTTCACAGAGCTTTCCATTCCAAAATAGGAACAGTGTCACAATTACATAACTATAAGAGTAATTAATCTGGTCACATCTGAGTTAACTACTTTTGTTGTGGTTCCCCAAAATCATAACGTATTTCTATTTTAAAACAGTTATGTGGCTTACTTAGTAAACTGAGGAAACCTTGCCATGTGAGTGAAATATGGCTTTCTTGATCATTATTGTAAGCTGTTTTGTGCCATCCTGAGCCTACAGAGTCCACTGCATAGTTTGTCTTTAGAAGTAGACTCTTACATTATTCTGTTTTTTCTACTATCTTTGTTTCCATAAATGATACTATGACATATAGCAATTGACAGAATATGGTACTAGTCCTGAAAAAAAAAAAAGACAACTCAATAGTTATCAATGAAACCCAGTGAATTTGGCTTCCAGTGTAAGAAACAGTAAGAATTGAGGTTCCATGTTTCTAAGCCAAATACAATAGAAATTCGGGAGGATGAAGATTCTAGAATCACTTCTTCCTCAAGCTGCTGGTTGATCTTTGGAAATTCACTAAGATGTTCTGAGAATGAAAGAAATGATCAATCTGCTTTTCCTCTGTATGCTATGTGTTCCACAAGTACAGAGAGATATGCAAACATCTCTCTTTTTCCTAAATTCCATCCCAAGGTAGCCTACAGTACACTTCAGCAGTTAGTGCTTCTGCCGGCTCCAGAAAGCATCCAGAAAAGCAGACAGGAAGTCTTTGGGCCTTGTAGCTAAAACATCAGGAAAAAATGCCAGGTCCACAAGTGGATCATACAAAACAGGGACATTAGGGGCACCTGGGTGGCTCAGTGGGTTAAAGCCTCTGCC
>ML104114.1:23741-34603 GCA_003697995.1 Taxidea taxus jeffersonii
AAAAAGATGAAGTTAAAAAGAACAAATTCTCCCAGAACTTATTTTAAATTCTGAATTTCATTTTAATTTTAAATTCTCCCAGAATTTATTATTATTAAAAATAATAAGGGCTTCCGGGTATGAAAGTGTGGAGCTGAGCCCTCCACCTAGTTACAGAGTCCAGATGAGAACCACAGAACTCCTGTCCTCTTCTGCTGTGCAAACTCTCTTTAGATTCATGCAAATGAGGAGACATTCTCAACATCCTTCAACACCAAAAAAGTTAGATAGAACTTTTATTTATATGGATAGAGAAACTCATGCTTTAGGTCATTCACAAATATTGAATCTGACTCCCAAAGCCACAGGGACTTGAGAATTTGAGAACAGTGTGCTTTAAATAGTACTCCTCACACTAAAAAGCTACTGGTTAGAAGCCTACACGGTGGAATAAACTTAATTTGTCATATCAAAATATCTAGACATTTCCAGTTTCATTTTAGGGAACTGCAATCTCATCTAATGTCCTGCCAAGGCCACAGACCATCGCTGTCTAGTGACCTCATTGCTTAGAAGACAAATCTGATGTTTTGTTTCCATCTTTGGAAACCAGGGGTAATGAAGGATTAACCCCTGGCAAATAGAACTCCTGTTTAATCCTCAACCTAGGAGGTCTGTTAACTACATCAGCATAACGTCTGTTCCTATGTAATTCAGGTTCGGTGATGTTCAAATGTTATACTTTATTTTTAAATCAAGATGCTATGTGTACACTTGCAAGAATGAATCTCTCATAACTCACTCCCCTGTTAGACAAACAGCAAGGAAGACTGGGGTCCTTTTGATTTGAACCATGGGTCAAGGAAAGGTAATGATGTGAATATACCCAGTGCTGCAATGTGAAGCCATCGTGGGGCCGGTGGGCATTTCCTTTTGGCTGGGTAGAAGACAGGGGTATACAGAAGACATTGTATTTTCCTTCTGGCTGGGTAGAAGACAGGGGTATACAGAAGACACTGTATTTTCCCTTTAAGTGTTTGGATCACACTCTGTTCAAGAATTAGTTTTATCAGGACGCCTGGGTGGCTCATTTGGTTAAGCGGCTGCCTTCGGCTCAGGTCATGATCCCAGCGTCCTGGGATCGAGTCCTGCATTGGGCTCCTTGCTCAGCAGGGAGCCTGCTTCTCCCTCTGCCTCTGCCTGCCTCTCTGTCTGCCTGTGCTCGCTCTCTCTCTAACTAATAAATAAATAAAAATCTTAAAAAAAAATTAGTTTTATCCACAGGTGTTGGAAGGTATGTGTGTGACATATAAGTGTATGTCTGTGTAGGAGAGACAGAGAGAATATGTGTGTGTAGAGAGGAGAATCTGTAATGCACAGTGGTGGGAAAATCCTTGAAGGGAGCTGCACTGGGAGAGCAGAAGGTCCTGTAAAGTCTCCTAAGGAGACTCAGACATGCAGACACATCGTGTTGTGGGCAGGGATGGGCACCACGTGGAGCTCTGGTAGGGAGAAGTGGTGTTTCCTTCAAGACAGACTGAGATCTGCAGCATGGGGGTTAGAAAAGGGAAGCTTTGTAGAGTGACAAAACTGAGGACAGGGGAGCAAGGACAAACAGGAGTCCCCTACAAAGAACGTCATCTCCTGGGTGCTCTGCCCAAGGACAATGGGAAAGTAAAGTTTAGCATGAAGTTTCTAACTTCTTTCCCTCCTATGTTACAGTGCCATTCGGGAATCCCATTTCAGTGGAATTTGATCCATCCTTCGATAGCAGACTGCATGAATGGCCCTAATTCTTCACTCTTCCCCACATCAATGCCCTTTGCCAGGTTGGCTTTGAGGTCCCTCCCATCAAAAGCCTGCCTATCCTTCTCTACCATGATTCTGAGTTTGGCCACATGACATGCTTCGACCAGGGGAATGTTAGCCAATGGGAAGCTTGCAGGGGTGTGAAGAGATGCAGGTATAATAAAGCTTGCTGTCCAGTAGCTGCCTCGTCATCAGGAAGGGGACATGCCAGGGTTAGCCTCCTTGTCCCAGGAGGAGGATGACAGACACCTGGAGCAGCACCACCTGCCCCCCAAGCTCAGTGTAGATTACCTGACTCTTGTCAACCCATAGACTCAAGAGAGATGATATATATAATAAGTAGATCGTCTGAGAGAAAGACAAGCTTGCAGGGACCCAAATCCAAAGCCCACTCTTACTATGCTGTGCAGTTCCCATGGAGGATAAAGGTGCAGGGCAAATAAAAGGAAGTGTGGGTGTGCCTGGGTGGCTCAGTGGGTTAAAAGCCTCTGCCTTGGGGCACCTGGGTGGCTCAGTGGGTTAAGCCTCTGCCTTCGGCTCAGGTCACGATCTCGGGGTCCTGGGATCGAGCCCCGCATCTGGCTCTCTGCCCAGCGGGGAGCCTGCTTCCTCCTCTCTCTCTGCCTGCCTCTCTGCCTACTTGTGATCTCTGTCTGTCAAATAAATAAAAGTCTATAACTTTAAAAAAAAAAAAAAAAGCCTCTGCCTTCAGCTCAGGTCGTGATCCCAGGGTTCTGGGATTGAGCCCCACATAAGGCTCTGCTTGGGAGGGAGCCTGCTTCCTCCTCTCTCTCTGCCTGCCTCTCTGCCTACTTGGGATCTCTGCCTGTCAAATAATTGAATAAAATCTTTAAAAAAGGGACGCCTGGGTGGCTCAGTTGGTTAAGCAGCTGCCTTCGGCTCAGGTCATGATCCCAGCGTCCTGGGATCGAGTCCCACATCGGGCTCCTTGCTTGGCAGGGAGCCTGCTTCTCCCTCTGCCTCTGCCTGCCACTGTGTCTGCCTGTGCTCGCTCTCTCTCTAACAAATAAATAAATTAAAAAAAAAAATCTTTTAAAAAAAAAAAAAAAAGGAAGTGTGACATGCCCTGACACCTTACCTCCACATTAGCTCGTATGCAGGGACTAGCATCCACTGAGGGAGCCATGTCCAGGAGTTCCCTGCAGTAAGTGGGGCTCGTGGTGGCCTGGGAGCAGGGAAGATCTTCCACCTTAACCTTCTGCTCCGCCACCCTATCCCCTGGCCAGTCACAGGCCAGGTCTTGAGATAACCAAAGGATAATTCTCCCTCACATATACCAGAGGAGGGTTCCCAGGCAGAAAAAGGAACAATACTTCTTGGGCTACATGTCATGATTTAAGAATAATGAACTCTTAGGTATGTGATCATATATATATATATATTTATGTATATACACACACACATATAATGTATGCATATACGTATTATATGTGCACTGAGCATTTTAAAATGTATACGGGCAAGTGTCATAGGTGTATATGGATGAGACTGTAACAAGGTAACTAGGATGTTAACAACCCTGCAATTCTTTGAAGTGTTGTCATCTCCAGACTTCATTATAGTCCGCTTTTATAATGACAGTGTTATTATAAAGCTGAATTGCGTGTGAATTATTAAAAATTCCCGCTTTGAACTTCATACCCTCTTCCTGTCAAGTAAATATATATACATAAATACCACAAGCAGCCACATGACATTTTTGCATTTTGTTTTTACCTCTTCAAGCTAAGAACATGTCAATTAATTAAAATGATATTCTCTTGATCATACACAGATATGCTATTGGATTCCTCACCCTAGGCTTGGAATATGGGCATCCAGCCTTTTGGATTGTGCCCACAAATAACTTTCCATATAAAATTTGGGCCCATTTTGTGCTTGGTAATTTGTAAGTCCTAAGTTTTTGGGTTTGGTTTTGTTTTTTCCAAATATTTTATTTATTTATTTGAGAGGGATGTTTCCTGAAGTCATTCTGTTACCACCGCCTGCATAGCCAGGGAAGATGGCAGAGTAGAAGGATCCTGAGCTCACTCGGTCACAGACAGACCGAGACAACAGCTGTATTCATACAACTAACTCTGAAAACATGAAAACATATTAACACCACCAGAATGAGCCATTACACAGAATATTGCCTTAGCTGCTTAACCAGGGTTTCTCTCTCTCTCTCACTCATACACATCTTCATCCTTAATACTATTGTCTGTAAGAGTCATCACTGATAAATTGTCCTTTTTAGTTTAGAACCAAGACTTTCCTTTGATACACAGAACTGTATTTTTTTAAAAATCTAGTCTTTTTTATCCCACTCTAAGTACCCTTTTGAAATCATAATGCCATCACCCTTATATGTGTATCCAAGGGGCAGGAGAAAAAAACCATAGTCCACCAAGTATTTATCACTAAAGTTGCAATTTCTTGTCTCCTGTTTTTGAGTTCACATGAGAAAAAAAAAACACTCACTTAGTTGTGTTTAACTTAAGACAAAAATTATGAGGAGGGGGAAGGAGTGAAGGGTTACATCTGGAGAGAGTTAAGTTCTGTGGCTCATGAAGCAGCTGCGACGATGTAATGTGGCCCCTCCCTCCCGCAGCCATTCTGCTGTAGCTGGAAAATGCGTGGGTTTTTGAATGGTGTGGGTTTTATCTGGATAGAAGGAATAGAGTGTTTTCGGAGAGGAAATTTAACAGTTTGTTCATGTTCTTAAACGACTTTTTGCCCTAAATTTATTGACCAAGCTGATACTATTAACTCAAATTGGGAGGTCTCGGGGAAACTCTAAATGTCGTATAGCCAGGAATTCCTGGGCACTATGAGAGCTTTAGATAAGATGTTGTGGAGTTCCTCTTTTAAATGGTTCTAAAAGGTAAGGTCATTTTTGTTTTGTTTTGTTTTTTAAATCTGTTCCTCTTTAATACCCACACTGCTCTTGCTCTTAGTACATGGGAAAGTACTAAGCAGCCTGATAATCTAAGCTTGTCATCAAGGGATGGTGACCAATAGCCTTGAGTACGCCAGCATTTGTGTTCCTCTAATATCTGTGCCTTTTTTTTTTCAAAGATTGTACTTATTTATTTGAGAGAGAGAGCACACATGTAATCAAGAGAGGGAGAGAGAGAGAATGCATGAGTGGGGAGAGAAGCAGAGGGAGAGAGAGAAGTAGGCTTCCACTGAGCAGCAGGGAGCCCAACTTCAGGCTCGATCCCAGGACCCCAGGATCATGACCTGAGCTAAAGGCAGATACTTAACTGATTGAGCCACCCAGGCTCCCCTCAAATATCTGCGCCTTTGTTAGAATCACCTGAGAAGCTATCGTCTCTTCTCTTCCTCCCTTGTCTGTCTACCTGCACCACTTGATTAACGATAAAGGATAGTTTTGCCACATAAAATTGTTTTGAAATGGAGAAGTTTCCACCTGAGCATGAAACAGAATTTTATCTACACTAAAATATGACCTACTACACAAATGGCTGCCACAAGTTGCTCAGAGGGGAAAAACTGCCAAAATGTTTTAAACTTCTTCAGGTTTAATAAGAGAGAAGTGTTTAGAAATGCTGTTTTATTTACAAATATGTTAGGTTTCAAGGGATGGTTCATAAGTGGATTTGTTAATAAGTTCAAAGGTGGCAATTCCTGAAGTGTTGCCTCAAAGCAGACAGTGAACAGGCTCTTGGGGTCTTAAAAGAGGGGCATGAACTTCTCCCACTTAATGAGAAATTGTCTTTCAGGAAGCATCTCTTATTCCATGATTTCCCTTCACAGCATGACCTCTTGCATGAGTTGTGCAGGGTTGACATCTCCACTTACCTCACACCCCTGGGGTCACCTGGTCCCCAGTGTTCTCCATAAGGCCAAATCCAATGGCCACCTCCTGCTCATCGCCAATTCTCAGCCACCTGTGCTCAGCTGACCACCCTGCCCTTTTGGAGACAGTCTCTTCTCTGGGCTTTTCAATTACTACACCCACCTATCTTCCTTCTCACTGACCACCACTTTGTCTTTTTTGAGCTCTCCTTCCATTCACTGCTCAACTTTTAAATCTTGGAGTTCTGTAGTGCTCTGTGCTAGGCTCCCAGTTTGATATATTTATACTCTCTCTAACACACTTCTGCCAGTCCATGGATTTAGGTGCCATCTGTATCTATGACAATGACTCTGATTCTTTACCTTCAGTTATGTCATGTGGGCTCACTCACCACCCAACTCCTATTCAACACCTTCTCTTGGACATCTAATGGGAATCTCAAATTTAATATATTCCTTTTTTTTTTTCAAGTAGGCTCCATACCCAGAGTGGAGCCCAACTCGGGGCTCCAACTCATGACCCTAAGCTCAAGATCAGAGCTGAGATTAAGAGTCGAGAAGCTCAACCAATTGAGCCACACAGGCACCTCTCAAGTTTAGTACAAATTCTGTGATGAAACTATCCTGTTTGTTTTATGTCTATTGCTTTACTGTCTCCTGCCATTCACTTAAACAGCAAGGTCCAGTTGTGTTGTTACCACTCTCGTATCCTCACACATAAATCAAAGTTTAGCACACACTAGGGATTCAACAAATATTTAACAGAATGAATATATCTTTTTGTAAAAAAAGAACAGCTTCAAAAGGACAAAAAATGTGTGATTCCACTTATATGAGGTACCCAGAACAGTCAGATTCATACAGACAGAAAGCAGAATGGTGGTGGCCAGGGTCTGTGGGAGGGGGATGGGGAGTTAGTGTTTAATGGGTGCAGAGTTTCTGTTGGATATGATGAGAATTTTCTGGAGATAGATGGTAGTAATAGTCACAAAACAATGTGAATGTACTGAACAGTACACTTAAAAATGGTTAAAGTGGTAAATTGTTTATCATATATATTTTAACACAATTTTTAAAAAAAAGAACATCTCCATCAATAATGATAATCAGTTGAGGCAAATAAATCTTTTCACTGAGGATACCCACAAATGTCACAGCAAACTCCATAATGGCTAAAACATTCATACTTTTGCCACTTCCTTACCCAAACAGGACTTGATCCATGGACATATCACAGCTCACCACAAAAATAGCCACGGGACTTCCACCGTGTATAATCCTTAAGGTCAACACATCACTAGCCTTCTCTGAGAAAGCATTAGGTTGATAAGCATCTATTTTATTGTTGAGTCCTGCAACCAGCACTCACCATGCTTCCCATTTTGTCAATCACTTTTCTCCTCTTCTTGCTAGTTTTGAAGATCACATGGACATGGACTTTTCACATGTTAAAAGATTCTCTCATTCTTTTTCAGAACCATGCCTACCCCCTGAAGAATTCACCCACTAGGTGTGCGTAACTTCTGTCCTTTTCTGACCATTTTCTATATTGTATTTCCTCTAGTATCTTCCCATCATGACTGTGGGTTTCCCTTGCTAGTGTTTTCAACAGTGTCACAGATTTTGCACATACTGGCCATGTCAAGACTAATGATGCCCTGAAACATGTGATGATAAAGCACCAGCACAGTGAACACAACTACACTAATGATCAAAGTGAGGCTTATGCCATCTGTTGAAGCAGGGGATGAATCCATGTGTTCTAAAAGGACAAACACAATGCAGCCTGCGGACATGATTTTTATTGTTTGTTTGGATTTATTTGGCCCATAAAGTACTTTAAAAAATTGTTTCCTATATGTAAAACTTTGGAGCTGCACATAAATATCCAGATTTTCGGCCATGTTTGAAAAACTAGAAGATGAGCAACCGAGTCTCCACTCTGCAGCAGGAAGCAGCTGGCCCTGAAGAGCAGGGCCCCTTCCAGCCAACATGGGCTCTTTGTTAACCATGGTAACTACCCAGCCCATTGTGCCCATGACCCACCAGGCCTTGGCAAGCCCTTGAATTGGCAAGTCCCCCCATGTGAATGGAAGGCAGGCTTGAGTCCAAGATGAAGCCTCCTAAGAGGCATCCACACAAAGAAAATTTTGCTCTTTGATGTGGAATAACCCAGTGACAAATAGGCCTCAACTAATAAAACCGCCAATGTGTGTAAAATCAAGTTGGTGAGTTTTTAAGAAACAGATTAATTAAATATGGATAAACCAGAAGAAAACAAAACAAATTTTTTTAGTGAAGACAAATCATTAAAAAAAAAATTTACTGTGCTTTAAAATGACCTCCCGGTAATATTTAGAACTCTTACTAGCTAATGTTTTCAAATGATGAAGAGAGGAATTTCATTATGCTCAGCAATATTCTAATGTGGAGAACACAAAGACAGAAGTGAGATTTGTGACAGCAAAATTCCATCACAGGATATAACCTTGACACTAATGGTTAGATAGCTTCAAACTGACCACATGTCTACACAGAGTTATAACTGGCTGTGTTGGGAATGGGCCTGCTTTAACACAGATCTTTTCAAAGATGAAAAAGTATTAGGCATGCTGAACCCACACTCTATGATGAAAATATATGAAAGGAGTTTATTGGCTCATGTAACACAGAAATTCAAGAACAGCTTGATCCCGAGATCCAATCTGTGTCCCTCTCTTGGCTCTGAGCTCCTCACATGGCCTTCAGTTTTTGGCTCTCCAGGGTGGTTAGATGGCTCCCCACATCTCTAGGGTTCAAGCCCATAAGCTTCTCTTCCAAAGGTCCCAGGAAAAGTCTTTTACTCTTAATTGACTTATATTTGTCCGCATCTTAAGTAGTAACTATGACCAGGCAAATGCAATGTTCCAGTTGGCCAGGTCTGAAATCACACACTCACCTTTGATAGGAAGGAGGAAACCTTCCAGTTCTGCAGGTCAGAAGTCTGAAATGGGTCTCACTGGGCTAAAATCAGTTTTAGGAGGATGATGTTCCATCTAGAAGGTCCCCAGGAGAGCACGTTATCTTGCCTTTTCCAGCCTCCAGAGGTTGTCCATTCCTTGGCTTGTGGCCCCTTCTTTCATCTTCAAAACCAGCAGCTCAGCATGCCAATCTCCATTATGACCTCCTCTTCCACCTCTTCTGTTGCTTTAATGGACCCTTCTGACTACGCTGGGCTCATTTGGATAATCTAGAATAATATTACTTTAAGATCACCTGATTAGCATCCTTAGTTCCATCTGCACCCTTAATTTCCCCTCAACATGGAACACAGCACATTCACATGTTTCATGGATTCGAACATAGGCATGGGCGGGATGGGGTGGGGGCTATGACTTATCTACCACAAAGTCCAAATGGAATTATCTTCTGTAATCTCAGCGTGATCCAACTCTACACTCTCTGCTCAGGACTTCTTCAATCTTCATGGCCCCTTCTGCTAAGTCCTCGCTTATGAATTCATTCGTTTATGCATTTAATAGATAAGCATTAGTGGCTCCTGTTAAGTTAGTTAAACAAGGAGGCCATTGGACTATGGTGGCTCTGATGCTGTTTTGGCCTGTATAAGCAGACCCCAGTGTAAGCGTGTAAATGCTTCAAGCTCACAAGATTCAAATCCAAGGGGCACCTGGGTGGCTCAGTTGGCTGAGTGTCCAACTCTTGGTTTCAGCTCAGGAAATGATCTCAGGGTCATGAGACTGAGGCCCACATAGGGCTCCATGCTCAGCAGGGAGTTTCCTTGATATTCTTTCTCTCACTCACCCTCTCCTCCCACCCCCATGTGCTCTCTCTCTCTCTCTCTTTCTCAAAATAAATAAATCTTTAAAAAAAAAAAAACCTCAAATCTAAGAACAACCAATCACAAACAGCCAATTAAGAATTAAGCTATAAGACTTTCCTTAAGCTGTAAACTAATTTCCTTTCCTTGTATATATCTTTTTCCTAGCTCCTGTCAGCTGGGTACTCCTAAATACTTCTAATTTATCACTACCCAATTAGAATCAATTTTTGCTCAAATAAACGCTGAGAATTTTCAATATGCCGTCATTGGTTTATCTTTCAGTGCTACTATCGGCAAACACTGAATATATAATGGTAAACAAAACATTCCCCTCCCTCTTGGTGTTTATGGTCTCATGGATGAACTGACCATAAATAACCTGACTGACAAGCAATATTTAATTACTTAATTATTAGTAACCTGTTTCAATGGAGGATTTATTTTTTTCTAAATTGGTTCACAAACAATGGCTGTCTTCAAAATTTTTCTGCTGTTTTTCTAACTGGACTCGGTCTGCACTCCCTCGAGGGGCCTTCAGGACACCAAAGAGAGGATATGGCCTGTTTGAAATGCAGTAGACACGAAGTGGCACTTCCTGCTGAGAATCACACTGGAGACAGGTGCCCATGGTATGGTAACAGGGTGGCCATGACTCTCCATGTAACATCTTGAAATGACAGCATCTCCCCGACCCATGCTCCCCACACTTGCCAAAGCAGCGATTAAAGGGCATTTACATTTTAACAACTTCACATTTGACATCATATTGGTTGTATTAAGTAGTAAATGCAAAGCTACTCAGGACAAACTAGGAGAAAAGGGATACTTTCCACAGATCCAATGAATGAGAGACAAGAAGGAGATAATCACAGTTATGTGGGATATTGGGCCCATATTTTTATATGGGCTTCCTGCTCCTTGAATATTATCTGCCTATAATTTTTATTCCATCACGTTGGAGGTTTAAGTTTTTAATTCAGTCTTTCTGTTGTATCATCTTGGCCATAGTGTTCTTATTTATAGGAAGTGGGTAAAAATGTAGCAATCCTTCACACAGCTGTAATGAGGTTATTTTTAAAGGAGTTTTAAGGCCTCAGGCAAGTCTTAGTACACAGGTCAAAGGGTTTTGTATACAATCACTAAAAATTCTTTCAATGCTTCTGTAGCTCAAGCCGCATTTTATCCTTGTTATCTCTCAGAATCATAGGTCCCTTAAAAACATGACCTTGAAAAAATCCTTTTAATTATGTGTTGACAGCAGCACTGCCTACTCCCTCCTTTTCCCATTCACTTTCCTCCCCCAACAGAAATAATACAAATACTCACCCCGGAAGAGAGTTTTGTGCTATAGCACATGACCACAAACTTAAAATCTCAACTGAGCACTGAGCCCCTCATATTGTGGAAACAATTTGTTAGCTTGTGCCCC
>ML104115.1:11894-22964 GCA_003697995.1 Taxidea taxus jeffersonii
CATTGCTCTAGAACAGTGGTTCTCGTGCTTTGGAGAACATCTCTTTTACTTAAAGTAAAAAACTTTTGAGGATGATAGTTGCACTTTTAGTCAGTTGAAGAAATACAAATGTTTGTACGACTTTGAGGACCTTTGTCATTATCCCCATCATCTCTCTCCTACAAGAATCATCACTCCAGTTTGGGAATGCTCTGCAAATGATTTCTCAATTGCTGCAGAAAGTAACCCTACCATGACAGATTGCTGGGACTTAAAGCATTAGTCCTGTTTTCTCCTATCAGTGGCTATGGTAGTAAGAGATGCTACTGGTCAATAAATTTGGATTTTTTGTGTTATCCAATTATCCTGAGTTGTTGACATGATTCTTCCAGTCTGAATATTCCTAGGGCTGAAGTAGACTATCCTCTTGTGATCAGCAAGAAGTCAGCATGCACACAGTTCTAGAAAAGTAGTTGTCTACTCTTTCTCTTCAAATTCTTCTGTGACCTTCCTCACAGCTCTCAAGGACTCCACAAAGTGGTTGCAAGTCATCTGCTTGCCTCTGGAGACACAGGTGTGTGTCTTAGGAAGGAGGGATGATCTGCTTCCATTGCTTCCCCAAACTTGGCTCCCCTGGCACAGGTCGGACTTGATGCCCAAGCCAGGAACTGTAAGAGTATGTTTATCTTTGCAACTCATTTCTCACTCCCATGAGCAGAACAACCTAGCAACAAATCTCTGGTTTTCTACCTTACGAGGTTCCCTTCCTCTCAAAGAGAGCTGTTCTGAAAGCTCGGCTTGGCAAGTACATAAAGGAGACAAAGTGTGCTAGGCTGATTAAGTCTTTGGGTGCAATCTTGATGCTCTCTGAGAGGTCCCGTGCCTGCCAAATAGCCAGGAGATGCAAACAAGTGGTCACGGCACAGTGGTTGGGACACAGGTATCCAGGACTAAGACAGGGCCAAAGATGGGCAAAGGTGAAGGAAAGAAGGCATAGGCGTGCTTTGAAGAGGGCCACAAACTGTAATGTGTTATATAACTATTACTAATATTTGCATGGTAATTCTTCAGTGAGCCACCCCTAACTTCCTGAGTCAGGGTCATGTTCCCCACAGTATGATTTCAACACAACACATTTTTCCAACACTATCCTTTGGCCCAAGTTATGTTTTGTTGTTGTTACTGTTCTTTGAACACATCCTATGTTTTTCTATAGAAATGCCTTCGTCCTTTCTCTCACAACTCTGTCTCTTTATATTGCAATTCTACCCCTCATCTGAAACCCATCTCAAATATCACCTTCTTCAGTGAGGCCTTTGCTGGTCACTCTACCTAGAAATGGTATCTTGATTCCCTAAATACTTCTCATGGCTCTTTTTACATTAAGCTTATAGTTACTTATGCACATTTCTCCTAAATTTGACTGTAACATCTTTAAAAGTAGCAGTAGTGTCTTATCCTTATAACACTCATGGAGTTCAGTAGGTGCTCAGTAAAATGCCTGCAGAATAAGTAAGTAAATGAACATTTTGATGAATTTGCTTCAGATTAGCTATTTCTCCTTAGAAAGGAAAGAGAAAAGGGAAAGAGAGGATAAACTAAGGATGGTGAAGGGCTGGGGGTTAGGACTAAAGCTTATTTCATTTAGGTCTAAAATTCACTCAGGATCACAGCTAAATAATAAAAAGACAAACAACCCAATTAAATGAGATAAGGTATTTGAACAGACACTTGACAAAAGAAAATATACAAATGGTTACTAGGTACAGGAAAAGGTGCTCATCATTAATAATCAGGGAAAAAGAGAATAAGCCCCAACAACTTTATAACAGCTAGAATGGCTAAATCAAAAAGATTGACAATACAATGGGCTAGTAGTGTGAAACTTTCATACCTCTCTGGTTTGAATAGAAAATGGGATTTTTTGGGGGCAATATTTCCTACAAAGTTAAATGTATATCTATCCTGTGACCTGACAGCTTTACTCCTAGATTTTTATATGAGAAAAACATATAGATCTGTGGTTGTCTATGAAAGCTGGGGCATGAGGGGAACTTTCTGGGTGATGAAAATGTTCTAGGCCTGGATTAGGATAGGCTATAACATAATTTTGCCCAAACTCACCAATCTGCCCACTGTTATGTTACTGTATGTAAATTATACCTCAATAAAAAAATAACTTTGTCTAGAATCAACCTAGAAAATCATGTATTCAGCACACCTGTGGACCTCAGAATGCCAAAAAATTTTGCCACCATTTTTCAGCCATCTAATAGTATGACTTTGTGAAGACTTGAGTAAAAGAAAAGAACATAAAAAGCTTATTCTTCTCTAAACTAAGATGGCAGTGCCATGACCTTTAGATTTTAAATGATTAATTTGATCAGCTAATAACAACCAAAGTTTATTTTTGTTGAGACATGTACTACAAACTCAAGGATATTGTTACAGAGATGTCCTCTTCTTAGGAGATACTTATAATAGTAAGTGGGACTATTAGAGTCATTTTCAAGAGTAAGTTAAGTGCTTTTTAATGTGGGTTACATAATTTAGACCTTAGAGAACTCTGCTTATTATAGAAGGCATTGCATTTCAGTGTGTTCTTTCCCTTGGGATTATAAACACCAAGAGCTTCTCTTTCAAAATAAGATTAAAAGAAAACAAGATAATCAAAAATGGAAAGCATAAAAATGGAAAATGAGATTACATATCTTGATTGAGAAAATCAATAAGTAAAAAAGCATTAAACTCCTGAACTAAATTTAAAAGACATTTTTTTAATATATAACAATGATTGGAGAATAGATCTCACTTTAAATGTTGCACCTGTCTTGAATTAGATTCTTTTTTGAGAACTGACCTTGAAGAAAAGATGGTAAAGTGAGTGGGCAAGTTAGACTGCTTTTGTTGACTGTAGGAAATGACTGTGTTCTTTCTCAAATATCTTTATGAGGCAGAAATATGTATATCATATATTTCTATTCTCTTTAGCTGGAGCTTAAAATTTTCCAAGTTTGGCTTTTATACCAAATTGCAGCCAAATCATGGCTATTTGGTATGAGGTTACAATTTATCAAATATTTATTGAGTACTTGCTGTCTTGTCTTTTGAAATGGGGGAATTACAAAAAATGAAAGACATAATTGATTTCCTTAGATCTTAAAATCTAGTTAATGGGGAGAAAGTTTGTGGGAAATACAGTAAAAGATTTTGACAGAAATTCAAGACAAGAATTAAGGTGATGTCATAAAGCCACCCACGGTTGGTTTATTCATGCATTTTAAGACAATTATGCTTGAAATTTGAAGAGTGAGATGGAACTCTTTGTCCACTCTGTGCTTTCCTGCTACTGGCTTTTCAAATGCTGCCATCTCCATTGCTTCCTCTTCCTGTGCTTTGTGGTTTTCTTTTTAAGTTCAATTCTAGTTTTCATTAAAATAATATGTGGACCTATTTTTAAAAAACAAATTACACTGGAAGCTTGGTGATACAACAGCAGGCCCCAGTGCTATTTCTCCTCTAGTCTGCTTTCTGATGCCCCAGGAACAACTACTTTTAACTTTTAACAGGTATTTCTTTCTATAATTATAAATATTTCTTGATTTATTGGTTTTTTGATTCACCCACTGACTTCTTGGTATGGAAGATGAGGATTCAGCTCTCTTCACTTCATTTAACCCCCACACACATTCTCCTGACAACCCCTCTAGTTTCCTGGATGAGTTTTAGGACATATTTGGTTAAACCTGTGTTTAGTATTTTGCTTATTACAACTCTGCATATCCTGATTTCATTTCCTTTCTTGTGTAGCTTTCTGTCTTCTCTCTGTTTTACTTACATACCTTGATTTGAGTGGCCCTCTTGCTAAGTCTTTTGTGTGCTCTAAAGTTCTCTAAAACATCTAGCAAAACAGTTTTTCATACAGTCAATCCTGTATGACTATCATAGCCTATCAATCTATTTTATTTCTAGAACTCTCTCCTGGAGCTCTCCTTCAGTTCTGGAGTAGACTTCTTAGTCTCAAGATTCCCAGGACCTCTGGTCATCCTGGGAATTCCATTTATTTCTTTCCTGTGTTGATCACTGTTTCTGAATTCCTTATTTTCCGCTTTCTTTTCTTCCAAGAAAAGGTGAATGGGAAATCAGGTTTTTGAGACTTTTCATGTCTGAAAATGTCTTTATTTTACCTTTATCCTTGATAGTCTGAAAATCACTTTCACTCAGAATTTGAGGGATGTACTCTGTTATTTTCTATCTTTCAATGTTACTGCTAAGAAGATTGATGGCATGCTGAGTCTTCAATCTTCACAGATAACATGTTTTTCTCTTTAAAAGCTTCTAGGATATTCTCCTTATCACAGCATTTTTCATGACTTATGATGTACCTCCATGAGCTCTTTTTCATTCATGAAAATTCTTTACGGATCTTTTTATTCTGAAAATTTATTTCCTTTATTTATGGGAAAACATCTCTCACAACTTCCTTTTTTTTGTTTTTATTTCCCCCTCCAAAAGTTTGAACTTAAAATTGTCTTATCTTTTCTCTCCTCTATTCCATATGTTATTTTTGAGTGTCCTCTTTTCTGGGAGATGTTTTCTACTCTATCTTTGAAAACTGGTTAATTTTGTGTGTGTGTTGACTACCATATTTTTCCCTCACTGTAAACAAAATAAGTTGACAAAAAACAAAATGGTAAAGGGTACTTACAAATGATATCATAAATAGATATAATTTTATAACTATGATCTATAAATAACTATAAAAATTTGGGGGCAAGGAAGCATAAAACCTATTAGGAAAAATGTGGAAAAAATAAGAACAAATATACTTAACCAAACAAAGAGATAGTAAGATGTCCAACCTCACTCTTAATTAGAGAAATGCAAAATAAAACTATACCAGATACCATTTCTTACCTATCACCCACAAGAATGTTTGACATTAAAGCATACATAGTATATTTTGACAAGCCTATGAAGAAATAGACACTTTAATAATTGGTTAGTGGAACTCAGACTAGTAAAACCTTTTGGGGAATGGGCTGTCAAAATATTCTAAAGTTGGGAACACCTGGGTGGCTCAGTCAGTTGGGTATCTGCCTTTGGCTCAGGTCATGATCCTAGTGTTCTGGGATCGAGCCCCACATTGGTGTCCCTGCTCAGTGGGGAGTCTGCTTCTCTCTCTCTCAAATAAATAAATAAAATCTTTAAAAAATATATCCCAAAGTTATATATGCATTTGCCTATGGCCCTGACAACCATATTTTTCATTTCCAAGGACTACTTCTCTGCCCCCCACAGGTTTATTGAGATATAATAGACATATAACATTGTGTAAGTTTAAAGTATACAATGTGATGATTATATATATATATATATATATATATATATAGTGATTAATATAATAAGATTAGTTAACACATCTATTACCTCACAGAGCCAGCATTTCTTTTTGTATGTATGTGGGGGGAGAACTTCTAAGATCTCCTAGAAACTTTTAAGTGTACAATACAGTATTATTTAAAGTATAGTCACCATGCTGTACATTAGATTCCCAGAACTTATTCAACTTATAACTGGAAATTGTGTACCCTTTGACCAACATTTCCCAATTTCCCCCACCCACTGCCCCTGACAACCACCAATTTACTCTCTGTTTCTATGAATTTGGCTTTTATAAATCCACATGTAAGTGAGATCCTATACTATTTGTCGTTCCCTGTCTGACTTATTTCATTTAGCATAGTGGCCTTAAGGTTCATCCATGTTGTTGTAAATGGCAAGATTTCTCATGGTTGAGTAATATTCCATTATATATATCACACACCATCTTTTCTTTATCTATCCATTCATTGATGAATGCTTAGAAGTATTTATCTAAGTTTTACTTATTGTAATAAGTACTTGTTTCCATGTTTTCCTTATTGTAATAATTCTCCAATGAACATGGCAATGCAGATATCACTTCAAGGTAGCGATTTCATTTCCTTTGGATATGCACCCAGAAGCAGGATTACTGGATCATATGATAATTCTAATTTTAATTTTTTGAGGAACTTCCATACTGTTCTTCATAATGGCTGTACAGTTTATATTCCTACTAACAGCACGTAAGTGTTCCTTTTTCTTCATGTCCTTGTTAATACTTGTTTTCTCTTCTCTTTTTGAGAGTAGCTAGTCTAATATATGTGGGGTGACATCTCATTATGGTTACTGCATTTTCCTAGTGGTTAGTGACATTGAATACATTTTCACATTCCTATTGGCCATTTGTATGTCCCCCAAATTTATTCAACTTAAAAATGGAAATTGCATGGAAATTGCCTCTTACTTGTAGCTTTGGAAATATGCCTGTTCATGTTCTTTGCCCATTTTTTAATTAGATTATTTGGGTTTTTAAAAATTATTTATTTATTTATTTATTTTTTGAAAGATTTTTTGAGATTTTTAAAAAAGATTTTATTTATTTATTTGACAGATAGAGATCACAAGTAGGCAGAGAGGCAGGCAGAGAGAGAGGAGGAAGCAGGCTCCCTGCTGAGCAGAGAGCCCGATGCAGGGCTCAATCCCCAGACTCGGATCATGACCTGAGCTAAAGGCAGAGGCTTTAACCCACTGAGCCACCCAGGTGCCCCTGGTTTTTTTTTTTTTTTAATTGATTTGTGAGAATTCCTTACATATCTTGGGTATTAACCTCTTATCAGACATAAGACTTACAAATATTTTTTCCTATTCTTTATGTTGACTTTTCATTTTGCTGAGTGTTTCCTTTGCTGTGTAGAAGCCTTTTGATTTAATGTAGTCCCACTAGATTATTTTTGGTTTTGTTGCTTGTGCTTTTGGTGTCATATCTAAAAAATCATCACTAAGGCATAGGTCAAGAAAGTTTTCCCTATGTTTTATTCTAGGAGTCAAAAGCTTTTTCTTGTTTTCAGAATATTACTATGTAAGGAGTTAAGTTATAGGTGAAAAAACTCTCTCTCTGAGGATATTTGTTATAATTTTTTATTAAAGTTTTCTGTTTCTTGCTTTATTTCTATTCCTTTAAAATTCCCTTCTCTGTTCTAGCCTCTGTTTTTCATGTTAACAGCCTTCTCCTAAGGTTTGAGGATCCTTGGATGCATGTTCATGTTTGTGGGGGAGGCTTACGGAAAGCTCTGTATGTTTTTGTTTGTTGCCTGAAGGGCTTCACTTCAGTGTCTTTGGGAAAATATCAGTGAACATTTTTCTAGGTTTTTTTCTTTCCTTGGGGTTGTCAGCCTCCCCAGAACTCTGATCTCCTATCTGGAAAGTATTAACTATGATGACAATATTCTGTGAGTTGAGTGGATAAGAAACTTGTTGGTCTTACATTTTAGTATGTGAACTTTCACATAATCCTGTTTGCAGAAGTGCCTCACTTCTACCCTCAACTGTGCCTATTATCCTTCAACTATGGTGATGGCATTTAAACAGAAAGTAAACTCTAGTTTTCTTCTGGGGTTAATAAAAGTAGTTGGTCACCTGTGCAGTGTGGGAGAGGTGGTCTAGGGGAATAGGTGAAGTTTTTAAAGACTTCCAAATTCAATGTAACTTATACCCTCCTGCAGAATACTTAAGATTTAACTGATGATTTCCTAGATTTAGTGATTTTGAATCAGTATGGTTAGCATGCAGTTCTCTATTGGATTTTCAAGACCACTTATTCATGTCACTCTTCCACTCTATCACTGAGAATTTATGCTTTTTAATTTATGCTCTTTTTTCATAAAGTACTCCCATTTTAATGTTGTTTAAGGGAGGATCAAGGAAAATTACTTTGGTGGGGAGGGTCATCAGAAGTCTCCATTCTACCCATTTTTTAAAATGATTTTATTTATGTATTTGACAGAGAGAGTGAGAGAGCACAAGCAGGGGGAGAAGTAGAAGGAGAGGGAGAAGCATGCTCCCTGCCCAGCAGGGAGTCCAATGCGGGGCTGATCCCAGGACCCTGGGATCATGACCTGAGCTGAAGGCAGACACTTAACCATCTGAACCACCAAGGTGCCTCTCCATTCTATCAATTTATTGAGATTTCCTCTATACTCATATCTCCCATTACCACCTACATTCCAAAGCATCTTAAATACATCTCCAGCCCTGATTGTTCTTGTTACTGTCACATCTGTAGACATCACTGCTTGGATGTGTCACAGGTGCCTCATCATGTGACTGCTATTTAAACACTATAGTATTTAAAGAAGTGTGATTCAAACATTTACTGTATACCATATTAATTTTGTAAACATTTATTACTAGTACTGTGTTTCAGGCATTGTAAGATGAAGTAGAATTATAGAAATGAAACAGACACAATCATGACCTGTAGGAGCTCCTGGAGAGAGAGACAGAAACTTATTACTGGTGCTTTGAGATGCATACTTAGAGGTACTGGAGTATAGAAGAAGAAATGTTTATCTTTACCTAAGGAGAAGAAGGGTCAAGAATGACTTCAGAGAGAAGTTTTGAATGTCTAATGGTAGTACGTGTTCATCAGACAGATAAGATTGTGATAGGATTTTTCAAGCAGTATGAAGAACAAGAGTTTAACATAGCCACATATGTAGGTTGGAGCATTAGGGGAGCTAATATCAATGGATCATTGGTCAGGGGTATATAGTGGTGTGAGAGACAAAGCTGAAGATTATAACAGAGTCTTGTATACCACACCACAGTCTTTATTACAAGGGCTATGGGTGACCAACACTGCATGTTAAGATCTTATTTTTACTTTAACACACAGAGGTTTGGGGAGGATGGAATCGAGAGGGAACAACATAGAAGGCAAAGGGAGATATGGGGCTCTTCCCATCTAGACTAGTGCTACTCAAAGCATGGTGCTCACTGGCTAACTAATTCTTTTTTTTTTTTTAAGATATTCTTTTTTTTTTTCTTTTCTTTTTTCTTTAAGATTTTATTTATTTATTTGACCGACAGAGATCACAAGTAGGCAGAGAGGCAGGCAGAGAGAGAGAGGAGGAAGCAGGCTCTCTGCTCTGCGGAGAGCCTGATGCGGGGCTCGATCCCAGGACTCTGGGTTCATGACCAGAGCCAAAGGCAGAGGCTTTAACCCGCTGAGCCACCCAGGCGCCCCTGGCTAATAATTCTTATGAGTCCTTGACAAACATAAGCTTATAGTATAATGCAAGGCAACTACTTCATAAAGCATACTGTTTAGTTGGAGCAACTTTGCTCTCATGAGAAGATTTTCTCCATAAAGGAAGCTGTATTTTGATGTAAATTCTGGGGCCAGACATTTACCTTGTAGCAGATCTCTAATTTGAGTGGTTGTGGTCTTCATCATTGGTCTTTAAATTCTTTCTATGTCACATACTCAATGTAAAAAATGTTTGTATTACATATTCAATGTAAAAATGTAAAAAATGTTTGAGTATGTGCCTTTAACATATGTACATTCATGAGCTTTACACACATATTACTGTAATCTATTTTACACACATTATAAAAACACTAAACATACATTTTAAAAGGATAAGATAAAAATAAATACTATTTTTTAAAAATTTTCACTAAAGTGGAAGCAGCGTAATTACATATACTTCACTAATTTCAGAAATGGCTTTCTGATATAGCTACTCCAGAGGTCTGCTTCTGGTTCAGTTTATTTTGGCTTTGGTTTAAATGGCTGTCAATAAAAAAGCTACCGCACAAAGATAGATGGTTCCACATGGAATAAGGCAGGCTTGGCTGTACTTACTAAGTTAAGATTCTCATCTCTCAATCCAATTCAGGAATTAAATACATGTTTTTATTGAAATTCATATTCTCAGATGTAAATCAGTTGTCTTTGTATACTAAGCTGAAGGTGTTTCATTTTCATGTTTTATACACATGGATTTTAAACCCCTGTAGTTATTAATTTGAAATATTTTTCAACAGCGTAAAATTCAATTTCAGGTTTTAACAAGATGTAATTTTCTTAAGTGACATTCACCATTCTCATTAAATACCTGTTTTTAAAGGCCCTTTCCAAAACACAGATTTCTTCAGAAATACAATATTCATTAGTGAAATATCACATTTAGCTTGAAGGAACAGTTAAAGTTGTCTTTAAAAGTATCTTCGAGGTTAAAAAAAATCAAAGTAAAAATGAAAGAAGATGGGATCGGGAGGGAGAAAAACCAAAAGAGACTCTTAATGTCATAAAACAAACTGAGGGGGGTGGGGGGAAGAGGGGTTGGGTGAGGGTGGTGGGGTTACATCATATGTTTAAATAAAGCTTAAATAAAGTAAAAAATAAATAAATAAAATAAAATTTTTAAAAAAGAAAAAAAAAATCAGAGAAAAGTTCAACACGTTTTTTTTTTTTTTCACTTGTGTTACTGTGGAAAGAAAAATGCATAATGCTTGTAAGTACTTTGCCCTGAGTTAACAAAGAACCCCCATGTGGTGCAGTAGATTTTCAGGGTCACTCTGCCCTCTCATATGGAGTCTATCTGTTAAGAACATAAGGCCATGAATTCACTTAACTAGGGGCATTCAATCTGAAAGGGAGGTACAATTGTTGAAACTGAAAGAGTTGCAGATGTTAAGTCTTTGAACTGTGGATCACCCCCTGTTCCCTTGGGATGCCTCCATTCCCTACCTGACACCTGAGGGACCACAGTCATCTGTGTATAAAATAGTAGCAAAACTTAATTTGTTCTTATTTTTAAAAGCTTAAGTAGAAATAGAACCTCTAATATTTCTTCTTGCCTCTAATGGATTATCTTGTATTTCTCCTGGGATGCTGTGTTCTGCTTTGGCAAGGAGCATCGATAGATGCTCAATGGTGAGATTCTCTCTCCACCCTCCTCTCATTCAAAACATTATTCATTGTTTATTATGGTCAATGGCGAGATTCTAAACAAAAGTAAAACCAGGGGATGGGAAAGATGGCACTGATAAAGAAACTTGAGAGACGCAGAATCAATAGAACTTGGTTACCTATAAGTGTGGGGATGCAAATCATAGAAATGCACAAGTAAATATCTTTTCATGCTATTTAAAACTAGTTATGTCCCATCTTTTCCAGTGATGGCAAGTTTTACCAGATAGGAGTCAAACTACTTA
>RCUC01140366.1:0-127747 GCA_003697995.1 Taxidea taxus jeffersonii
CCCCCCCGGGAGGATCATAGGTGCGCAGTGACACGCGATGTCACAAGCACACACCCAGGGTTACGCAAGTGGTGTCACAGGGTCCCAGCTTGGTCAACGGCCAGTATCACGCCCTCCCATGGAATCCCTGGTGTCAGTCTCAGGGCCACACCTATGAGGGTTACACAGACACAATGTCACAAACCACAGAGACTCAGCCAGTGTCTGTCACAGGCTTGTGCATGCCACACAGCATCAGTGTCACAGATCCAATGTCATACACACAGAGTTGGCCCATTTCACACACACCACACTGGCTCTGCTATAAGACTACACAGTTATCATAGGATTAAACATGCTATGTCACCGAGTATCCCAGTGTGTGGCACTACTGACATTGTACCCTAACCCATAGCCATGTGAGGTCTCCCAGAGCCTGTCACACAGTCACAGGCCTGTTTTGGTGTCACACACAGCAACACTGATGCACAAGGCCTCACATGATTGTCTTGGGAATCTCTCTCTCTCTCTCACACACACACACATACACACGGCTGGATGGATGCTGGGTTTGTCTCCAGCCCCGTGTGTACCCACAAGCACCCCTGCCATCCAGACAGGAGGAAAGAAAACACAGGCTGAAGGCTCTCAGGTCACCAGGAGGTCAGGCTCCCAAAGGCAGGGCAGCAGAGGGGAGCAGAGGGCACCCCTAGGGAGGGGAATTGGGCACACAGCTCCACAGGGAGCCTGCCTCTAAGTACTTCTCCATCAGCAGGAGAGCAGCAGGGGTGAGCTGGCAACAGAAGACAAGAGAGGTACTAGATACAGGGAGAGACTCAAGGAGACGGGAGAGACGCACAGGGACTCAGAGACGTGGGAAGATGACAAGACAGAGCCACAGAAGAGTGTCAAGAGACCAACAGAGACCAACAGGAGAGAGATTCAGAGACAGTGAGCCAGAAATGGTTAGAGACCGACATGCTAGAGCAGGTCTGGCCAGGGCTGGAGCCCGCTGGGGGATGGGGCGGCCCAGGGAGTGGAAGGTGAGGCCGCCAGGGCTTTAGGGAGGACCCGCAACCTGGGTAGTGGGTGGGGGGTACCTTGGTGAGATTCAGGTGAATAGCTTTAAAATTAGCAACACCAGCTGCCATTTAACCAACTGCTTATGATGAGCCGGACCCTTCCCTAGTGATCTTGTTTCATCCTCAGGCAACTTTATGGAAGTTATTGTCCCCGTATCTCAGTTGAGGGGACTAAGGTCTCATCATGTGTTCAGCCCACAGCCATCCCCACCCCAGCCAGGCCCTCCTCCAGAGGGGATGGCCTCCCATTTCCACAAGCAGAGGCCGAACTGCAAGGGGTGAGGGGCTTCCACCTTCGGGCTTGTGTGCTGAGGGGTAGGCCCAGGAGCCATGGCTGGGCTGTGGGCTGGCACACTAAAAAGGTCCAGGCTGGCTGAGTCACAGCAACCCCCTCTGGGCTGGCACTGGAGCCGTCCACCCCACACCTGTAGGCATGCCAATGAGGGCTGGCCGAGGCCATCTGCGGCCTGTGTGCTGCCAGCAGCAGGGCGGGGGCAGGCCAGGGCCTCCTGCCTGGGTGCCCCCTGCTGGCCAGGCTTCCCACCCAGTCGCCCCCCAGGAAGACCCTCCTTGCCCACTGCAGGACCTAGAGTTGCTGTAGTTTGCCTTGTGCGGGGGGTGGAGGATGAGGGTGCCCCTGGCAGCAAGGCCTCCCCCCACTCCCTGCTGGACGCCCCCCTTCGGCAGAACCGCCTGGAGAGATCACAGGCAGCCACATGAAAGGGAATTTTTCCCAGGCAGAGCAGGAGTTGAAAGCTGCCTCCCACCACCCCCGCCTGCCCCCGCTGTGCCAGGCCAGGCTGCTGGGCTCCTGGTGCTCCAAGGGAGCTTGTGACACTGGGAAGGGGGTGGGGGTTGGAGCCCCCACCCCATATGGGCTGCTTTTTCTCCTCCAGGGAACAACAGCAGAGGCAGACCATCTTCCCCAGACCACTGCCCACTCCCCTTCACAAGGTGCCCCTTCCCTCACCCCAAAAAGCCCTCACCCACCTGAAGCAAGGCCCCTGCCATTGTCAGGAAGTCCTTCTGCCCTTCTAGCCTCCATCTCAGCCAGGCTCCGGGGCAGCTGGGTGGGAAGAATGTCTGCCGGTCAAGTAGATGATGGGTCTCAGCCTGCAGGCCGGCCTCTGTGATGTGTAGGGGTGGGGGCCACGCAGCTGTCACCTTTCCCTGTTCAGGCTGCCTTGACCTAGATCATGTGGCTCTGTGATTTCCCCAGACATCTGGCCTCTGAGGTCGCAGACGACCTTGCGCCAACAAACTTTCTGGGGGTGGGGAAAGTCGCTCAAGAACTGGAGCCAAGGATACCCACCCCCCCACACCGCCCCAGCTTCAGTCCAGCTGCCCTCAGGCCCAAAGAGGGGTATGACAGGGTAGGGGTGTCTCTGTGTGCATTCTGGGCACAGCCAGGTCCCCACAAATCTGGATTAAACCTGTTCCCTGGGGATCACCTCAGTGGTTGGGGGAGCAACAGATCCCTGCAAGAAAGCAAGCAAGCGATCGAACAGGCAGCTGGGGCCCACCTCTGGTCCTGCTGGCTGCTCCGTACTGGCCAGGCCCTGTTGACTTAGGTAAATAGAGGAGGTAGCCCCAGGTAAGTGAAGGTCCCCAGAGGTCCGGGTTCTGAGGTAGGGGGTATAATCAGGCAGGCGAGAATGTTCCAGAACCAGCCATTTCCAGATTAACAGCACTTCCACAGCTGGGCTGGCTGTTCCTGCTTGACCCCCCTTCAGGATCTGCCAGGCCCCACTCCCCAAGAGATCCCAGACTCTCCATGTCCCGGGGCCATCCTTCTTCCTTTCCCAGGTGGCTCCACATCACCCCTGCCCAGCAACAGCCCCCAAGCCAGCCCCCCAAACCGGAGAGCAAGAAGCCAGCGGTGGTGCTTCGTGACACAAACATGCATTCGTTTTATTCACAAAACAGCCTGGTTTCCTAAAACAATACAAACAGCATGTTCATCAGCAGGAAGCTGGTCGTGGGCAAGGGGGCCCGGACAGCAGGAGGCCCCCCTGGGGCACCCACACCCACCGGCAGGGGGCCACGCGAAGAAGCCCTTTCTTCTGCGGCCATCAGCAAGGCCAGAAAAAAAGGACTTATCTTCTCTAAGGGCAGTAGCCAGGATCAGAAATATTGAGACATGGGCTCCCCAGATCTCAATGGAGAAAGGAACAGAACTTTCATTTTCGCAAAATCATCATTGTCGGGGTGGGGATCCCGTTCTGGGGACCGGGAGTACAGCGTGGGTGGCCTGGGGGTGGGTGGGCTGCTCTACCTCCCCCCCCACCCCCCCACCCCGAGCTCCTGGCTGCAGCTCTGCACGCGTGGATGGATACAGAGGGGCTTCGGTACGGCGCCATCGACATTCTCTTTATAAACGTGAGTGGATTCTCCAGGCAAACTATGCACTATTTCATGGTCGGAAAGAATCAAAGGAAGTTTAAATGAGGGTGGAGTTAAACTGTGCTAAATTACAGTAGTGCTTATTAGTAACTAGATTTCAAAAGGTTACAGAAAATTTACATTCTCTACACAAAAACCGCATCTCCTGCACAGACAACATCGACATCGACACAGGAAGGAAACTGATTGTCCATTCTTTGCCCAGGAAGTCTCGGTACTTTATAGATTCGTCTCTACCTCTTTTTTGTTGTTGTTGTTGTTGTTCCTCCGAAAAAGCAGTTAAAATTTTTTTTCCTTTTTCTTTTTATACTAGGGACGTGGAGATGTTAAAACGACAACAAAAAATATATATATAAAAACAGGAATGAAATCTGTGAGAGAATATTTTTGGTTCTAAAGACGGGTGCATCCGTTTGTCTTCGCCCGAATCCCTTGCCGGAGACCACACGAGCAGTGACATTGCACGGAGAGGGCAGCTTTGGGTTCCCGCCGCCGTCACTGAAACCACCGGAAGGCAGCTCCCGTCGGAAGCATCACCTTCTGGCGGGGGCGGGAGACAAAAACAAGGAGAGAGTTCAGTCAGGGTCCGGCGGGACCTGGTGCAAAGACGCTCCCCCGTGGATGGCCTCATGGCGGAGGGATGGGCCTGGAGTAAAAGGCAGCCACCCCATGGAGTTCCTGCCATCCTGACCGGGCCAGAGAAGAAGGCTTGGCTCGCGGGGCTGCTGGAGGGCCCGGAGCACCCTGAGGCCCCCTGAGCCACTGTGTCCGGGAACCCTGCTTCCAAACAGGAAGACCCATTCCCCTGGTCCATAGGCCACGAGCGCCAGGTGGCTGTGGAGCATCAAGGGGCTGTGTGCGTGGTTCTGTTGAATGAGCAGGGAGCGTGCGCACTGGAGGCCTGTACGGCCGTGCGCCTCGAGCTGTGCTACGGTGGGTAGTAGTGTGTGCAGCCAGGGTGGAGAGGAAGGATATTGGCTGTGTTAAAAGGCTACATCTATAGCTGAGGCTGTGGACCGGACAGGGAGGGGTGTGTCTGCATCTGTGCGTGTGTGTGTGTCCACATGAGATGTCAGCGGGTGCCTTTGTGTGCATATAGGTGTGTTCTCTGGGCAGAAGAGCAGATATATGAGGTCTGGGGCCTGGGGGTGGGTAGCAGTCACAGTTGGGATGTCATTATTATTTTCCAACCATTCTGAACATTTGTGTCCGGTGCACTCATAGAGGGGCGGGGCCGGGGCCGGGGCCGGGACAGCAGGCTGAAAAGATGCTTTTGTACCCAGGCCTGGCACCACCACTAGGCTGCCACGGCTGGGGGCACAGGGACAAGCTCTGCCATGAGGGTGGAGAGAAAGCAGCATGGGAACCCTTCTGCCTGTTCTAAGCCCCTTCTTGTTTGGGCTGCCTTGGCCTTGACCATGTGGCTATGTG
Organism: Taxidea taxus jeffersonii; assembly: GCA_003697995.1. Taxonomy (NCBI): domain Eukaryota; kingdom Metazoa; phylum Chordata; class Mammalia; order Carnivora; family Mustelidae; genus Taxidea; species Taxidea taxus. The sequence goes on from RCUC01140366.1 coordinate 4,896, forward strand.
GTGATTTCCCCACAAAGCCAATCATGCCAAAGTGGACAGGCCTGGCCTACACCCCAGGATCACAGCCACCCCCTTACCCTAGGCCCATAGGACCCCTGGCCGTTTTACCTACGCAGCCAGACTGACCTTGAGGCTCCCAAAATACCCAATTTCTGTCAATAACATGTCTAGACGCAGAGTTCTTCCAGGCTTCAGGCCAATGAGCACCAGGGCGGCCTTAGGGGAAAGGCTGGGCTCTGAAGGGGTGAGTGAAGGGCTTACCCTTAAAAGCCACATGGTCCACAGGACAGAACCCTTCACGTGGGACAAGGGAGAGCCCCAGAATCTCAGGGCATGGACTGGAAGCTTTAGGACACATCTGAAAGTCAGAAACTTAGGACCTATATGGAAACCTCAATGGCTGGCCCAAAACTCCAGGAAGGGGTTCAGAATCCCCAGGCCTGGCTGCAAAGGCCAGGCCCTGCCTGGAACCTGCTGCCTGCCTTGTGAACTACGACCTACTGAGATCTCAAGATGTGGCTCTGACTTTCTGAACGGTGAACTGGTGTCTGGGAGCCTGCTCCAGAACCCCCGGACCCAGGGGTTGATTGGCTGAGCGGCCCCCAGACACTGGCCCAGGCAGGAAAAGTAGGGCCGGGGGTGGGGCGGGGCTGGGTTCAGACTGCCGGCCAGACACAGGAGCCCACACACCTCCCTCTAAGGCGTCGTTACCTCCAGAGCAGCGGAAGGCTTCTTTTTGAGTTCCTCACATTTTCTGAATTTGCAAATCTGATGGCCAGTCTTTCGGTTCCTACAACTGCTGCACTGCTCGCAGTTGATGCGTCGCCGGCAGGGCGCGCACATGCCGCAGCGTTTCCGCTTCTTCTTGCCCGAGCTGATGGCAGAGGCCAGCTCTCCCTGCATGGGGTACTCGGCCAGGCCAGCCATGTGCAGCGCGCTCTCGGCCAGGAACACGCCGGCTGGGGTCATGATGAAGAGGCCCGGGTTGATGGGGAAGGCGCCCAGGTAGGGGAAGTCGGACTGGCCATTGAGGGCCTCAGCGCCCGCCACGGCCTCCATGTCGGGCAGGCCTGCGCCTGCCTCGCTCATCAGCGGAAGGTGCTCCTGCACCACGCGCTTCAGCATCTCCGTGGACTGCGCGAACTGCTGCAGCGTCAGCTGTCCCTCGGCTGCCAGCTCCGTGGCCCGTTCTGCCTTGCTCAGCAGGCTGGCCACAGCACCACTTTTGTGCTTTGAGGTAGGGTTGCTTTTGTCCACGGCCATGGCCGCTGCCAGGTCGTGCCCATTGGCCAAAAGGGAGGCGGCGGCGGCGGCGGCAGCAGCCTTCTCGGCGGTCTCGCTGCCCATCATGCTGCCGCCGCTGCCACCACTGCCCCCAAAGGAGGAGTAGTGGGAGAGAGGGCGGGAGCGGCGCAGGCTCTTGTTGAGGGGTTCGCTGATGATGCCGCTCTTGTTCCGACGCTCGGGGGGCGGCGCGTCCTCCGTGGCCACTGAGGCTGGAGCAGCCGCGGCCACTGCTGCGCTCTTGTCGGCCCCTCCTGCCTTGGGGCCGCTGCTGCCACCGGTGTTGCTGCTGCTGCTGCCACCACTGTCCTGGGGGCTACTGCCAAGGCTCGACATGGTGGGGCCAAGGCCCAGAGCCCACTGCTGGGGGAGGGGGCTGCCAACTGCGGGGGGGTCCACGGACGAGCGCCGACCCGGCTGCTCACAATCGAGATGCCTGGTGGGCCCTGCTGCTCAGGGCAGGCACATGGTCAGCTGTCCACGTGGAAGAGTCTTCACTCTGTCAGGACAAGAGGGCACAGGGTCAGGGCAGAGGTAAGCATCTCCTTCCCCCACGTCCCCACCAGGACCAGCCATGGTATTGACATTTTAACAGACGCAAGCCCTGCTGGGCATTTATCACACGCCGGACCCAACATGGTTAGGTATTTTTTACATGTACTGGTTTTTTTTTCCCCAAGATTTTATTTAGAGAGACAGAAGGAGACAGAGAGAGAGTGAGCGAGCATGAGCAGGGAGAGGAGCACAGGGAAAGGGACGAGCTGAGCACGGAGCCCCATGTGGGGCTCGATCCCACAGCCCTGAGATCATGACCTGAGCTAAACTCCAGTCGAACGCTTAACCAACTGAGCCACCCAGACGCCGCTATCTGTACTATTTCAGTTAAGACTCACAAGCACACTTCGAAGTAGTGGCTATTTTACACAAGGGTTAGAACTGGCCATGAATATACAGTTACCAAGTGTCATGGCAGAGGCTCAGCCCGGATCTGTACAGGTCAGATCTCTGGCCAGTTCTTCCTGGGCTGGGGGGTAGGAAAGAACTGGAAATATCTGTTAGCCTCAGAAGGTTATAGAGTCACCTTCTGCTTCCTAATCCTCCTTCTCTGACCCATCTACAAAAGGATTTGGAATAGCTTCTGCAAAGTTTGAAGGTGTAGTCCAGAAATCTAGAGGTTGCAATGCCTGGGTGGCTCAGTGGGGGGGGGGGATCTGACTCTTGATTTGGGCTTAGGTCATACTCTCAGGATCCTGGGATACAGCCCTGCCGGGCTCTGCGCTCAGCAGGGAGGCTGCTTGAGAGTCTCTCCCTCTGCCCCTTTGCCTGTTTGTGCTCCTACTATGCGTGCTTGCTCTCTAAAGTAAATAAATAAATCTTAAAAAAAAAAAAGTAGTCTGGGGAGCTGCTCTCAGGCTCTCACTTGGCAATTCCTAAATACATATGGATTATCTCAAGGCTCTGACAAGTCCTGCAAGGAAAGGAAACTGACTTTAAGAGGTTGCCAAATAGAGCACAGAATCCTTATTTCAAGGAGCATGTATCCTCCTGCTAGAGAGCAGGCAGCACTGTGCCAGATCCTGTAAGAGTAGGGGGACATGCTGTGCACATATCAACACACGCTTCCTCCTTACTCTTAAAAAGTCATCACTACCTCAGACCCCATTCTTGTCTCTACTCAGGCTTCCCTGCTGTGCTCCAGCCTGGCTCCCAGATGGGTCTGGGATGAGGTCCCAGTGAGAGCCCAGGGGCAGGCTGTGGGCAGGAGGGGCCTCTGGCTGGTGCAGGCTGGGAATGAGAGTGGGTGTGACCCTCCAGGGAAGAGAGTCTGTTCTTTGGCCACATCCACATTTCTGAGGTGCCCCTTCCTAGGACAAGCATGCTCTGCTCAAGCCCCAGGATTAAGGGCTCCTTGGCCAGGAACTCTGGAAGGAACTGTCCAGAAGGAGTGGAGGGGCAGATCCCTCATCAGTCCTGGCTCTCTAAGGTCCCTTCCCTGCCTGCCTGCCTGAGCAGCTGGTGCCCCAAGGGGGAGGCGCACATCTGGCTGGGCCTGTCCCTCCCTAGCCTTGGGGGCGGCACACTACATCTTTGTCCCCAGGCAACCCCACCATCCCCCAAGTCACAGGACTCAGCTAAGGCCTGGTCCCTGGGAGGTCATCTAGTCCAACCTTCTGCACTTCCAGAAGGGGAAACTGAGGCCCTGGCCAGCAGGGCCCCCTGCTCTGGGATTGCTAAGGAGTGGCCACAAGGAGAAGCAAGTGTAGGAGAAGGAAAAGCTCCATCTGAGTGAGGCAAAGATGGCAGGCTTCAGCAGACAGCCAGAGGCTCCCTGCCTCTCCCTAGAGGGCAATGGCCCATGTACGCCCCTTCCTAGTGAAGGTAGATGGGTGGTAAGGAAGGGTGGGCCAGCTGGCATATTCCACCACGACAAACCCAGGAGGGCCTGGCAGGGTGTCAGGCTGGGCTGGGGGTACCACAGAGGTCAGTGTTGTACTAAGAGGAAGAGGCTCATGTAAGATAATTATGCTCCGTCCCACCTGCTAAGGCCTAAGCCCAGGGTGGCTCTTGAGACCCTCCTTCAGAAATCAGCACCCTTCTAGACAGCAGTGACCCTGGCTAGGTGTTGGAGACTAGGGCCAACAACCGTCACCCCATCTGAGCTCAAATACTCTGTCCTGGAGCACAGCCTGCAGGCCCAGACCCAGTGAGCGAAGACAGGAGAAGGCAGGAGCCCTTGGGTTGGAGAGGTGGGAGAGACGCAGGGAGGGGAGCAGCCTGCGCCCTAGCCCCCCTGTGTCCCCGCCTCTGCGGCCTGCTGGCTGGTGGCAGAAATCGATAGCTGCATTAACGCTGCTCTTGCTCTCCTCCCTCCCCCCTCCCAGCTCTGGGATCTGGCTCGGTGTGCAGGGCGGGCAGGTCAATTAGAAGTCAGCTCCCTCCAACACGGGGACTGCATTCAGGGCCGGAGCTCTGGCTTAGTCTCTCTGCTTTTGTCTCCATCCTGAGTCTTGTGGTAGGGACCAAACCTCATGTTCTGTTTAGCTCTGGCCCTTCTTTGAATCTCTCCGATCATTTCTTCTCTTTTCTTTTCTTTTTCTTTTTTTGTCCTTCCTCAGGACTTCCCTCTCCCAGCTCCCCAGGGTCCTGGGACCTACTGAGCTATGAAGCAGAGGACGTGCTATGTCATCAAACAGGTGCTGCAGGCAGACGCTGGTTTCCCAGCTGCAGAAGGTGGCGAGTAAACAAGGGGGACTGGCACCCAGGTGAACTTCTGTCCTCAAACCCCAGATTGGGGCAGACACCAACATCTAGTTAGTCTCAAGGCCCAGTCTCTAAGCTTGTTCCAAATTTGCCCCTATATCTGGCTCATCTTTCTCCTTTAGACCCTGGGAAAAGCTGATGACCTGGTCCCAGTGGACCTCTGACCACAGGGCTTGTTTGCCCTACTCAAGATAGGGGAGGACATAAGTCCTTCTTTCTCCCAGGCGCCAGCCCTCTACTGCAAGGCACACAGCAGCCCCCTCCCAGACCAGGAAGGGCCTGGCAGTGCCCAGGCAGCAGGGGAGGAGCTGGGGTTGCGTTGAAGCGGAGCGGGAATGAGCGGGAGGGAAAGCTGGCGGGCAGGCGGGCGGCGGCGGGCGCATCCATCATCGGCCCTGCCAGGAACGCATCCAGCCCCCAAAAAGAAATACTGCGCCTGAGGAGGGACAACAAAGGGCTCCGTTTCATCAGCAATGCGGAGCCAGCGCCCCGCCGCCCTGCCAGCCGCGGTCAGCCCACAAAGGACCCCTTTGTCCATGCAGGAGCCAGGCCGCCCTGAGCTGGGACCAGGGGCTGACGGGCGGGGACAGAGCAGAGGGAGGGGGGTGAAGGGGGAACCAGTCCTGAAAGCTGGGGGGCAGAGGGGGACACAGCGGCAGAAGAACAGAGACAGGTGGTGCAGATAGAGGATCATGAGACAGAGAACTTGAGGGGTGGGTCCGAGAAAGAGGGACTTGGAAAGGACAGGGCAAAGGGTCAAGGTTAGAGAACAGAGCCTCAGGGAAGCAGAAACAGAGGGACTGGGCTCAGAGAGATCCAAGGCTCCTAGCCCAGCTTGGAGACTTGACAGTCTGACAGACATGGAAATAGTGCCGAGGAGAATCCTAGACTCAGGGACCTGGGGACCAAGAGAAAGTGGTTGGACATGGCTGTGGCTCTGAGAGGAAGACAGGGGTGGGGTGGACCCCAGCCTACTCTGGCCCATGGCTGCAAAGCAGAAACTGATAGGGAGGAGCCTGAGGGTCAATGGGTTCTTGGCCTCAGGCTCCAACCTCCAACCTCCAACCTCCTCAGGTACTAGCTCCCAGGCTAAGCTGGAGCCACTCTCCTGACACTGGGACCATCCCCCTGCCTCTACGCCCAGGCTCAAGCCAGCCACAGAAGACACAGACCCACCCCTCTCCAATCAGCTCCCAGCACCAAGTGACCTCAGAGTCCCATTAACTAAGTAACCCTATCAGTTAGCATTTATTGAGCACTGACTATATCCTCCTGCCCTATGCTACTAAGCTTTACATGGAAACCTGGGCAATAGAAACTATTAGGCAGGGGCGCCTGGGTGGCTCAGTGGGTTAAGCCTCTGCCTTCAGCTCGGGTCATGATCCCAGGGTCCTGGGATCGAGCCCCGCATCCCGCATCGGGCTCCCTGCTCAGTGGGGAGCCTGCTTCTCCCTCTCCCTCTGCCTACTGCTCTGCCTACTTCTGCTCTCTCTTGCTCTGTTAAATAAATAAATAAATAAAAATATAAAAAAAAAAAAAAAGAAATAAAAAGAACTATTAAGCAGTTTCACAGATGAGGAAATTGAGGCTTAAAGAAGATCAAACTGTCGGGCTAAGGTCAAATGACTGGTTAGAATTTGAACCCAGAGCCCAAGTATGAGTCACTCTGCTGTGTGACCACCTTTGCTCTACCTATGCAACTGACAAAGTAGCCCAGGACAGGGTGACCCATCTGTTCCAAGACTGCCCCCCCACCAGGTTGTTACCGTGCCTGTCACCTTTATGTGGATGGGGGGAGAGTTGTCACACACCCCAGGGGGAGTGTCTTCAGCTGGGGGGCTTGGAGATGCCCAGGCAGGAACCCGGAATGCTGGGCCAGCGACATCATAATGCCAGCTGTCAATGAGGTCACCAGTGGTGATGGTAATCCCCTCACTCCACCCTGAGCCCCAGGGGAACCAGGACTCACCCCCAGATAGAGCCTGAGCCCTTCAGGCCAGACAGCAGTGAGGGAAGAGGCGTGAGGATGGGGGGAAGGGATGGTGCTGTCCGCACACAGACAAATATATAGGTGGCCCACAGTGAGATCTTCTAGATGTTCAGTTGCACACATCCCCCACTCCTGATTATCCAACCGTACCCCCATGCCCTGCAGTACTGGGGAGACAGTGCAGGATTCGTACTGGGCACTGCCCAGGAAGGAGCACACAGGGGCTGGGCCAATGGTCACATGAACCAATATGAAATGAGTGCGGAAAGGCAACCAAATGGAGCACTGGGGGCCTTTCTGGAGGAAGGAACTGCTAGCCTGTGACTTAAAGAGGAGGGGAGGTTACCAAAGGGGACATGAGCCTGAAATAGTTCTTAAGAAAAGGGGAAGAGAGGAGCCCAGCCGGCTCAGTCGGAAGAGCATGCAGTGGAACGTGGTACTTTTGATCTCAGGGTGGGGAGTTTGAGCCTCACGTTGAGGGCAGAGTTTACTTTAAAAAAAAAAATGGGAAAGAGAGTGTGAGGTATGGTCGTGAGGCTGGCAGGGTCCCAAGTGGGCAGGGCATTGAGGCCAAGGGTAAGATTATTTATTTATTTTTATTATTTTTTTTTTTAAAGATTTTATTTATTTGACAGATCACAAGTAGGCAGAGAGGCAGGCAGAGAGAGAGAGAAGGAGAAGCAGGCTCCCCGCTGAGCAGAGAGCCCGATGCCGGACTTGATCCCAGGACCCTGGGATCGTGACCTGAGCAGAAGGCAGAGGCTTCAACCCACTGAGCCACCCAGACACCCCCCTCAAGGGTAGGATTTTTTAAAAACAGCTTTACTGAGGCATGCTTTACACTATAAAATTTATCAATTTATAAGTGTACAATTCAATGATTTTTTTTTAAAAGATTTTATTTATTTATTTGACAGAGAGATCACAAGTAGGCAGAAAGGCAGGCAGGCAGAGAGAGAGGAGGAAGCAGGTTCCCGGCTGAGCAGAGAGCCTGATGTGGGGCCCGATCCCAGGACCCTGGGATCATGACCTGAGCCGAAGGCAGAGGCTTTAACCCACTGAGCCACCCAGGCGCCCCAATTCAATGATTTTTAATAAGTTTACAGAGTTGTGCTACATCACCACCACTGCCAAGGGCAGGATCTGAGCAAGGCGCCATCTCTCTCTTGCTCCTTCGCTGGCTAGAACAAACTTCCAGCCGTCCTTTCTGCTGAGGGAAGGCTTCCTGGAGGAGGGTGCATTCCAGCCGGTCCTTGAGGATCCCAAGCCAGCGGCCTAGCATGGCACACCATTCTGCCATTGTCTGGGCGGGCCAGCATTGCCAACTTGCACACTCCATCTAGCTCTTCACACTCTTCCCTACACTTCCCTGTGCACTTTTTTTTTTTTTTTTTAAGATTTTATTTATTTATTTGACAGAGAGAGAGAGATCACAAGAGAGATCACAAGAGAGACAGGCTCCTTGCAGAGCAGGTAGCCCGACTCGGGGCTTGATCCCAGGATCCTGAGATCATGACCTGAGCCGAAGGCAGAGGCTTAACCCACTGAGCCACCAGGTGCCCCTCCCTGTGCACTTCTGACATCCCTGTTACACCCTCTTCATGACCCTCCACCCACAACAGTCCTTTTGACCTCCAAGGGAGTTGAGATGGACAGATGGATGGTGGGCAAGCCAGTGGTGATGAAGAGAACAGACCACAGGCTCTGGTGACTGAACTGAGCTGAGGCTGAGCAAGCTGGGGAGGCAGGGGATGGGGGCATCATCTCTGATTTCCATGATTCAGCCTAGGGAGTTTCCAGAAGGGGAAAAAGCTCCACTCGGGCCCAAGGCGATGCACATGGAGACACTGGCCTTGGAAATGGAAGAAAGACAGTCCTCACCCGAGAGCACAGGGCACATCTCCAACTACAGATGAACACACACGAGCACACACTGACCACTGCTAATACCCCGCAGATGTCCTGGGACAAGGCCTGCCCTCAGTACTACTAGAATCTCCCTAAGATAGAACAGGGGGCTAGAATCCTAGTTCCCTGACCCTCTTAGAACCCTCCACCTAAGGCAGGCACAACCCCATTGCCCGAAGAAGGAAACATGCTAAAGAAAACCCCAGGAATCCATGGGGCTCTATTTTCCCTTACAGAGCTCCCAAAAAACAGTTGGAGGGGGTCAGCCCATTTTATGGAAAGGAACACTGAGGCCCCAGCCAGGAGGTATGCCCCAACCTGGGGCTCTAGGGAGTGATCTGGGAGACCTCTGATAAAGACAAAAGCTTCCCCACCAGGCACCTCCATCAGACCAGTTTCTCTCCCTACAAGAGTCAAAGGATCAGGAAGGCCCTTCCTCTGGGTGATCTTGGCATATGGCCTCTGAGTCTGTTTCTCTAGATGCGACATGGAACCAGGAGAATAAGTTACTATGTTAAGGAAGGAGGACTTCCTGTGTGCCAGACGCTATATGCCTTGTCTCACTGAATCTTCCTACACACCTTCTGAAGCAGGACGATGATTGGCCCATTTACAGCAATTCAATAAGCAGTTGTGAGGCAGGGAAAACGGTTGCCCTCTCCAATGGGGACCCTCTGGATCTAGGCTAATGTTTCCCAAAGTAATGTCTAAGCGGACATCAACCTGGCCTCAGGGCCACGCACTAACAGGATCTCCCTCCTGGTGGACAGGGGAGGAAAGCTAGCTCAGAGATAATTGGGCCAAGGAATTGGAAGAGGGGGCGATTTGTCCTTTCAGGGCTTATGTGTGAGGAGCAAGGGTGTTAACAGGACCATTCAGGGGGCCAGAATTCTAATGTCTAAGTTTGTGGCTCCATCACGTCCCTTCCTGTTGATTTGACTGTACCCTTCCCCCATCGTCCCCCATCGTGAGCCTCAGTTTCCCATCTGTAAAATGGAGCACAGTTCTTATTCCTCACCCCAAACTGTAAGAGTTGTGATCCTTGAGGGGTCCATGAAGAAAACAGTAGAGACACAAGAAAAAAGACTCCAGATAGTGACCCCCTCCAACCCCCCCAAATCCCAGAGGACCTGAATCTGCCCATGAAGTGATCTGCAGACATGGAAACTGAAGTCTGGAGAGAAGGTTTTGAACAGGTCCTGGGGCTGAGACCCTATGAGGCCTGTTGGGAGAGGGGCATCTAGGTCCTTCCCAGTGCTATCATCTCCCCAGAGGACATGATAATCGCAGACCCTCATGTTGCACACTCACTCTACCAGTATTGTGCTAATTTACACACATCTTCTCACTGAATTTCTTCCATAATTCTTTAACTAGTATTGTCACCCATGTATAGATGAGGCCACTGAGACTCAGGGAAGTCAAGTCACCTGCAGAAGGTCACAAGGTCAATAAGCAGCAAAGGCAGGTCTGTGTGACTCCAAGGCCTGGCTCTCCAACACTGGCCAAGGGCTCTGAGGGGCCGGGAAAGGGGAATCATGGCAGGAGGTTGAGGTCCAGTTCAGCCCAACCTAGGGGTTCTGGGGCGGGCGGCTCTTGGGCTCTGGGCAAAACATGTGACAGCACTGTTGCAGGGAAGTATGCAGTTGTACCCTAAGGCCCAGGAAAAGACAGGGGAAGGGGCTGCGGGTGGGCCGGACGGGCCAGGCTGGGCCAGAGCTCCGGGCATTCCGGCGGCCTCCGCAGGAAGCAGAATGGGACGGAAACCGGCTCCTGCCTCCTCCCCCAGAATCCTGTGGGCAGCCCAGCCGGGCCGCACAGAGGCCGTCTTTGTGCCTGCCCCAAGCCGCCACCCGCGGCTGGCCCAGGGTTTTGAGTTTCCTGGAGGGGGGGGCGGTGAGGGGCCCTGTCACTGCTAACCCTCCAGCTCCCCCTCTCAAGGGTGGTCACAGCGGTCCACAGCTGGCAGCGGAAGGGGGTGGATGGCCAGGCCTACCCCAGAGACTCTGGGGGGCCCAGAGTCTGCCCACATCTCACACTCCCCACACTTACACACCCTGATTGGGGGCTAGCGGTGGACAGGGACCCAGAGAGAACCCGAGGCCATCCCCCTTGAGCCTGCCTCTCTGCCAGAACCCACAAGTCCCCCGAGGTACCTGGAACCCCACCTCTCCCTCCATCTGGGTGTTACTGGGCCCAGATTGGTAAAGAGGCTGGCCAGGATGGTAGGACAGTCCATCTGTCAACCACCATTTCCCACTCTCCAGGGGCTCCCTGAACAGAGCACATCAAGGGGGAGGCCTCAGACTCCCTTCAGCATGTCAGGGACAAAAGCCCCTTGGGTGGTATAAATGTGCTCACAGAACACTGGGCCTCAGGGAGTGAGCTCTGGCTAAAGTGCATACAGTGAGGAGCACCACCACCAACTAGGAGATCTGTGTTGTGTCCACCTAGGTGCATCAGATAGTGTACATGCTAAATGCACGAGTGTGTGTGTCTCTGCGGTGCGGGCTATGGGTATGCCCAGGTGTATGTGCAGACTCAGACAGCCCCCTGTGGGTTGGAACACTGATGTATTCACAGGGCTTATATGCCAGTACAGGAGAAGGTCTTTGTGTGACCTCCTCGTGTGTGAACGTGGAGTGTGTGCTAGCTACACGCCCGGATATAAGCACATGCCTGAGTGTGTGTATGTGTACGCTACAGTGGTTTACATGAAGGCTGGATTTTTGTGGGTTCTTCTGGTCCGTGAGTGTCAACACACTGTTGCCATGTGTTTACCAGTGTGCGTATGCGCGCACACATGCGTGTGCCCACACTGTGAGTTGTATCAGGGCTTCTGGGGGTTCTGAGGTGCAAGTGTAGGGCCCAACTAGGATGGGGATGGTGCAGACAGGAACTGATGCCAGGTGCTGGGGCCCCTATTGGAAACAGGAAGCTGCCCACAGGTGTGCCGGGGCTGTGGTGGGGGCTGGGCTCCACCCACGTTCAATCTGTCCCCCTGAGAAACCAACCTAGGGTTCCATCAGCCGAAAGCCTGTCCCAGCCACGAGGGAGTCACCTTCCTTGCCTGTCTGCTGTTCAAGACCGAACAGCTCTGACTAGCGTCTACCCGCCCGCCTGGCCTGAGTATGGAAAAAACTGGAAAACAAAAGCCCCCAGACTGCAGGCCCTCCCTGCAGAGGCGTGGGGGAGGCAGGCAAGAGGCAGGAGGTTGAGGAGGAAGGAGGGAGGTGTCGCCGCAGCCCCGGAACACAAAAATAATGAGGCGAGAGGGGCCATGGGGCCGAGCCGGCTGGTTCCGGAGTCGCTATCTGACCTTGACAGATGCCACAGCTGGGCGCCTGGAGAGGAGTCACGCCACGGTGCTAGAGAACACCCTCCACCCCCTGCCACCTCCCCCAAGCCAGGTCGATGGATGTCCAGGAGGGCCCCAGCCACAGGCAGCCACCCCACCAGGCCAAAGAAGGGCGGCCTCAGAGAGCGTCCCAGTTGGGGGGGTGAGGAGGAAGGTACGCAGGCAAGGGAGTGGGGGCAGGGCACTGGAGGCAGCACTGTGGTCTCCAGAGGGCACCCCAGTCCTCAGGTGTGGCTACATGTGTGAGAAACACAGAGCGTGCCATTGTGCTTGTGTCGCTGTGAGGCTTGAGTGTGTGTGCATTAAGGAAGCAGAGTGTGACGGTGTGTGTGTGACAGAGACAAAGATCATACTTGTGTGTGTCCTTGGGGTCACACAAGGCTGGAGAATCAGGCTGATGTCCCTGAAATGGGTGTGGCCACACCACTCAGGGGTGGGCACTGATCACTCCCCTGTCCCCTTCCAGAGCCACAGCTGTCCTGGAGGATGCAAGCCACGCTGGGGCCAAAGGAGGGAAGGAGGACAAAGAGAGCCACATGTCCCACCACCACCAAGTTCTGTCACACGCAGATGGAGCCGAGCCGCCCCTGCGGGCCCTTCCTGGCCTACTCTCTCTCCCACTGTGGTGGTGGTCTGCGACCTCAGGGATGGACACCGGGCTGGGCACCACCACTCCCGGAACACCCATGCGGGGCTGGGTGTGAGCTACAGGAGGGGATGCTGGGCCGGAGGCGGATTAACAATTCTAAGCACTGGCTGCATAATTAAAAAATCATTACAGGCGGGCGGGCAGAGCCGAGTGTGAGCTCACGCTCAGAGCAGGCGGGGACACTGCCACGGCGCTCCCCCTCCCACTGCCTCCCCGAGGAAAAATCCCACCTGCTAATATAATTATGGAAAAACACAAGCACAGAAATTTGGTTTCAGCAAACAACGTGCCTGAGTGCCCAGGGCCGCCTGGCCCTCAGCACAGTGAGCAGGCTGGTCACTCCTGCCTGTAGCTCATGGCAGTGAGATGGGCCCTGCTGGGTCTGCACTCCAGACCCTGACCTCCACCCTCTTCCAGCTCACGAGAGAGAAGTAGGGGTGTAGAGAGCCCAGTTCTGCAAATCCCAAATCCTGGAGAAAACTGGTCGGTCCTGATAGTTTACAAATAGGGAAACTAAGGCTAAGGAATCTGCATAAGGTCACTGTGTTCCTGACAAAGCTGAGGAGGAACTGGATTCCCCCAGGAGGGTGCAACACCTCAGGAGCTCAGTACCCCACCCACCCCTTCCCCTGCATCTCCCAGCTTCCCTCTCTCATCAGCCACCACCCTGCCACCCCCTCCCCCATCTCCGAGAGCGTCTCTCTCTCTCTCCCTCTCTCTCTCCCTAAAACTGAATGAGACTGTCCAACCATGTGCCCCAGCACCGCTGGCAGCCTCCTAACGCCTGGACCCCACCGTGGGGACGTGGGGGTGCCCCAGGCTCCCAGTTCAGGGACAGGGCGTCCTGGGCTCGTCCGGGTTAAGCCAGGCGAGCAGAGCTGGCTCCCGCCAGGAGAAACGCGGCCAGCTCTGGGGCACAGGCCCCAGAAGGCCAGGAACAGCCGCCATCACCTCGGGCCTGGAGCGGGCAGCGCGGGGAGGGGAGCTGGGCCTAATTAGTCGGCCTGGGACCCGGGCGGGCGCCGGGGCAGCAGACGCTGCAGCCAGAGCCGCGCAGGCACGTTCGCGGACGGCCGGGAGGCGGCGGGGAGCCGGGAGGACGCGGCGCCCTGAGATGCGGTGGGACAGGCGGCATGGGAAGGACCAGGCCAAGGAGATTCCGCACCGAGCAGGCCTGTCTCCCCTCATTCCTCGGTGCCACCAGGCGCAGCAATTAGAGGTTTTCAAAGTTTGTCCTTAATTGGTTTCATTTTTGCCTCATAAATGATTCATGGCCCCGGAGGTCTGCCAGGCCGCGGGGGTGGGGGGGTGGGGGGTGGCAAGGGAAATTTGGGGAGGCTTTTGCCTGGAGCCAGGCCCCCTACCTGAGGCTGCGGAGGGGATGACAGGGGCCGGGGAAGCCTTGGGCAGGTGGGATCCTCCAGCGAAAATAAAAACCCATGCCCTCTCCTTGGGGCACTAATTAGAAACTGTAACTCCTTCTCTGCAGACCCAGCTCTATGTCCAGGCCCAGAGCCACTGCAGCTGCTGGGGCCCTGGGAGCATGAATAATAATGTAATGATAACACAGTAACAGTGTCAACAATAATAATAACCACAGTGAACACTTAAGGAGTTCTTACTAAGTTCCAGGCATGGAGGGAAGAACAAATGTGTTATTTTTTTTTTTTTTAAACTACTCTCCCACCTCCAAGCACCACCAGGGAGAAGTACCAAGACTCCTATTTTACAGATGAAGAGACTGAGGCTTGGAGACCTTAAGGTCTGCCTTCTGACACACTCATGCCAGAACTCCTCCCTCCTGGCTGTCAGGAGCACAGGGCTCAAGGCTGGAGCGTGGCAATGCTGTCTGCCAGGTGGGTCTCAAGAGAAGTCAAGAGGTAGGTACCCGGGGCCTACAAAAAGACCCCAGGATGCACAACCAGCAGCCACACACCCACCTGGGCCGGGTTAGCTCTGCTCCTCAAAAGGCAATGTTGGCCTAGGCTGAGCAATGTCCTCACAGGACTTTAACTGGTCTATCTGTAAAATAGGAAAACAGGAGCCCTAAATCCCCGTTTAGCGCTAACTCCGAGCTAGGCATGGAGAAGCAGAGATGTCACAGACCCCACCCTCAAGGAACGCCCAGTCTAGGGGAAAGATGGACACACACGCAGAAGGGCTGAACAGTCTGTACAGGGCGCCCTGAGCACTCAGCCCATGCTGAGGGCCTAACATGCTAGACAGAAGTGCCAGAGGTTCTTGGAGGTGAGGTGGGCAGACAAAGCTGCTCCCTTCTGACCCTATACCCATCTTACACATGAGGCTCAGGGAATGGACGTGGCCTGCTTAAATCCATGTCTAGAATCAGACCTTGAAGAAATTCAGAACTATAGACCACCTCAGAGTGATGTGGGATGCAAAATGCCCAGCTCATCTTGCCCAGGATGGTCACTTTTATTCTGAAAAAACTAACAGAGGTGAGGCTTACACAATGGACTTCGGGGCCCACTTGGACGCCGGGGACATCCTGAGGTAAGGTGCTTAACCCATCAGGGGGTTTGGAATGACTCCCCCTAGAGGGGCCCAGGGTTCTGGGCTGCCAGCTGTTGGCTCCTGGGGGCCTCCCTCAAGTATCACCTCTTCTCCAGTCCTCTAGCTCCTCTGCTCCAACTACGTGCACCAGATTCCCCACCAAAAACCCACTGGCCTTCTCAGGCCCTGGCGCCAGCCCAGTCCCACTGGCTCCCTGCTCTCCCACCCAGCCTGGTACCAAGGACACGCACTTCAAGTGATTACATCTCCTTGGGCCTCACCACAGCCCTCTGAGTGGCTTATGTGATCACCCCTATTTCGCAGATGAGGAAAATATCTCAGAAAAGCAAAGGCCTGCCTAAGGCCACACAGCTTGGAGGAACCCAGGTCCAAACCTCTTGCAAGCCCATGTTCCTCACCTTGCTGGCCTCCTGCAGGTCAGTATCCCTGACCTGTCCTAGGGGCCCATAAGGCTTCCATTTTCCCTATTTTATAGATGGCTACCTCTTGCCCCAGCCCTGACTCCTCAGTCTGGACAAAGCCTTTACAGAGCCCACACACCTCCAGATACTAGAACTTGGTCAGAGTCTTGTGGTCAGGGGCCCTGCCACGAAGTCCTAGGAATGGGGTCCCTATGTACCCTAGGAATCCCTGGGGCACAGGACCTCCTGCCTCAGCCAACTGGGTCACTGGGAGGATTGGGGGGATGGTGGAGGAAGCCCCTACTTGAACACAAAGGACAACACAAATGTCTGATGGTAGGGTGGGGGGAGGAGGCACAATGGTACGGGGGCACCAGGGTTGGTGCCCTGGCCCCCTTCTCTGGCCCTCTTCTTTGGGAACAGAGTCAACTTTAAGGCCCCTACCACCCATACTTGGGGAGGAGCTGCCTGTGGGAGCATTCCTCACCTGGGAAGGAGCCGAAGCTTTGTACAGCCCCCTACACCAGCCCTGCTGGAGGACAGAGCTGAAGAGCTGGGTTAGTCACAGCTTCTCTGGGCCTCATTTGCTGTATCTGCACAAGGGACCTATACTATCCCTTGAACCCTCTGTGTAGAAGTTTAGAGGTTTTGAAAAAAGGGATTTGTAAGCAGTGGACACAACATCCACCGGTATGCACGGGCTGCGGGCACTTGAGGCACTGCAGCTGGTACACAGAAGCTTGACAATGGCTTGTCGAACATGCTAACAAGTGGCTGAGTTCTCAGATTGCCCAAGTTCACCCAGCAGGTCCAGTCAACACTTCCCAGGGGCCCACTCTGGGGAAGGAGACTAGTCTGCCTCTTCCTCCTCACTGTGCATCTGCCTGCTGCACCAGGACTACCCAACCGGGTCACTGGGGTCCCTCTCCCCAGCCTGCCCAGGAAGCAGCACGTCTCAGGCAGGTCAGCACTGACGTCACTAGGACTGGTGGGGCGTGGAGCCTGCCACCTCCGGAACTACCAATTAATTAACTTTTTCAAATTAATTTCCCAAGCAAAATTCCATAATTACATCTATCTCCATCAGCCCACATTGGGGCAGGCCAGAGGACCCCGCCATGAGATCGAATGTGGGGTGAGGGATGACCACACCAGCCACGGGACCAGGGTACGGAGGTGCTGGGGGTTGGTTTCACCCCTGCAAAGCAACTGCCTGCTGTCCTTATGGATGCTGTCTGGAATGGGAGAGAGTGGAGAAGCCAGAGCCCACCCCCTCCCAAAGTCAGGAGGTGGGGGTGCCCAGGGAGACTCAGGTCTGCCCAGCTCATCCTGCTGCCCCCATTCCCCACTCCGTGCCCCCAAACCATGGTGGGTCTTGGCAGGGCCCAGTAGCAGCACAGGCACTGCGAGGCTGAGAAGGCCTTGGCTGCAGCGTTCTAATTTCCCAAAGGGGCTGAGATTAATTAGCTCACACACAGGCGCAGAGAGGGAGAGGAGAGTGGGAGCAGGGGCGGGCAGCATTGGGCAAGAAACTGGCTGGCGCCCCTCCTTGCCCACCCGGCAGGCAGGCAGGCAGGCAGGCAGGCGGGCGGGCAGCCTTGACAGCCTGGGTGCTCTGAAGGTCAGTGGCCAAGCTGGCTGAGCCAGCAGACTGGCGCTGTCTCCTTCCCAGAATCCCTGAGGACCGAGATTGTGGGGGTGGACAGCAACCAAGAGTACAGCTCAGGGTATATGTGGGGGGTTCCACTGTCAACACCATCAGCAGAATCTGTGCCAGGTGCTCTGTCCACACTACCTTGTTTCACTCCCACAGTGGCCTACAGAGGTAAGCACCATGGTCCACCCATCTCACAGATGAGGACACTGAGGCTCTAAGCCCAGTGGGGCAGTGAGTGTGAATAGTGAAGGTGAGACTGAAATCCAGGCTGGTCCGACTCTGGATCCCTCCACCCCCATGGCCAGTGTGCAGGCTGCAGGAACCCTGTGCATGGGGGACCTCGGAACACCAGGCGAGACAGCATGTGGATGTGTCTGATTCACTTACCCCTCCCCAGAGAAGGTGCAGGGCAGACTCCCGGTCACTTCACAGATGCAGAAACTGAGACCAGAGAGAGGAAGTGACTTGCCACACAGCCTGGGACCCTAAACCCAGAGAGTCTGCCCCTCCATGTAGACCAGTACTTAGTTCCAGAACACAAACCTGACTCAGTGACCTCTAGTGAGCCCCTATTTAGGGCCACACTGTGCCTGGTGCTGTCTCTGGCTAACCGGCACACTGACTGGGATCACCGCTGTGGCTGTCCCTGTGTGTGGAAGAAGGTATTCCCAGCTCAAGGGCACTTTCTCAACTACTCTGTGCAGGGCTTCCAAGAGGAGAAAGAAGCCCCTAAGAAGGTGGGAGGTTGGGGGAGGGGAGAGGAATAGGACCCTGACCCAGCCCCCAAGCGGCTCCCACAACCCTAGCAACTGAATTTCCCAGAACTTATCTGTAAGGAGCTCCCCCAGACCCTAAGGGGTCTCAATCTGCTCCCCGGTGCATCCCCTGAACCCCTACCCCACTCCCAATGCATGTGGGAGGCTCACCCTTCCAAGGCCTAAGGAGTCAGCAGTCCCAAGGGCCTTGGGTCCAAACCTAAGGAGTGCCCTGAGAGAGCAGAGGTCCCCAGGACAGTCCGGGGCTGGGCACAGGTGGGGAGGAGGCTGGCCCAACTAGGAGTATTACTCATCATGTGATTATGGTGGATGGATAGGACCCCCACCCCACCGCACCCACCCTGAGGCACAGGTTTGGGTCATAAAGTCCAAGTGGGCTTTGGAATCTGGGTTCCTCTGTAGCCCTCAGCCGAGGTGACCTCAGAGGAGTTGCCTGATCTTGCTAAGCCCATTCCATGGTCTGTGAAATGCACCCAATGACAGCCCCACCCTTGTCAAGGTCCTAGAGAGGACCTAAGTTCTCAGGGCAGCACAGCATACAGAAGGCGCTCAACAAATGATGGCTGTTATTATTTTTACTGCCATCACCAGGCAGCAAAGAATGGCAAGGATGGTCCAAGCCAGGGGTGCCAGGTAACCTCAGTTGTGGCCCCGCTTCTGTCACTGTTTGCCTTTGAGTCTGAGCCAATCCTTGTGCTTCAGTTTCCCCAGCCCATGGAGAGCACTCCTCCTCCACCCTCTTCCCAGCAGGAACATAGAGGGAGACCAGCACATGGTAGAGGTCTGAGGTTTTCTTTTTTTCTTCTTCTTTTTTTTTTTGACAGACAGAGATCACAAGTAGGCAGAGAGGCAGGCAGAGAGAGAGAAGGAAGCAGGCTCCCCGCTGAGCAGAGAGCCTGATTCGGGGCTCGATCCCAGGACCCTGGGATCATGACCAGAGCCGAAGGCAGAGGCTTTAACTCATTGAGCCACCCAGGCGCCCCAAGGTCTGAGGTTTTCGAGGGCAGCACTGAGCTGTCCTGGCTCGCATGCCTTTTCTGACCACAGGAAGAACCTACCTATACATCCTGTCAACCTCCCTCCGCCTCAGGCCCCAGCACAGCCTGCTCTATGTCAGCGCTCCTTCCATCTCCAATGGTCCTAACTGCCCTTTCACATGGGTGTGTGCTAGGCCCCTCACCACACTGCAAAGAACTCATCTGGCACCTGGAAGTCCCTGCTGAGTCTAACTTGTGGCCTTGTGTACTGAGGGCTTGGGGAACTGAGAATACCCGAGAACTACAGGTGGCTCTGTTTCCTCCCATAGTGTAAAGCCCTCCTGGAGTGTCCAGACAACCAAGGCCTCCACATTCCTCTCCCTGGATCCAACCCATTCCCATGCTTCCTCCTCCCTGCAGCTCCAGGGTCAGCCTCTTCACTTCCTCACCTCAGCACTCCCATCTGAGAAGAGCCCTCAAGAAGGCTAAATCCAAGACAGTCTAATTAAGGAGTCCAGCTTTGGTGGAGCAGTCAGGTCGGGAGGAGGTCCGGACTCACCTGGAGATCCAGGTGTGACGTAGTGAGAACCACACCCCAGGTCCTGCAGCTTTGAGACACAGATAAAAGGCTCATACCCATTTTATAGGTGGCAAAAGTGAGGTCAGAGTGGCCCATGATTGCAAAGTAGGCAGTGACCAAGCCAAGTCTGGAGCCTAAGCCTATCTAACTCCAGAGTCCAAGGCTCAGGGGACATCCAGTCCTCCTGACTGACCACTGTTGTTTGTTTACTTCAGGATGCCGGGTCCCTCTCCCCTCCCTGACCACTGTCTAAGCCTTTGTGAGGGACTTATGTGTGGCCAGGAGGCGGGAGCTAGCCTGGGCCCGAGTCCTTAACAGTCACCTGCCCCTTGAACCTCCCTGGGCTCTTTCAATCCTGCAGACCCAGAATGATCTGTAGTCTGGATGTTGGGTAGCTCTGTCTAAAGGCCTTCACAACCATGAAGTTAGTCCCATCACACTCAATTCTCCCACTTGAAAACTGGTGTTTTCTTCAGTGTATGAAAAAGAAGTATGCCCTCTGTTCTGCCCAGTCCAGGGAAGGCAAGCCCCAGAAGCTTACAGGCTCCCTGAGGGCATCCCACCAACCCAGCAGCCCAGCCCCTCCTTGTATTCAGGTCAGCTCCATTTTGCAGGCCAGTCGAATAAGAACCAGGAAATATGACTGAATTCTAAATCTCTTGGTACTGGTTACAAAGTAGGGGAGATAATGAGAGACATGGGAGCCAAGGGAACAGAGAAATGCACATGCCAGGGTGAGCAGGCAGGGTCCTGGGGCATAGCCCACTAGGTCAAGGGGGTCCCTTCCCCCATTTCCAGCACCCCCCAATCTCCCAAGGAACCGGCCCCCTCAATGGGGGCAGCAGCTGGCCACTTGGCACTCCGCGGAAAATCGTTTTTCCACGGCTTTTCTTTTCCAGACCTTTCCTCTTCCTGGTTCCTCTGCACCTCTCCCCGACTTACCCCCAACCCTCTCTGCCCAGGTCAGAGTTCTCCAAACTGGAGGGCAGGATGGGTTTAACACTTCCAAGCCCAAGACTCGAACCTCCTCCCCCAGAGAAGGCCAAGCCGGCCTGGGGAATGGCAGAAAACACCCCTGCTCTGGCACCCACCTTAGAATTCAGTTGACTCTCCATGGCCAAGGATCAGGCCTCTTTTGTGTGATCCTAACAGGGGGAATGTGGATATATGGAACCCCAGCTGTGCTGTGTGTGCGTGCACACATGTGTGCACACACAGACCAGGCTCCGCTGTGTCGGTGCTCCGGGCCCAATCCTAGGGAACCGTGTGCCTGTGGGCTCCTGCCCGAGGATGGAGCAGATCTACAACTGCTTTACTGGAGTGGGGCCTGGGGTCCTCTGGGGAGTCCAGCCAGCCCACACGTGACTATGTATGTCCATCTGTCTGCATGTGTGGCTGTGAGTGTAAGCATGATCATGCTTCCGGGGTGGCCACGGCTTATGTGACCTAGCCTGCACCGTGTGTGTGAGCTGTGTGCACCGGGCTATGTGGAACTACATGCGCCAAGTGAGCGTGTCTGTCCCAAGTGTGTGCCCTGGGGTGTGCCGTGTGGGGAGTGCGTGAGCGCACTCTGCCTGCTAGGCCGCAGGGCCTCGTGGGGCTGCTGGGGATGGGGTGACTCACGTCTCCTGAGCTCATCCTGCTGCCTGCCCGCCCAGCTCACCCTGCTCTGCTGGGCTCATGGCCGCCAGCACAGGGTGGGGGTGGGGGGTAAGGTAAGGGGAGGCCCAGGCAGCCACAGCAGGGAGGCTGGCTTGATAAATAACCTGCAGCTTCCCCAGGCCTTGGAGAACAGTAGCCTGCAACACGGGGAGAAGGGGGGAGCTGGGGGAGGCAGCCACGGCCCCCAAGGCTCCGGCTGCCCTGGCCCCCACAGCCCAGGCTGCGGCTTCGGTTCCTGTTTCATCGAAACCTGAGCTGGGAAAAGCCTATCGGGTCATCTTGCCTGTCCCGCCGGCCGCCAGGCCCAGGCAAGCTGCCCCTCAGGGGACAAGCCCGCAGCCTGGCCGCCCAGCCAGTGGGTGGGTGGGTGGGGGGAGGATATTTCTGTCCAGACTAAATGCAGCTTCAGGCCTCTGTCTGCCCCCCCACTAACAGCTGCTCCCAGGGGCCCCCTGGCTCTGCAGGGCTGACTAAATATAGTCCCCCCCACCCCAGCAAACCCCCCAAGTTCACCTCTTCCCACTGGCCCCACCCACATGTGGGCAGGGAGGAAGCTAGGGAGCCCACTGTGTGATCTTAGGCCAGTGTATCCCCCTCTCTGGGCTCTCAGATATGAAACATCAAGTGTTACTCAGCTCTAGGCCCTAACACACCTAACAGGTACTGCTGGAGAGCAGACCACAAAGGTGACTGAACTGGGGTCTCCATCCAGGGAAATAAGGAGCAAGATCCCCTCCTCCAAGTGACTCCAACCTGCTTCAGTGAAAGAATGGCTGGGGGGGAGGGGGCCTGCCCAGGACCCCAAGTACCTGTAGGCTTATGAACATGGCCCCCTCCACCCAGCCTGTTCCTTGCCCAGACTGGGCAATACCAGGCCCCTCCAATCTGCCCCAGCCGGACCCTGGCCAGGAAACAAGTTGTGCCAGGTTTGGGGGGTTGGGGGGGGGACATGGGAGCATGATAGCTGCTATTTCCTGGAGGCCACAGTCAGGCACAACCCAGATTCCTGCCTGGCTCCACACTCTACCAGACAGCTTCTCCCAGGCTCCGGTCCTCAACATGGCACCCCCTTGCCCAGCGTCTGCACCCTATCAGACCCCAGCCAGGGTCCTTGTCTCACCGTACTGGTACAGACAGGAAGACAGTGACAGAAGGTACCTCTGAGACCACCAGAAGGTTTGGGCCGGGGAGAATGGTGGTCTCTGCAGGGTTCAACAGGCAGGGGAGACAGCTCCACCTTCCCTCCTCCTGCCTGCCTGCCTGCCCACCCGGCTGCTTCCCCCAGCCCCACACGCACCAAATTCCCCACATGCCTGTCTGTCTCTGACAGCTCGCGCAAATACTTGGCTGCGCGGGCACCCGCTGTTCTGAGCCCGCTGCGCCTCCTCCCCTGCCTTCCCCGGGGGGCTCTGCAGACGCAGCCAGGGATGGGAGGGGGCCAGAGCCAAGAAGCTTGGTGGGCAGTGGGGGGGGGGGATTGGGGAGGAGGGGAGCAAAGGCAGGGAGGGCCAGTCTCAATTCCAAAGCACCACCCCCCGGCCCCCAAGCCTGGGGTACTGAGGGGACCCGGGAAGCCACCGTGAGCCAGCTCTAGCTGGACAGCAGCTGCTGACACCCCCACTGCCCCCCAGAACCTCCCAGGAGGACCTTCCGGAGGCCTCCCACTCGCCTCAGCCGATGAAACAGCATCTGCCACCCCCGCGGCGGCAGCTCAGGACAGGGCGGAGGGCACCACGAGGCCCCTGGGGAAGGCTTTGAAATCTGGACTATGGCCCGGCCCCTCCTGGCAGCCCTGGCCTCCCACCACAGGCCCAGCCTTAGAGCATGGTGGGGGGTGCGTTCCAGCCCTCCCGCAGTGTGAGGGGCGCACCCGCCCAGCTGCCGGGCCTGGGACATCT
This sequence comes from Taxidea taxus jeffersonii, assembly GCA_003697995.1. Lineage (NCBI taxonomy): Eukaryota > Metazoa > Chordata > Mammalia > Carnivora > Mustelidae > Taxidea > Taxidea taxus. The sequence continues at coordinate 27,832 of RCUC01140366.1, forward strand.
CCACTTAGACTGGCTGGGGGACTCTGATTGCCCCCAACTACCCTCCTTCCTGCTTTGCCTTGCCTCCCTCCCAGGAGACCAGTGGAGGAAACACTTCCTGAGAAAGGCTGGGATTTTCCGCTGGACGTTGCCGCGCTGGCAGGCTCCTTATCTCCCCCTACCTCATTCCTTCTCCCAGAGCCACCCCTGCAGTTATATCACACTCCTACCCCTTGTCTGCAGCCAGAGAGATCTCCTCCCTGCCCCACCACTCTGCTACTTGCCTAGGCAACTCTAGCGCCACCATCCAGCACATATCCAGGCGGTCTTGACACTGAATGAGACCTCAGAGAATAATGCCCTCCATTTTGCAGAAGGGTACATCGAGGTCAAGAGAGAGCCCCGTGAGAGGCGCCTGGGTGGCTCAGTGGGTTAAGCATCTGACTTCGGCTCAGGTCATGATCTCAGAGTCCTGGGTTGGAGACCCACATCGCATGGGGGCTCTCTGCTCAGCGGGGAGCCTGCTTCCCCCCTCTCTCTCTGCCTGCCTCTCTGCCTACTTGTGATCTCCCTCTCTGTCAAATAAATAAAATCTTTTAAAAAAGGGAGAGAGAGAGAGAGCCAGCGCCCGGTGATCTAGACCTCCCAGCCAGTGCTCTTCCTTTTACCACTACCTCACTTTTCTGCCCCAGGAACCCATTCAGCACCCCCAGACTACTGGGCTAACTGGGAGGAACTGGGGTAACTCCAAGCAGAACTGCTTGGTGCTTTGGATCCAAACACCCAGCTCGCTATCTCAGGCTAGCCCCCCAACATTCTTAAAGCCTCACGGTGGTCCTGAAAAAGAACCCCAAATGTACTGCTTTTGTGACGCTAGACTTTGGGGTAGAGCCTCCTCTCCCCATTGCACAGATGGGGCTGCTGAGGCCCCCAGGGAAGGGGGGAGCTGCAGGCGGCCATGAATCAGAGGGGGAGCTGGGAAGCCGCCCGGCCCTGCCGGCTGTCGCTGGAAGCAACAGCCGGCATTTCCTCCTCACACTGGTGCCTTGGGAAGCGTGGGCAGCAGGCGGGTGGGCAGCGGGTGGGTGGGCACCGCCTTGAGGACCCCTCCTGTGCCCACAGGCCAGCCGCATCCCCCTGCTCCCTGACTGGGCCCACACAGCCCACTCCCCGTGCCAGCCGGATTTCCAAAACAGGGCAGACCAGAGGCAGAACTGGGTTTCTGTCTCAGGTACAGACTCATGTCACTTGAGGGCACCATAGGGAAGCCCCTCCTCTCAGCTCCTCAATATCTCCTGGCGTCAAACAAGATTGAAACATGACCACTCACGCTTCCTTTGCAGTGAAACTCATGGTTCTGTGATTCTAGAATCCCAACACGACAAGAATCCTGAAGAGACTCCCTCTGCTCCAAGCATTCTGATTCTGAATTCCTGCGACTAAAAATTCTGGGCCACCAAGATCTTAACACCCCCAGGAAGAAAGGGGGCCAAGCCCAATCTCACCTGGATCCACCGGCCCCACTAGCCAATTCGGGTCAGGCAGGGGAGGGCCTGAGTCTTTCCCATCAGGATCAACAGGACCTGGGAATGAGATGGGCCTGGTGATAGAGCTGGTCTAGTCTTGGAGGGCAGGCCACCCCCTCGTGGCACACACAGCCACTGAGGCTGCAGATGTCAGGCCTTACCAGAATGCAGGCATGTAGCTATGGGTTTGTGAACCCGCACCTCCACCCTGTAGCTCAGAGGGAGAATGGGCGTCAGGTCAGGGCTGGTCTCCCTGCTTCTCAGGTTCCAAGCCAAGCTCCAAGCTCCACGCTTCACCTTCCTGTCTTCACCACCCACTGCTTCCTCTTTCCCACCACAGTCCCTCACCTCTCAGGCTCCCAGGCCAACCCCAGGCCAGGCCAGCTGACAGCCAGCCAGGACAAAGGCTCTCAAGCCCATCTGACAGATGGAAAAACTGAGGTCCTGGGAGAAGACATGACCTGCTCAAGGGCTAGGCCCCAGCAGCCTACTGGTGCCTGGCCACCATCTCTCAGCCCCGGCCCCACCTCACTTACAGAAATCATCAGCAGGCAGAGCGTATCTCCACATACCAGTCGGGTCCCAGCGCAAGCACACCTCCTACCCAACTGTCCTGAGAGCACTCATTCCCATAGAATCGTCTGGCTATTCATTCATTCATTCTTTCACTTGTCCACCTGACCAATCAGCCCACCCCCACCACCATGAGCCAAGTCCCCCACCAGGGAGACGAGGGCCTCAAGGAGGAGAGAGCGAGGCTTCTGAATGTCAGCAAACACAGGGCAGTGCCCACTGTGTGCCAGGCAGTGTAGAAGGTGCCACAAACAAGCAGACCAGCCTTGGCTGTTCTCATGGCGCTCACAGCCCGTCAAGGGCGTTACCAGGACCCAACCCCATGTGGCAAGTCCTGGGGCAAGTCACAAACTCTGTTTCCTCATCTGTATATGTGGATGCTAACAGCATCCCGTCACTGGGCTACCATGGGGATTTAAAGGAAGTGAAGGTTCGAAAGCCTGCCCCAGTCCAGGTTTAGGAGGTTAGCCGTTGCCATCACCATTGTGACAACATATTATTATTATTATAGTAATAACTGGAGGACGGCAATTGATTAGAGCAGCAGCTAAAGCTCTTCGAACACTCAGCTGGTGCCAGACACTGGGGGGACAGGAAGGAATCACTGCCACATCCCATTGCAAGGCTGGCAAGGAGCGAGCTCACAAAACCCTATAAGCATCTGATGAATGAGGGAAGCAATGACAGGAGGCATGGCCCTGCCTCTAAGGGAGGCCCGCTCCAGCATGTGCTCATGGGTACCGCACACGTATGTCCAAGCACTTCGGTGGGCACACATGTGCCCATGGGAGGAACCTGGGAGGTATGGCAGATGGCAAGTTCTGTGGAAGAGGGGAGAGGAGGTCAGGGAACAGAGCTGCCCAGTGCCCCCAGCCCCTGTCCGATCCTACCCCGCCCAGCAACGCTGAGCACAGAGCAGAGGGGACTCTGGCAAGAGCAAGGACCAGGCCTGGCGGGGAGAGCCCCAGAAAGATGCTTTGCATAGTTCTGGCCACCAGATTACAGGCCTAGGCTAGGCCCTGGGCGGGGGCGGGGGGCTGCCAGGTACTGCCCCACAGGAATCAGGCCCAGCGTCGCACTTTAGGCACATGGGTGATCCTGCCGGCTGGCCAAGCAAGTCCAAGGAGGTCAGAAGAGGTCACAGGGACGGGGGCAGGGGAAGTGGTGGGCTCCAGGGCTACGTGGGGTCCACTGGACAGGGGAGGCTGGGTACAGGGCTCCCACAGGGCCACCGGGCAGGCCTGGCTCTGCCCTGCTAGGGCCGGCAGCTGGAGGGGAGTAAATATAGCGCGGGGCGTCCAGGCCACATTCCTGGGAGGCCAGCACGGCCCGCCTGCCCGCTGCTCTAGGCAGAGCGCAGCAGCCAGGGCCCAGAACCGCCACTGCCCTCTTCCCAAACAAACAGAAAAATAAATAAAACCAGCTCTCACGCCCAGCGCAGCCAGGGGGAGGGGGCAGGAAGGGGTGGACAGGGGAGCAGGCAGACAGAGCAGTTGCCACGGTTTCTGTTCCGCTGAGGAGGAGGCCAACAAAAGAGGAAAATGGAGGAAAAGGGCAGGGAGATGGCCAGAGTTGTCAGAAAAGGGGAGATGATGTGGAGGAGAGATGGAAGGTGTGACAAGGAGAGGTGTGGGGGAGGCAGTCAGGAGGTACACAGGAGGTGTTAGGGCCAGTTGGGGGAAGGCATAGGCAGCCTCTTGGGGTCAGTAATTCAGCAATTCAGTGACAGGGACGCCCCAAGGAGGGGCGGCAGACAGACAAAGGGGGCTAGGGCAAGGGGCTGGCTCCATGGGCCATGAAATATTAAAGAGCCTAGGCCAGTGACAGAGGTCAGAGAAATAAGGAGACTAGCCAGGGAGCTACCAGGACCCTGAAGCAGAGGGCGCCTCACTCCCCACCCCCACACCTCTCCACCACATCCAGCAGAGCCAGTCTCCCCAACTCTCCTGCTGTGGCTCCTTTCTGTCTTTCCAACCCAAGGGAACAGGCTGAGGGTGGGAGGGGCCGTGGGGATTAGCGATGGCAGGGGACCTCTGCTGTTCCCTCTTCCCTCTGGCGGAGCTGTGTGCAGTCGGCCTTCCAGAGCTGCCAGCTACCCTAGCAAGAAGGCCAGGAGGCCTGTCAGCACAGCCGCTGCCACGGGTGCCTCCTGGGGAAGGAGGGGGTAGACATCCAGCTTCCCCTTTACAGAAAAAAAAAATCAGCCAAGCCACCACTTTCCACAGAGACCAGCGGGGAGGGAAGTCCATGCCTCACAGCTCAGCTGAGCCAGCGAGTCCACGAGTGAGCAAGCCAGCAGGTCATCCCCTAGCCCTCCCACCCCACCCTGGCCCCATTACCAGCCTCATGACCTTGGCCAGTCCCCTTGTCCCTGAGCCTGTGTCTTTGCCAGGCCCACACCACCCTAGACTTGGTGTGAGCAAAGGAAAAAGAGGGCAAGCAATAGGCTGAAAACCTGCTGGGGTGGGGGACAGCTGGGCTAAGCACCTTCACATGCATAACTCTCCCGTGTCCTATGTGGTCAGGCCTCATATCGGTCCCATTCTACAGATGGGGAAGGGAAACCTGGAAAGGCAAAGTGATGTGCCCAACCACACACCTGGTAACAAGCAGAATGGAGATAGAAATGCTAGGGGTGAGTCACATAATCTTCGTTTTCACTGGCGGATATGAAGTTCTCGTCAACCACAGAAGCCAACTTTTATCGCATGCTATGGGTTAGCCACTGGTGCTGGGCACGAAGCAACCATCCCTGTGTCCCCCTGAAAATGGCTTTGTGAGGCAGGCACTCTTAGGATCCCATTTCAGGGATAAGGAAACTGAGGATCAGAGAGACAATGCATCCGAAGGTCAGCCAGCCAGCCAGCCAGCGGCACGGCCAGATTCGGAGCCAGTGCTCAAACATACTTATTTGGGTGAGGTCAAGGGAGGGAGGTAAGAGGACCCAGGAGAGAACCCAGGACTCAGTGGTCCTACTGACCTCCAGCACACACATCATTAAAAGGTCAAAAACAAGGTTACAGGGGCGCCTGGGTGGCTCAGTGGGTTAAAGCCTCTGCCTTTGGCTCAGGTCATGATCCCAGGGTCCTGGGATCAAGCCCCGCATTGGGCTCTCTGCTCAGCGGGGAGCCCGCTTCCTCCTCTCTCTCTGCCTGCCTCTCTGCCTACTTGTGATCTCTGTCTGTCAAATAAATAAATAAAATCTAAAAAACAAAACAAAAAAAAAAAACAAAACACAAGGTTACAACTGCTGTGCCAGGGAGTGACCAGCAACTACTCTGGAAACAGGACATGAGCGGAGCCCCGTAGGAACCCGGGGTGAGGGCACTGCCAAGGGCCTGGCATAGAGCTATCTGCCTGGTCTACCCAGAGCCCCTGTACCAGGTAACACAAGCCCCTCCCCCAGCACGGGGATACTGAGGGTCTCCAAAGAGGGCCACCGGAAGCCCATCCTGTTGGCCCCAGGGTTCCAACCTGCACCCCAGGGCCAGTATGCCAGCAATTAATCATACCCCTGCAAAAGTCCCCAGTGCTGGCGGAAGGGGGGGCAGGATCCCCTCCCTCTCTCCCAGGCCCTGTGAGCCCAGAGGGAGGCCAGCATCAGAGGCAGGAAATGAAGAAGAATTTGCGATCTAATTGAGCTGGCGGGGGATTAGGCGGCAGAATGCAATTACAGGGGCTGGAGCAGGGCCAGGGGCACTGACACCCCAAGATGTGGCCTGGCCCAGGTGACTGGGCCTAGCCAGTCTCTGGCAAAAGATACCCTACTGTGAGGTGAAGGTTGGGTAGGCAAGGATTGGGGCCAGACGGCTCTTCAGGACATAGAGGACTGTAGGGTTCCAGCTCCATGTCACACCCAGAAAAAAGAAGTTTTCCTGGGAATTCTCCCCCAGGGAATAGCCCCTCAGACTCTCACATGGGAATGAGGCAGACAGAACACATGTAGAACATACACTCTCACAGGCTCTGCTCATACATGTACACACATGTGCTCATGCTCCTAGAAAAAGCACCACATATCCACGTTCATTTGCATGGGGACAGACTTCCAACCTCAGACACACAGCTCTGGCCCTTTGCTGCCACCGGCTCCAACAAAGGGTGGGGGGGACAAAACAGAACAAAAAAAAAAAATACACCCATGACCTTAAAATCCTTTTATTCCCATAATCACAGGCTGCCATCGCCGTGGATACGCGCTGTCACCCCGGCCCCAGCCTGTCTCCCTCCACAGCTTCCAAAACTCCCAGCAGGCAGGCAGACGGGGAGGCTGCCCAGTTACTGCCAGGGAGGGCAGAGGAGGGGAAGGACGGGGTGGGAGAGGTTCAAAGCTCCACACACACACTCAGGGCCTCGACGGGAGAGGAACAGACTCAGAAAGACAGCCAGGCAGACAGACAGAGAAAGAGAAAGGAACACAGGCACCAGCCGTGAAAGACAGACACAGACCACTCACTCACTGCCTGCACAGCTCAGATATGCCCACTCCCAGATTCAGTCACACACCTCTTTCCCAATTCAGACACACTGCTCAGGGAGTCAGGATCTCCCAGATTTACAAGAATATACAAACCGCACAGACACAAATCACGAGTACACACTCCAAAATTCTAAGCACACACAACTCATAATATGCATATTCCCAGATTCACAAGGATAAACCCAACTTTCGGATGTAGACTCAGAACACACAAGTACGATGCAATACAGACCCACACGGCCCGCAGACCCACAGATACACGTGCCCTGATGCACAAATATACATAAACATAGACTCCCACCCCACAAGACAGACAGACACACATTCAACACACAGATTCACAGATAGGGCATGCCCTGAGTCATATGCACACATATCACCTAGCTTCCCACATCCCAGACACACAGACGAGACCCACACAGCCTCATCCAGCAGCTGACACTGCCTTGGGCTTTAGGGGGCAGGTGGACTGGCTGGGGGATTCCTGGGTCTTTGAGGGGGCCAGCCCTTTCTCGTTGCCTGTAGCCTGGGAGGTGGGCTCAGAGTTGGGGAATGAAGGGGAAAGTAAGAGAAAGGAAAAAAAAAAACTTGAGTGGGATATTCTTGTTGGGCAGTAGCGCGTGAGTAACTGGGGAGGCTTTTTGTGGTCTGGTGAGTTCCAGCTATGAGTGAGAGTTTAACTATTAATACACTCAATCAAGGACACTTCACACATACACAGGCACACATACACAGGCTAGGACAGCACCAGGTGGTGGGGATCAGGGAGGGAGAGCACCAGAATAAGGGGGGGAAGCCCCAATTCAGGGCCAGGTGGGGGGGGGGGGGGGGGGTGGAAAAAGAGGGAGGAGCTTCTTCCAGGGGCCTGCCTCCAAAGCAGGGCCAGGGTCAGTGATTGATTTCAGCAGCCCCAGAAAGGTGGGGCTTGACACACAGTAGGTACTCAAAAAATACACACTGCGGCAATGAATAAGTTATTTACATAAAAAGAACAGACAGTAATGATAACAGTAATAACAATAACCGAGCCCTGCCCCATCCTCAGCCAATAAGGCCAGGCTCCAGGAGTTAGCTGGGGAGTTGTTAGTTCTGCCTTAATGGTCATCCCACCAGACAGCGGGCTCTAGGAAAGCAGGCCCGGTATGGGTCTGGCTCATCCGTACACCCCCTCATTCCTCCACCCTATTCTGCATCCTAAAAAGTCAGCTGATCTCACCCCAGCCCACACCCCTACCCCCCAGAGAGACCCCCATTTCCATTCCACTCTCCCATAAATAACTAGGTGGGGCCCTAAAGAAGGCGGGGTATTTAATTCCCAGAGACTTGGTTCTTTATCCAGATACAACCCTGCTTGCCACACTCCTATAAGCCTCAGTTTCATACTCGCCAAATGGGTAGAAGGCAGTCAAAAAGCTGAGAGAGGCATCAAGAGTGGGGGCTCACAGTGGGAGCCCATGGAATAGAGGCCTGGGCTGGCCTGGGCCCTGGATGCAGAATCCTCCCCTCCTTCTCCCTTCCCCCACCCGACCCAGCCCAGCCGGGTGGACATTCCAGGCCTCACGTGATAAAGACGAGGCCGCTGGCCCACGGGTAAGTCAACAGGCTCTGTCGGGGGAGAGATAGGAGGCCCAGGCCAGGGTCACCTGCTGAGCCGGGAAAACAGCCGGGCCCAAATACACACATAAATAAGGCGCCAACAGACAGCCAGTCAGCCAAGGAACCTCTGCCCCCACCTTGGAAAGGGAGGTGGCTTGGGAAAGAGAGCCACAAGGCTGGCTAGGGGCTTCCCTGGGAGAACCCTAGCCCATGCCAAGATGAGGTTGGGGTGCTTCTACCAAGCTCTCTCCAGGGCGGACTGGGAACTCAGAGGCCAACCTTTCCTCAGCTGTTCCCACTCCCTCCCAGGACAAAAATCACCCCCTCTCCCGCCTCCCCAAGGAGAGAACGATTTCCGTTCTGGGAGGGGGGTGACAGCTGCAGAGCGGGCCACTTCCCCCGCCCCCCCCCCAGCTCTTGCTTGAGTCTCATCCAGGGAAACTGCTACATCAACACTACGCAGTAGTAGGTAGCACCGACCTCAGTCTCCCCTCATCGTTCTCAAAAAGGGGTTTGGGAAAAGACTTCGGGTACCAGTTCCTAGGTTTCCGGCGGCAGTTGGGACCCAGGAGACGGGGTATTTCTGGAGGGGGGCTCACGCCAAGCTTAGACCAGTACGACCCGTAAAAATGTCTAATTTAAATGCTCTCAGTTGCACGGAAGGACACCCCCACCCCCGCCCCCGCGGGCCGGGGCAGCTGAGGTGGCGCCGGGCGTTCAAATAGCGCTCCAAACAAGTCCGCAGCGACCGCGCACGCAGCCCCCGCCAGGCGGCCCCAGCGGAAAACTTGAAAGGGACTCTGTTTGCCAGCCGCCCGGGGCGGCTCCGGCGGGGGCGAGGGCCGAACGATCACACAAGCCCCCCTCCCCAGCGCTTCCTGAACAAACGCGGAGCGAGGTGGGGGGGACGGCTGGGCCCACCACAAAACCGAGGACTCCGAACAGCCTTCTCCGCTCACGGAAAGGCGGAGGTCAAGAGGCTGGCTCCCCGGATCCCGGTTCAGCTCCCCCCCAACACGAAGATGCGACTCGAAGACCACCCAGGATCCAGGGGGCAAAGTAGGGCGCGGCTGCCAACCCTTCAGACCCCCGTCTCAGTTGAAGGAGGAAGGTGCTGGTCTTTCCAGATGAGTCCCTACAGAACCCCTCAAATCTGCTGCTGCCTCCTTGCAGCCCGTGGCACCGGCCCAACTCCGCGCACCCCTTCCGAGCGGGAAAAAAAAAAAAAAAAAAAAAAAAAGGAAGGAAGGAAGAAAGAAAGAAAAAGGCTATCTTGCTCCCTTATTGGGAGCTTTAGCTCTTCTGACAGGTCCCGGAGGCAGCCCCCCATTTAAAAACTGGGGTCACTCACTTTCTGTCGATCCTACAAATAAACAAAGCCAGGCGCACCCCGCACTCCCCGCCGGAAAGCAGCCCATTCCGGGAGAAGACAACTTCCCCCAGCAAGAAAATTAACACATTCTTCTCGCGGCGGTTCAGCCCCTCGCTCTAGGGAAGCAAAGGGGAGGGGGTTTTGGGGGCCGAACTTCACGGGTAAATTTGGGGCCAGAGCAGCGAGGCTGGCGCCTGGGACACCCGCCTCCCACACTCCGCAGCCAGAGGAACACCCCCATTCTCCCTCCCTGGCTTTGCACGCCGCTTGGCCACGCGGGGTTCGGGAGACAGGCTGAAAGACTCCCCAAGGCTGGGGAGGACGGGAAAGAGAGGCCGCGGGGAGCGGAGGTGGTGGAGGGGGGGTGATACTTTGACGGGAAAAAAAAAAGGTCAAACTTGATCAGACCGCCAGGCACCCCGCGGGCAGCGGGGGCGAGGAACCGGAGGGAAAATGTAGAAGTGGCCGCCGCCCCCTCCAAGTGGAGAGGAGGGAGACTCATCTACGCATGGTCCAGGGCAGCAGTTACCGTAGCCCCCAAAACACAGGGCTGCGAGGGGTCTGACCGGGGGAGTGTGCGCCGCAGATCTCCAATCATCCGCCCCCGCAGGCGGAGTGCCCGCCCAACACCGAGAGGTGAGGACCCGGGCTCCCGCCGCCCCAGCGCCCTCAAGCTCGAGTACTTGGGGAGGGGACGGTACCCCGCAAGGAGAGCCTCACCCCAACGCACGGCGCCCAACCCGCAGTCCCCGACCCTAAAACCCCTCTTTTTGTCTGTACTCAGTGATCTGCGACGGAGCCGACTGCGGCTTGGGGAGGCTTGGTTATAGCAGCGGCCACCGAGCGATCACCAACGCTAGGGCTCCCAGGCTCCAGGGCTCCGTGGCTCAGGCTGCCGGCGGCCCCCGCCCCTCCCAAACACGGACCCCTCCTTCCCCGTCCCTGGCTCTCCGCACCTGAACTTCGGGGGAGCCCGCGCCGCCAAACTTTCCGCCGACTTGCAGCGAACTCCGGCCCCGGCCGCGCACCGGGCCCCGGGGGAGGAGAGGGAGGGAGGCGGGGAAGGGGAGGGGGCCGGCCTCGGGGGGGGGGGGGTTCGGGGGAGGGCCGTGGCCCGACACCTACCGGCTCTCAGAGTCGTCCGAGCCGCCACGGCTGCCGCCGCCGCGAGGCTGAGGGGGAGGGGTGGGGCGGGGAGCTGCGCTCCGCTCTGGGCACCACCGCCGCGGTGCGCTCCGCTCCAGCCGCGCCGCCCGCCGCGCCCGGGTCCGGAGCCGGAGTCACGCCGCCGCGGCTGGCCCGAGGCGGGGAGGGGGGGGGAGCCTGCAGCACCTGCCCCTCCTCCCCCTCCCCGCGGCCCAAATTAAAAAACAACAAAAAGCAACTAATCACCCCCGAGCGAAGCGCGGCGCGGCGGGCGGAGGGCACAGCGTGAGGCGTCCGGACTCAGCAGGCGGCGCGCATGGCTGGGCGCGGGCTGGGCAGGGCTGGGACGCGGGGCCAGGCTTCGGGGGGCAAGGTTCGGGCGATCTACTCGCTCGGCTCGGGCGCCTGCTCTCGCCGCCGCCGCCGCCTCTGCTGCCGCCAGTGCCGCCGCCTCTACATCCCCGCTCAGGCTCCGCCGCCTCTGCCGCCGCCGCCGCCGCCGCCGCCGCGCGCCCGCCCGGGCAGGAGCTCTGAACGCTGCCCGGGGGCTGCCGGCAAAACCCGGACCGGACTCTACGGTCCCTCCCCCCCCACCTCACTCCACCTCAGCTCCCCTCCCTCCTCCCTCCGTCTCCCTCCCAGAGCAGCTCTGGCCACTTGGACGCCGCAGGCTCTGAGGCCGGAGCCGCAGCCACTGCGCCTGGAGCTCCCCTCGCGCTGACGAGGTCGGCCCAGGCTCAGCTCCCCCAGCGCGCCCCGTCTTCATCTCTTTTCTCCGCAACTTTACAAAAAATAAGAGGACCTTCCCTATTTTGTGAGGGATGCATGGGCTTGGCAGCCTACCTTACGGGGAAACCGCCGTCCCTCTGGTCCCTCTCTTCGGCGGGCCGGAAGCGACGGGGACCAGTTGGGAGGGTTTGGCCGCGCCCCTCAGCTCAGGTGCGCGAAGGGCCTGGAACTCCTCGCCTAGGGCACTTGGAGCGACTCAGGGCTCAAAAACCCCACCCTTCCCACAGCGCTTTCCGGGACTCAGTGGGCTCTAGCTCCCCGGGAGACAAGGGGCAGAGATTTCTGTCCCCATTTTGCAGATGAGAAAACCGATGGGAAAAAGGACAATTTATCTCCTGTGCCAGCATCAGCACCAGCCCTGACTCTTAGGGCTAGGGCAACTATATTGTGGTTCCTTGAGACCGTGGCCTAAAAACTCGGAGCCTGAAACAGTGCCTGGCACAAAGCAGCACTGAATAGAAACTGACTGAAAGAGAACAAAAGCCCAGTGGGTACAAATTTGTGCCCAAACATCCTTGCCCTCACTCAATGCCCCCTCCATCTGCCCAGCTTGGGCTAATCCTCAAACTGCAGATGTCTTCTCTTCACCTCAGGGACCCACAGAGCAGGCCCCAGGCTCATATAATCCCAAACTGCAGATAATCCCAAAGTAGGAAGTTTCTCTGAATCTGGAATTCCCAAGGGTGGGTTTGTGTTTCCTCCAGGCAGAAAGAAAAAAAAAAAAGACAGGAGACCCTACTGGGGGAGGGGGAGGGCAGTTGGGGAAGTCTGCCAAGGGTTAAATGTACAGCCCCAAATAGATTGCAGCCCAGATAACAGGGAGTTAACTGCCTCTACCGGGTGCCTCCAGCCACAGACACCGACAGCCTTGGTGGGAGAACTGAAACCAGCTCCCACCTCACTGCTTCCTCTCCTCCTCTATGTGGCCAGTCTGTCTCCAAAGCTGGAGAGGGCCTTGGGTCCTGGGTCTTGGGGGAGAGGGAGCACTGGTGCCCATTCTCCAAGCATTCTAAATTTGGTCTTGGGACCTTGACCCAGTAGGGACAGGGGAGTAAGGGAGGTGTCAAAGGGCAGAGTTCATCTGAAATGTGTTGCTTCTCTAGTCGTCCTGGCCTCCCAAGCCACAGGCAGTGACCCCTCTCCAGGCATCATGGACACTACCTCCCCTTCACAAATGCTAAGAAGTGTCCTCCCTTAACTAAGTGCCAAGAATGGCTCCAAAGGGAGGTGTTTAACCCCTCCTCTCCTCTCCCCTCTTCTCTCCAGCACCCCTCCTCAAAGCCACCCCAAACTAACATACCGTGTGAGTAAAAGCAAGGTACTTGCTATGGGAACCCAGCTTTAAAACAACTGAACACCTCCAGATTATCACCCCTAAACTGCTTAAAGATAAATATTCTGGGCCCCACCATGAGTGTCAGGTACTGTACTGGGCACCCACCGTATAAGGAAAAAGGAGGCAGGGTCCCATATCTAGATGTTTGGGGATCTCCAAGTACTTAGCCCACCTCTACCTACCTTTCTGGGGAAGCTGAGCACTGACTATGAGGGGAAACCTATTCCCCAGGAGTTGGCAGCAGGTCTCAGAGGAGTAGGAGCAAAGAAAGGAAACTCAATCCTGCAGGCTCTTGCAATCTAGGGTCAGGGCAGAATCAGATTCTGCACACCCCAAAAAAGCTTCATGTTGGGATTCATGGGGAGAGTGGGTGATAGCTCCACCTAAGGGAATTACTATTAATTATCCACTTTTTTTTTTTAAGACCTCTGCAACAAGCCTCCCCTCCCCCCAGTCCCCACCTCCCAAGTCAGGAGGACAAAGGCCAAGGGGCTGCAGGCTGCAATGAAGATGGCCAAATTATCCCAATGGTGACTTTCTCAGGCAAGCAGTATTGGCATACACCAGGCCCAGTTGAGAGGTTGGATCTTGGAACTTTCTCCTTCTCCTGGAAATTAAAAAACTGCAGGAAGACTCAGACCCTCACCAGTTCGACCCAAGGAGGAACCAGAAAGTAGACGAGCAGAACTGTCCATCTGGAGAATATAATACGAACAGGAAACATCACAAGCCATCCACACAGAACTCTGCCCCTCACAAACAAGACAAGTGGGGGCACCCAGGGAGAACCACTGGGAAGTCTCTGGCACTGGGGAAGATCATCTCCACCCAGACCCTTTCCACAAGATTTGAAACCACCCTGGTTCACTATTTTCTTCTCTCTTCTCTCTCGTTGCCTCCAATGAGGAATATTTAGGTTTTACAGTGTTACTCAACCAATCAGCTTCACCTCAGCTATCAAATTTCTTAAGGCTCTAGCACCTTGAGGGGAGAGAGAAGACCTGCACCCTCCTTACTGATCAGTCCGGGACCCTGGATACTGCTCCCCTGGATCCTGGTTAGGATATGTCTATCTGATGTTTACGAAGCCTTACCCTGAGCAGGGCATCAGGCTAAACAGGTAAGGTACATTAGCTCATTTAATCCTGGCCTCAGTGTCACCAGTTGTGTCATCCCTACTTGTCAGATGAGGAAACTTACATGAGAAGGGCACCAAAGTTGTTCTCTTCCTAGAGAAGCTTATACAAGTCTACCCTGGATTCACTGGCATAGCTTCCTCTAGTGAATCCTCAGAACCCATAAGGCTCCGCCCAAGCCCCTTCCCCAGCACAACTTGGCTTCTCTAATCAGTCCTACCCCTCTGCAAAACGTGGGACCCGCTGACCACCACCACCCAACACTGGGGGTTACCCTCAGACTCCCCAAAACTACCGTTCAAGTTTCTGGGGTGCATGTACTGTTCCCTCAGGCCGGGAGGGTCTTATAGCTTATCTCAGGAACTCCTCATGGAAGACCAAGGGCATGTGTCACTTCCTACTTCTTTGACTTCCATTCCCAGCCTCAGTTTGGCCCATATTGACAGGGCTACCACTGGCCTTTGTACAAAGTTAAAAAAAGAAAAAGTAACCTCTTTGGACAGATGTAGGTACACCCTTTTTTAAATTTATTTTTTGTAATCTCTACACCCAACATGGGGTTTGAACTTGCAACCCGGCAATCCAGAGTCACATGCTCTTTCCACTGAGCCCCTAGCTGCCCCATAGAGGTACAACCTTTGGATAGCAGATCACAGCCTGTCTCTCAGTGCCCCTACTCTCTTCACCGGGTGCCTTCTTATAGTGGAAGCGCAGAACAACTGTACTCTGTGGCCTGGCTTTGGGGGCCCTCATCTGTCCCTTCTTGTGGTCACAAGTGCACAGACGTAGTTTTTTATTTTTTAATTTTTAATTAACTAATGTATTATTAGCCCCAGGGGTACAGGTCTGTGAATCGCCAGGTTTACACACTTCACAGCACTCACCATAGCACATACCCTCCCCAATGTCCATAACCCAACCACCCTCTCCCTATCCCCTACCCCCGGCAACCCTCAGTTTGTTTTGTGAGATTAAGACAATGTAGTTTTTATTTACTTCTTTGTCTCCTTGGCACCTCACTACCACCACCCATGAAAACTCTGAAAGGGAGGATCTCCCATCTGCCCTGCACCTAAAGCCTGGGCACTAAGTTGGT
This sequence comes from Taxidea taxus jeffersonii, assembly GCA_003697995.1. Taxonomy (NCBI): domain Eukaryota; kingdom Metazoa; phylum Chordata; class Mammalia; order Carnivora; family Mustelidae; genus Taxidea; species Taxidea taxus. Next base: position 42,861 of record RCUC01140366.1, read on the forward strand.
ACCAGTAGTAATCATGGTCACCCACATCTTTCCAAGCACCTCTGATGTGTGGCACCACACTAATTGCTTTCTGGGCATATGCTTATTCAATCTTCAGGCTCAGAAACCCACTTAAGGTTACAAAGTAGCAAAAGTTGGATTTAAATCCATGCTGGTCTGCAGGATCTGCCTTTTCCAGGACTGTCATTTATCAACTAATGATGGCCATTGATTAAACATCCAATGACTGGGAAGTGGCTGCACAGGGAGGGAGTATAGGAGATAGGGTCTCCAATAAAGATGGCCAGTCTGGAGCCTGGTCTAATGTCTATCCCTCTTTGGGCTCTGCTTCCCTCACTTGTATCAAAGAAGATGGGAGCAAAGGCATTTGGAGCCCTATCTCAGGGCAGGGTACAGGATGATCTTCAGTAGGGTCACACTGGATTGTGACCTCAACCAAAATCCCAGGCAGCACTGGGGGTGCAGATATGGGCAGAGAAAGAAAGAGGCTTAACTGCTCAGACATAGGCCCAGGCTTTTGGGGTCTCGGCCATCATGTACTGACTATTGGCCCTTAGGTCCTGCCACCATGACCACTGAAGGAACAAGAAAGGCATGCAACTAAAAAGAAATTTCAGAAAAGCCAGGTCTATCTCTCTCTCTTTCTCTCTCTTTTTTTTTTAAAGATTTTATTTATTTATTTGACAGAGAGAGAGAGATCACAAGTAGGCAGGGAGGCAGTCAGAGAGGGGGGAAGCAGACTCCCTGCTGAGCAGAGAACCAGATGTGGGGCTGGATGATTCCATGACCGGGATCATGACCTACGTAGAAGGCAGAGGCTTTAACCCACTGAGCCACCCAGGTGCCCCAAAGCCAGGTCTATCTCTGAGGGAGCCAAGGCCCTCTCATCCCTGAGAAGCCAGTTTGGCGACCCCAGCTGGGACCTCAGCTGTAAAAATGCAAGAAGAGAGGAGGGCATTGTAGGGGGTGGCAGGAACTCCAGTCACAGAACAAAATAACTCTGGGTTTAAGTTGATAGGGAGCAGAGACCAGGCCAACACACATACTCACACTCTGTATTTTCCCTTGCCACAGACTTGCATACGCACATGCCAGACAACCAGACATAGGCCCATTCTCTGCCAGCCACAGGGAAGTCAGCCTGTGTGTGGAGGGAAGAAAGGGAGTGGAGACAGTGTGGGGAACACCAGGCCTCTGAGAGTAGCCCTTGACTTCTCTAAGCACATTCGTGGTTCAACTGTCTATACTATAGGAGTGTGACTGTGAGCTCCCAGAGGCCAAAGCTATGGCTTCAGGCACCCTCCCCACCCCATCAGGAAGAGGGAGGGACCAAAAGGTAACTGAATAGGGCCTTGTTGGAGGGGGAGGGCAGAGAGTCCTAAACTTGGAGGCCTTACACGGAGCCCAAATGAAGGGGTACCCTCGGCATCCAGAAGCTAGCCTGGCCTGAAAATGCAGGCTAGGGTGGGGTGGTTTGGGGAAGCCCAGCTAGAGGTGGAGGGGTGGGGCTCACAGACCTGGCCCTGAAAGCAAAGCAGGGTCAGAAATGCCCCTTACACTGGGACTTTTGAAAATAGGACCTACTCTAAGACTAGAGGCCCCCAGCCATCAGCTGCTACTCTGCCTTGCTTTTAGACTCCAGAGAATGGGGTACTCAGGCAGTGCCTGGGGGTGGGCCTGGGATGAACTCCTCTTTGAACTGGCGGGACTGGTTCTGTGTCTAGCCGCCTGGGCAGTCACGGGTTGCCTGCCCCTGCCGTGCCTGGGAGGAGGGAGGCCTCAGGAAGGGGCCCCTTGTAAATCGTTAACTCCCAGAGCCACAGCTACTGCTGTGGTCCCCTCAGTCATGACTCTGGTTCTCAGAGTGCCTATGCAGGGCCAGAAGTCAGAGGTGAGAGGTCAGAGCCAGAGGTCCCAGCACCTGGGGAAGTCCCTCCCCCAACTATCCTGAGGGAGGTGTGGGGGGTGTCAAGGAGGGTGTCTAAGGGGAGGCCCTTCTCTCAAAGTTCAGAGCTGCTCTCCATTGTTTGCCCTCCAGCCTTCCTGGGCAGCCCTGACCTTTGCCTCTTAGGGAAGAGAGTCAGGAGCTCTGGGTGGGCCTCCTGGGACAGCCCCTGGGCAAGTCCCAACCTCACCAGACCCTTATTCTCCTCCGGGAGGTAATTATGCTAGTCCCACCCACTCCACCTCAAGGAGTGTCCCCAGGACTAGATAACAAATGGGCTGAGGAAAAGAACTAGATATTGTTCAGAACTGGGATAGGACCCTTAGCACTGTTCCAATCCTGCTTCCTGGTGCTGGCGCCCCCCAAGGGAAATAATAAAGGCTGCCTTTCTGGAAGCGCTGTGCTTGGACATCTCTTTAGTAATCACATTGCCATTTTGCTAATAAGGAAACTGAGGCTGTGAGAGGGGACTTACCCAAACTGTGGCGGCGGTACAGGAACAGGGCCAGGATTTGAACCAGCTCTGTGCTCTCAAGCTGAACCCTTGAAGGGTTCTGTCTCCTCAAATTCCTAAGCTACAGGAGAAGAGACAATCTTAAGGCAGAATGGGGGGGACAATTCTCCCCAGTGAAACAATGGTGTGTGTATGTGTGTGTGTGTGCACGCGCGCACGCGTGCACACACACACACACACTGGCAATGCCCCCTATCACCCTCCGTGAGCCCCTCCTGCAGCTGTCCCTCAGGCCACAATACCCCTCCCAGGTGCTTCCACAGGGGAGACTTAGCTGTTTGTTATACAGCCTCCCCCCACCCCCCCAAGAATTCTCCTGCCTCAGATTGGCTAATGAGGGATGACTGATGGTGCTACCACCCTTTTCACTAGGGAGGCATCTCTGAAGCCTAGGAGAGGGAGACCAAAAAAAAAAAAAAAAAAAAAAAAATCAACTTTTAATCGAGATTGCAGATTCAGAAAAGATTCATAAGTGAAATGATTCCCCAAGGAAATATAAAAAGTTAGTTACGGCACGGCTAAATTGGGCATGCTTCAATCAGGGGCTGTTGAGAAATCATTAAGATATACAAGACTTTTTTAAGACATATGTGAGCTCCATTAGGAGGGCTGGCCATTGCTCTAGTTAGAGGGTATTGGGCCCTGAGCTAACTTGGCCTCCTGTGTCACTTCCTCCCACTTGAACCCATGGCTGGGGAAGGAAGGGAAAGTGGGGAGAAATCCCACCTGCCAGGCCCCAGGGGCCACTGCCCAGAGGTTACCAGTACCCCCAGGGGCTCAGAAACTCTAGAAAAGGAGAATGGAACAGAAAGGATTCTGGTTAGCTAGAACTTCTTGTAGCATTATGGGGTATGGTAGGGCTAGAACTACCTACTTCTTTTGAAAAACTAAAAAGGGGACTCCCCCTTTCTATCTCCTGAGCCCTTTTCTATTCCCTGGGTCAGCTTGAGGAAGCAGACACCCTGCTTAGACCAGAATGCCCTCTCAGACTTGTGTCCAAGGGCTCTCTGCCTTGAGGGAGGGGACAAGTCATTCTGTTTGGTCCCTCACTCCAGGGAACACTGGGGGAGTAAACCGCCCTGGGAGTTTTCAAGGATAATCATTAGCTTTTGAGAGGACATTTTCCCCTCCCCATTGTATCCACCTCCATTTCTCCAGTGGAAGGCTTATCTGAAGTCTAACCCTCCTCTCTTATAGCCTGTGGGGATCTTTGTGCCCCTTGCACCTTGCTTTCCTTGTCCTAGGACTTCCAGGGTGAGGCTAGGACATCAGTGAAACATGGAGGGTCTCTGCTGAACACTGGTCACCCTTCCCCTTCTATGCATTCCTAAGGGGCCAGGACTCCTGGGGCCTGGGAAAGGGTTAGGCTTTACTCATCTCCATGTTCTGTCAAGGGCCTGGTCCCTAGCTGGTGATAAATAAATGTTTTTTGAAGAGGAGGGAGGGCATCAGAATTCAGCTGGGATGATCTGTCCTAAGGGGTTGGGTGTGAAGAAGAAAGGAGACAGGCCACAGACTGGTCAGGACTTAAGTGGCAGTCCCTGGACCCTTCTTAGGTCCATCTACCTGTGTAGGCCCGTCCTCCATCAAACCATCAAGAAAGGCAAGAAACCCGAGCTGGATGGTGGTGGCCATGCTGCCTCATGGGTGACCTGAATCCGATACTGGCCAGGCCGAGGCGCTATTTTAAACCCCAGCCCCAAGCTGCCACCTCAGCCTGCCTGGCTCATCTCTGGTTACAAAGGCACTGCTCCCCTCCCAGTCACTTCCTCCTCCCCACTCTGGGACTCCCCTAGGCTGGTGTTGAGCTCAATGCGCCTTGGGGAACCTTGCTCTCTGTGGGCCTTGGTTTGTCAACTGGCACCAATGCCTCTCTCCATCCCCTCTGCCTTGCCCACTTAGGTACCCTCTTTTACCCACATAAGAACCCACTGACTTGTATTCTGAATGAAAATTTCCCCACAGACAAAGGTTCTCTTCCCTGAAAATACGGGAACACTCTGGCCAGAGAGCCCAAGATGCTGGGCTCTTATTCTGCCGGGCACAGAGCACACAGTCCAGGATAGGGCAGAGGCTATATGAGGAAAGGAGGTAGGTTAGACATAAGTAGGGACTTCCCAGTAGTGAGACTGTGCACCAGAGAACTTTCCCTCACCTCAATGCCTATCTGCCTGCCTGCTTGTGCAGGAAGATGACTCCAGAGGGAGCCCCCTCTCCAGTTATCTGGCTCTAGGGCCTGTGGGTTGGGAGACTGAAGCACCATTTAGCCAGCCCACAGAGCCTTCCTCCCTCCCTTTCCTGGAGGGGCCAGCTCGGCACTCAGGTGGACCAGCTGTCAGCTGGCTGGGCCCACTGGACTTGTATCCACAATCCTCCTACTCCAGGCAGTGGCCCCCACTGGCTTTGAGGTCTGCCAGCCCCACCCCCAGCCCAACACCAGCCTACAAGGAGGCAGCAGAGACATTGCCAGGACACCAAGGAAAGGGAGTAGGCTGATCATCCATACTGGCTCCCCCCATCTCAAACTGGCTGGACAGAAGGCTGCCCAGGCAGCCCGAGGACCCCCCATGACTGCCCCTCTGCCCCCATGCTGTGTAGTCTCAGCAGTGAGGTGTTGGCATGAAGCCTGGCGCAGCTGAGCAGTGACGCCAACAGCCCAGCCATCTCAGGCAAGCATGGCTCCCTCCAACCTGGCAGTTAGGGCCATGGCGGGGGTGGGGTGGGGGTGTCTCCCACCCTCCTGGGCCTGAGACAGTGGGGACAAAGCCATTTGGAAGCCTCCCTTTCCACTATTGCAGAGGATCACTGGCATCCCCGTGGGTCTTGGCCACCCCTTCCAATCTGAGGGGCTGGTCCTGAGGTCAGACCAGTGGTTCTCAACTAGGGCTAATTCTGCCTCCCAAGGGACAATGGACAGTGTCTGGAGACATTGTTGGTTGTCACAGCCATTGCTACTAGCATTAATGGGGTAGAGACCAGGGATGCTGCTAAACATCCTAAATGAATAGGACAAAGAATTAAATGGCCCAAAATGTCAATAGTGCTAAGGTTGAGAAACCCTGGAAAGACTTTCCCCAACTAATCTGGGAGTCTGGTAGGAGGTAGGAGTCATTTTACACACACACACACACACACACACACACACACAACCTCTTTCTCTCTGAGGCCAAGGCTTATCACCTCCCACCCCCACAGGGAGAGAAGGTATTTTTGCCATTCCGGCTTTAAATGCCCCTTGTGGCCTGAGAAACGGTGGTAAGCCTCCTGTCCACCTACATACCCACCACCCTCGCTCTGGGTTTGTTAGAAAAAGTGCCCATGATAGGGAGCCTGGAAAAACTCTTCACTTGCTCATGAAGGGGGACTCAGACATATCCCATCTACCAGGTAAGCTCCACAGGGCCCTCTCCCCAAGAGGATTCTGTGACTGTGACAAAGCACAGGGGCTGCCCTGTCCCTCCAGGCCTGTTCCCAGGGGCCTGGCCCAGTCTGGAGCTGGTTGGAAGCTCCGGCCTCCTCCTCATCTCCCCACTCCCTCCCATTTCTATTTAGGAGGCAGCCATGGTGGCTCAGCTCCTATCTCTGGTTTCCTAGGGAGCTCTGCTGAAGCAGCCCAGCCTCCGTGGGTCCATCTGTCAGGGAGGCTGTTCCGCCCCATCGATTGCTGTTCCCAGGGGGCTGCGCTGTTTGAGGGACCCAATGTGGCGGCCAGATAGGAGGGAACCACACCAACAAGAGGGAGTGGGGGCAGCTTGGCAGCAGGCAGAGCTGAGGGGGGCTGACACTTCAGTAAGGAACAAAGCTAGACAAGCATGTGAAATGCAGAGGGCCAGGGACAGCAAGGCAGGAGGCTGGCTGGAATGACCTCTGAAGCCAGCTGGCACCCTCAAAACTCAGTTTTGCCTTTGGACATACTGAATTCCCACTTGCAAAGACAACAACAATAATAATAGCTGACTTTTATTGAGCAGGAACAGTGTGCCCAGCACTGGATTGGAGGCACTGCACACCTTTGCTTTCGTATGAGGCTCACAGCCATCCAAAGCAGGTGCTGTTATGCTTTGACAGGAGAGGAAGAGGCCCAGAGAGGTTGCAGCACTTGTCAACAGCCACACAGAGGACCACGAGTTAGACTTGGAGGCGGGTCAGCCAGCCCCATGGCTGTGCCCCAGCCCCAGACAGACAGGCAGGCCTAGGGGGAGGAGGCGTGTCTGGCCAGGCCAGAGGCCCTGCCTGCCCTCCCCCTCCCGGCCCTCCCGGCCCTCCCGGTGGAGCCGCCTCCTCCCCTGGGCTCTGTGACATCTGCCCTGCTTCCCGGCCCCAGACAGCTGCCCAGAGCCACGTCAGCACTTCCACTGGGGAGCCTGGAAACTGGCTCAGCCCCTGGGCGATGAGGGACTGTTGAGTCCCCAACAGGGTGGCTCTAAGAGAGGGTAACCCACTCAGCTGAGCAACTGCTAGGTCCGTGTGACCTTGGGCAGGGTTTCTCTGAGCCTTACTTTCCCCTACTTGAAAAGCTGCTTTGGGAAAGGGTTCATAAGAAGATACAGTAACGTCCTGGGTGGACAGGGAGCAACCATTACCCCACAGCCCGAGTTCTGGGGTCTCCTAAGGAGTCTATGACCCCCCCAGTGTCCCCTCGGTGCCACGCAGCCATCTAGCGGGTCTGGGGGGGTGGTGAGAGGGAGGGTGGGGAGGTGTCTGGGCCAGGGCAGCACTGGCTGGCAGGCTGGGGCCAGAGATAAACCGTGCCTCCCGGAAAATCATTAGCATCTGTTTGGACCCCTGCAAAGTTGGCCCGCTGGCGCCTCTGCCCTGCAGGAAACAGCCATGCCCCCGCTCGGGAACACCGACTGGGCCCCCCTCCTCCTTTCCCTTGGGCTTAGTTCAAACTCCTATGGTGACAACATCCACCCACCAGGGAAGTGGGGGACGTGGGTGCTGGGCCACAGGCTCGGCAGCTGGGGGGTTTGGGCCGCCCCGTTGGGGGCACCCTGGCAAGGTGTGGATGGTCCGGTCCGCGCTCCAGGCGATCCAGGCCGGCTCTTGGTGGTGCCCGCGCTGGCGGCAGCCCAGGGAGTGTGTGGAAATGACACCGCCAGGGCGGCGGAGATCCCCCCTCCTGACATTGGCTGGAAAGTGGAGCAGCTCGTCAGGGACAATCAATGGCGATCGATCGCTGAGCAGCGCTGGCGGATGGCATGGGGGAGGGGCGGCGTGGACGGCGGAGGTGGGGGCATCTGCACTGAGGTCAAACAACACACAGACCTTCTAAGGGGAACAGCAGCACAGAGGGGTCACACGGACACACAATCCGTACAGGGAAACCTCGTTAAGGGCCACTGCCACCACAAAGGAGGCACACTCACTACACAGAGTTACACCACACAAGTTTGTGCCACAAGTCTCGACACAACGGGGTCAAATGGTTTGTATGGACATGCACAGTAGTGTCACAGATACATATAACAACCACAGAGTCAGTCACACCATCGTACCACCAGTTCACCCTGCCATAACAGGCCCTCCCATCACCACAACCTATGACCCTACACTAGACACCCACAATATTACTAGGACACAAAATGAGTCATACATTCCACTTGCTGGTCTCAAACCAGGCAACAGGAGGGAGTTACATATTCTGGCTGTACAACAAAGTCACACAACAAAGAAAAAAGACACACAGCCAAATTGTTATGTCTTCACCACCTCAAAGAACATTGTCAAACTGGGTGTCATACTATGCAACAACCCATCCTGGCAACACAACGGAATCAAGAGCCCAAGCATATAACAAGGCCACATAGCACCACAAGTGGCAACTCAGCAAGTAAGACACAGATGCAGCTCCAGCACATCCCCACAGGTGAATATAATGTGGCACAATAAGCAAATACTGTGGGACAGGCAAAACAGCATTCACTTACAGGGTTCTGATAGAACTAAGGGAGCTACTGCCAGGTGAGCACACAGCACAGGGCCAGGCACCGTGTGAGCACTCAAAACAAAGAGGGTCTTAGGATCATTAATAGCCACTAGTATGTCCTATACCCGGGGAACATAGAAGGCCTGTAACTACTTAATAGTATCTCTCTCCGGATAGTTCCATTCCTCTCCAGGAGCCTGACTCATCCCACCAACCAAACTTGTTCTGCCATTACACATACCTGGGAAACACCACTCAAGTGTCACAAACACAACTACCACTGTTACATTCAGTCACAACAGTGGCCACACATTATCATTTCCCTACTACAGGGGTATGCCTGCTACATACTCTGGGGCTTTGGCAGGGAAACCACCCCCAATCTCTCACCAGGTGCAACTCAACCAGTATATAGCTACTGGCCCCATTTCCTGTCACTCTCACAAAGTTGTAGAACACAAAGAACTCCACTACCCTCCACCAAGCAGTGATCCACTCAGTTACACAGGGTCTCAGACCTCTTACATAAGCTCCTTAAGGACCATCCTTAATCAATCCCTTTCTCCATTCCTCCATTTCCCCATACAGAAACTGAGACATCAGTTCCAGGGCCCTCGGAAAAGCCCTATTCCAAATCCAAAGCAGGAAACAGAGCTGGCCACTGATCTCAGCAATTTCAACCCCCATTCCCAGCAGTGCATGTGTGTGGGAGCAGGGCCAAGATCTGTCATTCCTTCAACACACCCTTATAGGCCACTCCTGTGGTTCCAGCATAGGGCCAGCTGGGCTGTAGCCCTCACTTCCTCCAGTGAAAGCCTGGGCCCTCCCAGGGGCTTTCAAGAATCCCTTGCAGCCAGGGAGCTCCCCCTAAAGGTTCTACCCAGAAAGACTCCCAACATTCCCTCTGGAGTTTTTCCTAGCTGTGTGACCTTGGTTAATTCCCCAATCTCTCTGTGCTAGGATCCCAAGTTCTGTCTGCAGACTTCAATAACCCCATGACCCCCAAATCCCATGTGTGTACAAGTACATATACATGCATATATGCTCTTGTGTGTTTGCGTGCACATACTCTTTAGAAAGAGTTGTAGGACTACTAGGTAGCCTGATCTAGGAGGTGGGAAAGCACGGATCCTGGGCTATGTGCAATGCTACAATCACCCCTCACCCTCATCCTTCAGGTAGGGCTATGAAATAGCTGGCAGAGATCTGGCCTCCTTCCACAGGACTTCCCACTCCCAGGTGGCTGGAGGGAACACCTCCCACCACCTCTCCAGGCTTTTATTCACCAGAAGGGGTAGCTGGACTCTCTTTTTGACCCCTGAGAGAAGTAGAGAAACAGACAAACTCTGGGTAGGGACTCACAGGCTGGCCAGGAATGTCCATCCAAACATTTACCCATTCTGCTTATTAGCACACTTTTGCAGGCCCTGCTAAGTGGTGTGTGAGCTGTGGGCCCTAAAGGGGCCGATACAGTCCACCCTAAGTCCCTGGGTGTCCCAGGAGCAGGTCCTGGTCAAAGAGGGAAAAACCTCTGGCTTGTACAGGAATCTAGGAAAGATGTCCCATTGTCCATCCATACCCCTCCTTGAGAACCCATAAGGACCCCTTCAACTTGGTAAGGCCATTTTCCACCAAGCATTGCCTAAGGGCCAGGCTGGAGGCCAACTGCCCATTTTCTAAAGGAGAAAACGAAAATAAGGAGAGAAAAATTAGTTGCCCAAGAATATACAACTGAAAAGTCACAGCTATGATTCAAATGCAGATTTGACTTGGGTTTCTCAAAGGCTACACAGCTTAGGCTCACACCCATATGCATAAACACTAAGGAATGTCCATGCTCACAATTCTCTCACAAGTTCATACACACATGGACAGCCCCCTCCTGCACATATTCACACACACAAGCAGACCTACACTCTCCCACGCCTGGGGCCTGTCAGCCACATTCTCCATGACTCCCTCCCTTCTAACAGGGACAGGGGCAGGCAGGGAGTCCACATTCCCAGGTTTCCATCCTGACCCTGAGCCCCCGCCTTCCCCACTTAGAGCATACATTCCTCCTGCTGCAGCCAGATAACCAGCCCCAGGGGGAGGCCTGGGGGAGAGCAAGGCATTCTGGGGGCCAGGCCCTACTCTGGGTTGCCTAAGTCCAGCTCTATTGCCTAGGTCTGGCCTGGGAGGAAATCAGAAGCTTTCCTCACAGGTACCCCCCACCCTATGGCCAGGATAGACCCAAGGCTTCTGTCCTTATTCTGGGGATTTTCTTAGGCCCAGAAAGGGCCCTCAGGGGTCTCCCAATTCCTCCTCTGAATGCAAAATTCCTTACATAGTTAGGAACTAGAACAGGACCCAAGGAGCCATGAAGACTCTTCTCTCTCCCCACTCTTACAATGAGTCTCTCGGTAGGTGAAAACCTGGGTTCCAGGCACCAACAACCCCTAGGCAGTTTCCCCATCTGGGGATAGTGGTGGTTAATTCTCCCAACTCTGCCTAGGGTATAGCCACTTGGAGGTTCAGCAATTCTGGAGGTATTTGCATATCCAGATGGCCAAGACTGGAATTTCAGAGAATTCCCCAAGAAGAGGCAGCTGGCTTCCGGGCAGTGGCCCTGGAGGCTCACAGCTGTTGGAATCAAAGACTGGGGAGCCTGGAGCCCCAAAATGCAAGAGAAATTAAAAAGGACAAGGGAAGACAAGAGCCCTATTACCAGCCCCCACTCTGTTCTCCTGTCTCCAGGCCTCCATCTCTCATGGTATGAAAACCTCTGTCCTAGTTGCCCAGAGTAAGTGAGCAGGCAAATGAGCCTGGACTGTTGGCCAGAGTGACAGGGACTGCCTGCCTCTGGGGAAAGGCAACAGTGGGCACCAGGCAGACAGCTGCCAAAAAATATGAGATCTCCTTATTCATATGAAGTGACTGACAAGCCTTTGCCCCCATGCAACCATAGCCAGGTGGGCAAAGACCATGGCCAGGACCCTACTAACCTGTCCACAACCCAGGGGTATGGCTATTATACCAATGGGAAGGAAAGAGGGGAGCTGGTAGCTTGACACTTCTGGCAGGCATTGGGCCCTGTTCCCTCACTGTGATTAAGGCTATGATGGAGCTTGACTGAGCTAGGCACTAGCCCATCCAGTTCTGCATAAACTGTGAACAAAGCCAAGCCCAAAGAGGCCTCCCCATCCCAACAAAAGCCCCTCTCAGGTTCTGCGCAAGCAGATTTACTGACCACCCACCTCTCGGTTGTTACAGCCATGGGTCACCATTGCCCTCTGCTGGCCAGTCAGACACTAGCATCCACTCAAATACCAGCTCACTCCTTACCAAGCAAATGCATCTTAGTCACCTCCTCCATCTGTGGGCACAGAAATTTAAACCCATCCAACTGTCACCTAAAGTTAGAGGGTGGCAGGTGGGCAGGATAAACAGGGACAGTGTGTCAGAAAGGAATCCTGCCCACCTCCACAAAATCTACAAACTAAACTTCAAAAGAAGTGCCCTTTCTATCAACTAAGAGGTTGAACCCACCCTCATGGAAACAGCACCTGCTCCATAACCTGTTACAATGCACCAGAACCTCTCCTCACCCCTTCTATGTACTCTTCTTGTTTCCTCCAAAAGAGGACCAGGAAGAGATGGCCTGGAGCCATACTTCTAGAAAAGCTCAATTTTCTCTGGCAAGTCTGAGAAAGCCTTGGTTCTCTGTGTCACAGGGGAACAGGTGACTGGAAATCCTGGATGCCCTCTTTAACCAGGCTAGGTCCTGGTAACTCTTAATGCAACACCCTTCCAGCAGCCACACCTTTCAAAGGTGGCAGCAAAACTGGGAAACTGCCCAGAAGGACCTAACTAGTATTGCTCCTTATTTAGCTGGGGGAAGCTCTAGCCACCCCTGTAGTCAAATAGATGACCTAGCTTTTGCCAAATACCTCAAGCATGGCATGTCTCTCTCACCCATGAGATGGTGCTGATTCTGAAGCTCAAATGTCAGATTGTATTGGGGAGTTGTTTCTAGAAACCTCCAAGTAAGGAGGCCCAAGAAGGAGCTTTGAAGTGTCCGAACTTTACTTCTGATGGAAAACTTAAAAGGTGAGAAAGCACAATGTTGGGGGCGGGGTAGATAGTTGATCCTAGGGTCAGGAAAACTAAACCCTCCCTACTCACTCTCATTCACTAAAGGCCCTACAATTTAGATCTGGGGAATACCTTTTAAGAGTCAAGATTTTTAAGTATTTAGGAAGACATTAAAATAGGATTAACAAGTTGCTCAAAGCAAGAAGAGAGGTGCCTGAGAAAATGGTAGCTATTTCCCCTAATATCCTTAGAAGTTGGAAGAGGAGCAGAGCATATTCTAATCAATGCTGGCGCTGCTCTTCCCCTGAAAAGTAGTCACTGGCAGCTTACTCCAGGCACCCAGGATCCCCAGCCCTGGAAATGGCCATTCTACCAGTAACAACTTACTCAGGAGGTTAAAAACAAATAAATCCACTCAATTAAAAACTATTAAGAAGCTCTCTTGGTGCTAAGATATTCACACAGTTCTACATGTGTTAAGAGGCAGATTATACTTTGCCTCTGATCAGATGCAGCTCTCTACAAATAATTCAAAGATGAAAAGTGACCACTTGTCACAAAAAATCTTTTAATTCTAAATCAACCAGCCCAGGAGCAGTCACTAAGAAAGGCCAAAGCTGGTTGGCAATCATGTTATACACTGAGCCACTGAGGCCCAAGGCTTTAAGAGTTTAGACATTCTAACCTTTGAGCTTTCCCACTGGTATCAACTAAAGTAAAAATATGGCAACAATGAATATTAAACATGACAAAGTGATCCCACAGCTAGTTCCAGGAACTGGCCCATCCTAGGAACTGGCCATCCCAGGAACTGGCCTAGAAACATTCAGAGAAGCCTGAATACCAACTGTTTAGCAGCTGGGGCTTTTAAGGCTTCTAAGGCAGGTTTCTGTGGGGCAGAGAACTCAAAGCCACTCTCAACTAAGTGCATACACAACATAAGGTAAAATTAAATAGGAAAAAGGCTCCAGGAGCACCTCAAAGGAAATTTATTTTCTCTCCTTGGACATGTATGAACATATACTTGGGAAGCTTATTACCTTCAGTTATTATTAAAAATCTGCTTTCTCTTGTATAACCTCACGCCCATCAAAATAGCCCACCACTTGAAGTGTTTCACAAAGAGAATCAAAAGGAGATGGGCCCTTAACAGTAGTGAAATTTTTCTGCAGGGTAATAAGGATGCTTATTCCTGAGTAGGAAGGAAGGAAAGATATGGTCATGATTCAGAAAACCCAGGAATTAAAGTTCTCCTATTAAAGCCATTAGATCTTAGGGAGTATCATACAGCAGACTGAGACAAAAGCCAGTTTCACCTTAATTGCAGACACGGGACAATTTACAGGCATTCCAACTGTAATATGGAAATAATTCATTTCTCTACCTAAAGCTCAAACTAACCTGTTGAGGCAAAGAGGAAGGACTCATAAAGTGGAACACTGCAGACACTGGAAGCAGGAAAGGAATGCCTCTATTGCTAGGTCAGGGCAGAGGACACGGTCCCTTCACTCTGACCACTACCAGTATCCTCTCTACACACCTCCCTGCCATTCCCTAACCCAGGAACCCTCCTTCCAAGTCTATGTACTATGTATCCACATACAGCAGGACAATGCTACCTTTAACCACTGGCCAATAACAGAGCATGCAAGTATCTGAAATCATATAACTAAAAGGGACTGCTCCAGCTCTAATTTGTCCAAGCACTCCACATTAACAATTAAGCAGCAAAGCAAAAGGAATCCATACACTTGATATTCCAATACTGACGTACCTGATAACCAATGCCTCACCAAGATCATCAAGGTTACTGCAAATGAGCTTTCATATGTGATAAAGCCAGAGGCATTCCTGCAAAAAAGCAATGTGATTCTAGATGAGAACCACTCCAGGTTAACACACTTTTCTTCATGAGTGAGAATGTGGCCTCCCTCACCAACTTTGTTCTGGCCAAGGCATATGCATGCAGACTGGACCAAATATGCTCTATATCCAGATAAGCAAAACGAAACTGCATTCAAGGGCCTAATGTTATTTGTGACCATTCAAACCCTTTCATTTGGCACCTATATACCACTATGATGGCTTTTATTTAGCACTTAAAAATAATTCAGAGCACTCCTGTGAAAGTATCTACATTATGACCTAATCAATGGTAACATGCTGGCTGCTTTCTAAGATGACAAAGAGTGGACTTTCAAGATCTGTGCAACTGACCTACAGTCACCAGTCTAGTTACTTACAAGTCCAAAACTGATGAATTCCCACCTGCCCATGATACTGAGACTACCAGGTAATTTTAGGTTAGAGCTCAATTCTAACTCCTTTCCCCACACGAGTGAACAGTTAAACCTTCTTTGCAAGGTCAAGAATGGTAGAAATGCTAGGACACAGCCAACAGCAAAGCAGCAGTTTAAGAGGTTTCAGGTTATAGCACACCTTAATTTTGAGATGGAGGGATAGTTACACTGAGAGATCAGACAAGTTAAACAAGTTTAAAACCAAAAGCAGTGGACATTTATTCCTCAATTTTTGTGCAAGAGTGTAAAGATGCATTTGAAAGAACCTGATGGCTAGAGAGCATCAGCCACAGCCTTCAGGCTAGCCTGGTTTACAATTAGATTAGGAAAAGGAGGGGAAAAAAGGTAACTTGCCTAGTTCACATGAATGATGTTTCTGGCAAACACAGTTGTTTACAAGTTTCAAACTACAATTTACTAGAGTCAAGGGAAGACTTCAAAAAGCCACATACAGTACAATTTATAATTGGAGGAACATCCTGCAATGTCAGTGCAAAGTAATTATGTAGACTCTCCAATACAAGACTGTGCTCATGTTTCCCAGGTTTGGTCAGTGTTGCTCTTTTAACAATCACAATCACAGAAGCTTAACTTACCAAACAGCAATGCCTTTATGTCCTATGTACCAAGGGAATGTTACAAGGTTTTTGTGAAATGCAGCTTAGTTTCATTAATAAAGCAGATTTCTTATTAGTTTAACAGTCATGTTCCTGGAATACTGCACATGTAAGTATCATGGAAATGCTTTTAAGCTTATGCCCTTATCTTGTTCAGTAAAATTACTTTCAGGATATCCTTTTGACTATGTCTACTGGAATTGTTTCATGATTTTGAAATGTTTCATGATTTGAAATTGTTTCAAATGATTTTGAAACCGGTATAAATGAAAACATTTTAGGCGTGGTGAGGGAGAACCCACCACTAATCTCTGCTAGACAAAGTTCTTAAAATCAAAAAGCCTATTCACACAAAATTATATGTAATGACTGTAGTAATCAGTTTATTACACAGATTAATCATTCTTGAACGTACAAGCTCCAGAGGAGCAACTGGGTCTTTAAATATACACAAGTATTTCCATCAAATTTTCACCCTTACATCCAGATAGACCTAAGCAGTTAAAAACATAAGAAAAATAAGAGCTATTAGCTATGTATTAACTGAGAAACCACATACAAACCAAAGAATGTGGAAGAGAGAAAGGGGCTGAAAGGACAAGGGTTGAAGGGTGGGGAGATGCAAAAGATGTGGGAACAAAGCCCATCACACTTTATGTACTAATAGCTCCAATCCATTTAAATGTTGACCAGTTAAACTTAGACCTTAAAATACAGGATGTGGGTAGAGTTTAATCTGGTTGGTCATAACTTTCACCTAAGACGTAGGTCCTTCCGAAAAACATGAATACAGAAACAGCTTCGTGTTCTTCGCCTTGCTTTTCATAACTGAGTTTAAAAGGATTCCACTTAAAAACAATCTCCTACAGGTCAGTGGAGCTTTTCTTCCCCATCCAAGCACACACCATACCCATCACCCCTCATCTTGCTGTTATCCAAATTTAAGTCAGTAAGGAAAACTTTTAGTCTCACACCTAGGTTACGCCTGGAGAACTGGCTTGTCACACACACACTTCTCTGCTAGGAGGCAATGTTGGTACAGAAGTACAGTATTTCTAGTTTGTTGTTCCAAGTATGTACAACACGCAGCACTGCTGTATCAGGTAAACATGTGCACAGGGGAAGATGAGGCGTGGGCTCATAGAAAGCAGTCAAATGGAAATCAAAAGGACTTTCTCTTTCAGAGTTCCCCTATCTTTATTTGTAGAGGTTATCCAATAATTTCTTTAATTACATCGCATACTTCTGAGTCCATTCCCGAGCTATTCTGTTGTACCTGTACACACAAAAAGAAGCTTGGCTTAACACAAGTGAGGAGTCAGTTAAAAAGCAACAGATTTCATTCATTATCCTACATGAAACTTGAGGGGAATAACTAGTAATATCAAGCAAAGCCTTCTTATTTATTTGAGTGAGAGAAAGAGAGTGTGAGCATGTGTGTGTGTGTTGGCAGGTGGGGGAAGCACAGGGAAAGGGACAAGTAAACTCCACACTGAGGGCAGAGTCTGATGCAGGGCTTGATCCCATGACCCTGAGATCATGACCTGAGCTGAAATCTAGAGTGGGATGCTTAACTGATTAAGCCACCCAGGTGCCCCTCTTTCTAAATTTTGAATAAGCATTTATTTAGTGATGGAGGGAAAAGGCTTTAAAATTTTAAGCCATGTCCCATAAATGCTACTAATAGAGGATTCTGATTAAATCTTAGCATTTGCTGGTATACCTTTATTCTATATTTGAATGACCTATTTCTAAGAAAGATCTTCAGTCACTGATTCATTTATTTTGAGTTCTTAAAACCACATAATTCCACATTATATGGTTCTTGACTAAATTGACATAATACTTTCCACTGTATCCATAAAAACAGTTCTGGCAGAACTTAGCAATTTCATTGCTAAATGAATGGGTTTATTATTACAGAAGAACATTCTAGTAGTAAAATAAGGACAAAAGATTCTATAGTTCTTTAAAAAGGGATTCAGGAAAGTTCAATGAACATTACCACTATAATGACGTGGGAAATCCCCTTTGGGAGGCATTCATGCCTACCCCGATATTGGACAAAATGGTTTTCTCATCAAAAAAAATTTATGTGGGGGGCACTTGGGTGGCTCAGTGGGTTAAGGCTCTGCCTTCGGCTCAGGTCATGATCTCAGGGTCCTGGGATTGAGTCCTGAATCATGCTCTCTGCTCGGCAGGGAGCCTGCTTCCTCCTCTCTCTCTCTCTGCCTGCCTCTCTGCCTACTTGTGATCTCTCTCTGTCAAATAAATAAATAAAATCTTAAAAAATTTTGTGTGGGGCATCTGGCCAGCTCGATTGGCAGAGCAATGCGACTCTTAATCTCAGGGTTGTGAGTTCAAGAAGCCCCATGTTGGATGTAGAGATTACTTCAAAAAATTTTTAAGGGGTGTCTGGGTGGGTCAGTCAAGTTAAGTGTCTGCCTTCAGCTCAGGTCATGATCCCCCAGTCCCAGGATTTAGCCCCACATCATGCTTCCTGCTCAGGGAGGAGTCTGCTTCTCCATCCTGCCTCTCATCCCACTCCTGCTCTCTCTCTCTTTCCCTAATAAAATCTTTTAAAAATTTTTTAAAAAAATTTTAAATCTTAAAATAAGGGGCACATGGGTGGCTCAGTCATTAAGTGTCTGCCTTCAGCTCAGGTCATGATCCCAGGGTCCTGGGATAGAGCCCCACATCAGGCTCCCTGCTTGGCAGGAAGCCTGCTTCGCCCTCTCCCACTATACCCCTGCTTGTATTCCCTCTCTTGCTATCTCTGTCAAATAAATAAATAAAATCTTAAAAAAATTTGTGAATTTATATACACAAATAGGAAAAAGCATGATCTAATTTTATTCTGAATGCAGCCAGAAATGCTTAACTATATAGATACTATTCAGAGCTAAACACATACAAAACTAAACTAAGAACCAATTGCTGTTACAATCCCCCATTCTTGGTGTAGCTCCATTTAAAATTCAAATATACTATCTATGGGGTGCCTAGTGGGTTAAAGCCTCTGCCTTCGGCTTGGGTCATGATCTCGGGGTCCTGGGATCAAGCCCCATAACAGGCTCTGCTCAGCAGGGAGCCTGCTTCCTCTTCTCTCTCTGCCTACTTGTGATCTCTGTCAAATAAACAAAACTATCTAGGGGTGCCTGGTTGGCTCAGTCAGAAGAGCATGTGGCTCTTGATCTTGAGGTCATGAATTCAAGCCCTATGTTGGGTATAGCAATTACTTAAATAAATAAAAACTTAAAAAAAGGGGCGCCTGAGTGGCTCAGTGGGTTGAAGCCTCTGCCTTTGGCTCAGGTCATATCTCGGGGACCTGGGATCGGGCCCTACATCAGGCTCTCTGCTTGGCAGGGAGCCTGCTTCCCCCTCTCTCTCTGCTTACTTGTGCTCTCTCTCTCTCTGTCAAATAAATAAATAAAATCCTTAAAAAAAAAAAAACTTAAAAAAATTTAAAAAAATAAAAATATACTATATATAAACCTCTCTAATCCAACAGAATTCAATGAATTCTTAATCCTTTATGTATGTGTATATATATATATATATATATATATAGGTATGTATGTATATGTATACATACATATATATATATATTTTAAAGATTTTATTTATTTGACAGGAAGAGAGATCACAAGTAGACAAGAGAGGCAGGCAGAGAGAGAGGGAGACCAAGCAGAGCCTGTTGTGGGGCTTGATCCCAGGACCCCGAGATCAGGACCTGAGCTGAAGGCAGAGGCTTAACCCACTGAGCCACCCAGGCGTCCTCCTCCTACAGTCTTAAAGAATGATACACAAAATTAAAAAATTAGAACACTTTCAGTTACTATCTTTTTCAATATCCTGACCATTCCCTCAATAATTCATAGTACAATTCTAAAATATATAAATTCTACATTGTTTTTTATTTTTTAAAAGATTTTATTTATTTGACAGAGAGAGACATAGTGAGAGAGGGAACACAAGCAGGGGGAGTGGGAGAGGGAGAAGAAGGCTTCCCACTAGTCAAGGAGCCCGATGCGGGGCTCGATCCCAGGACTGGGATCATAACCTAAGCCGAAGGCAGACGCTTAATGACTGAGCCAAACAGGTGCCCCATCTACATTGTTTTTAAAGGAAATCTGGGGCTTTCATGTCTTGTTGCATCCATTCTCTTTCTTTTTAGATTATGCCAAATGGCAGAAAATCAATTCCCATTAATTTACAAATACTTACCAAAGACAGATGGGCTCTTGATACAAAATGCTTTAATGTCAAAAGCCAAGCAGAAGAAATAATGCTCTTAGAAAATACACTATAGAGTCTTTCTCAACAGTGGGAGTTATTTGAAACAATAATAATTAAGATTGGTATCCTCAACTTACAATGATATCTGATGCAAACACTCTTCTTTCTGTCCCCAGGTGAGTATATTAGAACTTCATTTTAAATATCTGACTCATACTCAGCCCTGAGTTAAGATCTGAGACACAAACATCTGCATCCTACCACAGGTACTTTTTTGGCCATACTTACTTTTCTCTATCTGTTTTGTAGATCCGAGCAATCTCAGGCACTAAAGGGTCATCTGGATTGGGATCACACAACAGAGAACAGATGGACAAGAGTACTGTAATGGGGGAGGGGGGAAAAGGTATAAATTAGTAGAGGATAAAAGGGTTGAAAGAAACATGAAATGCCAACACATGAGAAAATTCTAAGAACCTATTGATATTGCAGTGCCCAGTAGATTTGTGAGTTCTACCTAACTTGGTAGCTAAAATAATCAAGAAAAATTCATGGAAGATTTCTCTTGAACCCCTAAGGATGCTGGCCCAGGCTGATGAAGTGACTTGCATGATGTCCCTGGTTAGTGAGTAATTACAGTGGAATTAGAGTTCAGGTCTTTCAAATTCTAGACCAATAATACTTTTCATAGGCCATAAAATTCAATTTTTAGAAACCCATGTTCAGAGATAAATGGTTCTCAAATTTCCAAAGACAACCACACTACTGAATGCTCTTGGAATTGACAACCATGAAATCCAACAATCACTGTTTTCTCAATGACAGGTACTACATTCAGATGCAACATATTTCATTTTTGGCTGAAAACAATTTAGTCAAAGAACATAAAGGTCAGTATTTGCCCCCAAATGGGGCTGGCCACACTTACTATGCAGGATACAACATACCAAGGTCTCAAATTCTTTTCAATGATACTTTAGAATCTCAAGCCATTTCCTCAGTGACCTCGAACACAGCACACAAATCTCAATAGTACAATCGCCTCTGTTCAAATTTGTTATAAAGTTATGTAATTCAGGGGCCTCTGATATACTGAAATTAATTCTAATTCTTCTATTCTGATACAACACAACTTAGCTGTCTTATTTCTAATATTCTGCAGCAGAAGGCAATGATTCTGAGCCCACTTCACTCCCAAAACATCAAATGTACCAGGAAAAGAACTTATTCATTTTCCTATCAAACCTATTCTATAAGAGATCAAAGGCTTCTGAGAGGTGAAGAAAAAGTTCACATGCCCCTAATCATTCAATATTTTAACAAAAAAGCTATTTTCTTGCCTTAAGAGTATATGGAAAATAAAAAACATGAGGAAAGATGTTTTCTGACTCTTCATTCCTGCTGCCCACAATTCTGGCAGATGGCATGCCCAAAACATCTTCTCTTCACATTGTCAGGTATATCACCTGATGCCCTCTTCAAACACAGGACATTCTAACAGCAATAAGGAAAGATTTCATGTATTTCCTGGAAATGACAACAGGAAGTTACAGATTTTTGAATGTTCATGAAATTATTGACTATAGAAAGAAGAAACTTATCCAGCCCATCAAATTGGCAAGAGTTCAACTGAATCTTCAAAATTAGACATGCTAAAAAAATAATAAAAAAATAAAAAATTAGACATGCTACTGAATTAGTATTTGTTACAAATACCCTTATTTACTATTCTAATTATTTCAAGAAGGCAACCTTTAAAAAAATCGTTTAAAAGAGATAATTCTCTTTCTTTCCAGGAAAGAAAGGATGAGTGGTGGTTATCTGATCTGTAAAAGGATTCTTACTCTACCACTCAGGGACCTTTAATTCATTTGAAAAAAGAAATGATTTTGTTTTATAAAGTCCTATATCTTCTTTCTGTATAAAGAGAATTATTCCTATTTCTATAACCTGCAGAGACTCTTCACTGAAGTAGCTAAATTTTTACCTACATACACACTTTTCACCATTTTTACTAGTGTCATAACCCACTGTCACTTCCAATTCTAAAAACATATAATCAAGTGGCTTTATGGCACACTTAATTGCTTCCTTTAAGTTTTCTGTGTATTTAGATCCCTAACATATACACTCAAAGTGGAAAGAATTTCAGGTCAAAGCTACCGCCCTCAAAAAAGGAATAATCATTATCACATACAGGATTCAGGCCTTTCACAGAAATGCTTACCCACACATTCAATTTACGAAGAGAAGTCATTAAAACACTAAACTTAGGTACACTGATATAATCAAATTCAACAAAATGGAACTGCAATTATTCTTAAAGATAGCTTTCCAGATAGAACATAAATCAAATAAACTAACAGCCCTTATGATTCAGAGTAACTGAAAAATCAACACTAGACACACAAGGGGGAAGGAAAAAATGTTCATTAACAATTTCAGCTACTAGACCCTCTCACTATACACACACACAATATTCCACCTTTCTTGATCCCTTACTAGTGAGATATCTATCTCAACACACACACACACACACACACACACACACACACACTCACTCACTATATTCTACCTCTCTTGGTCCCTTACTAGTGAGATATCTATCTCACCCCCCCCACACACAAAATATTCTACCTCTCTTGGTCCCTTACTAGATTTCCATCTTTACTGCTACTTGGTGAAGAAAAAACAACCAGGCCAGTAAATCATAAGAACACTTTCACTACTAGCCCTTGAATTATAAGGGGGACTACGTAAGAAAAAGACCCACTTATCTGGAAAACTAATTCAGCTGCAATTTTTTTTGAAGATTTTTTTTTAAGATTTTATTTATTTGAGAGAGAGAATGAGAGAGAGAGCGCAAGAGAGAGGTTAAGAATCAGAGGGAGAGGCAGACTCCCTGCTGAGCAGGGAGCCCAGTGTGGGACTTGATCCCGGGTCTCCAAGATCATGATCTGAGTTGAAGGCAGTTGCTTAACCAGCTGGGGCACCTGGGTGCCCTAAAGATTTTATTTTTGAACAATCTCTACACCCAACGTGGGGTTCCAACCCACAACCTCAAGATTAAGAGTAGCATGCACTACTGACTGAGACAGTCAGGGGCCCCTCAGCCACTACTTTTAAAAATGTGTTCCTCTTTAAATGTGTCCCTTTTAAAAATGGGGCACCTGGGTGGCTCAGTGGGTTAAGGCCTCTGCCTTAGGCTCTGGTCATGATCCCGGGGTCCTCGGATCAAGCCCCACATCAGGCTCTCTGCTTGGCAGGGAGCCTGCTTCCTCCTCTCTCTCTGCCTGTTTCTCTGCCTACTTGTGATCTCTGTCTGGACAGGTAAATAAATAAAAAAAATCTTTAAAAAAAAAGTGTTCCTCTAGTTTTTTGTTTATATTTTTGGCTAGGATGCCATAAATTTTATTGCCTCTAGAATATTGTTTCCTTTTTTCTTTTTAAAATATTTTATTTATTTATTTGACAGAGAGAGCACAAGTAGAGAAGCATCAGGCAGAGGGAGAGGGAGAAGCAGGCTCTCTGCTGAGCAGGGAGCCTCATATGGGGCTCGATCCCAGCACTCTGGGATCATGTCCCACATCCCTGCCGAGCAAGGAGCCCGTTTCTCCCTCTGCCTGCCTCTTCGTCTGCCTGTGCTCTCTCTCTCTAACTAATAAATAAATAAAATCTTAAAAAAAAATTAAAAAAAAAATTGTCAGTCAGGGTATTTAAGTCTTATCACATTCATAACATCAAAGTTAACATGACAAATATCCAACTTTTTTTTAAAGATTTTATTTATTTATTTGACAGAGAGAGATGACATGCTAAAAAAAAGGCAGAGAGGCAGGCAGAGAGAGAGAGAGGGAAGCAGGCTCCCTGCCGAACAGAGACCCGATGCGGGACTCGATCCCAGGACCCCCAGATCACGACCCGAGCCGAAGGCAGCAGCTTAACCCACTGAGCCACCCAGACACCCCCAATATCCAATACTTTTTACAACAGTGCCTTAACCTAGTTATTTCAGTGCTTACAAGAAACCAACTAACTGTGAATTTTGTTTTTTTAGAACTTTACAATAATGATGAATTGGTCAGAATCATCATCCCTAGTTTACAGATGAACAAAATGAGGAATAGAGAAGCTAATTTGTCTCAAGCCTCATCCAGTAAGAGATGTAAGATGTAAAGATGTAAATACAGGCAGTTGGATCCAGATTTTTTTTTTTAATATAGAATTTATTTATTTATTTGAGGGGGGGGGGGGAGAAAACAGAGGGAGAGTGAGAGGGAGACACAAACTCCCTGATGAGCAGAGAGCCTGATGTAGGGCTCGATCCCAGGACCTTGAGATCATGACCCAAGCTGAAGGCAGATGCTTAACCCACTGAGCCACCCAGGGACCTCCAGAATCTTTGTTCTTTACCACAAACTATGTTGCCTCTTATCTAAAGCTATAAAGATAAAAATAAAACTTAGGATAAAAAAATTTTCATATAGCAAATTTCACCACCCAAATTATTTCTTTTAACTATTTAACATACTTTTCTATATAAGTTTACTTATACAATACATATAAATTTAGCTCTTTTCTGTTTTCAAACATAGTATTTTCGCAATATTTGAATTGATTTATTTCTTCCCCTACTGTTGGACCTGTAATTTCTAATCTGCAGAAATAAATAACATTGTTACAAATGTATTTCCATACAAAACCTTCTTTTTTTTTTTTTTAAATATTTTATTTATTTATTTGTCAGAGAGAGAGGGAGAGAGAGTGAATGAGCACAGGCAGACAGAGTGGCAGGCAGAGGCAGAGGGAGAAGCAGGCTCCCCGCCGAGCAAGGAGCCCGATGCGGGACTCGATCCCAGGACGCTGGGATCATGACCTGAGCCGAAGGCAGCCGCTTAACCAACTGAACCACCCAGGCGTCCCCAAAACCTTCTTTTTTTAGATTTGATTTATTTATTTGAGAGAAAGAGAAAGCACACGTACAAGTTGAGGGGGGTGGGGAGGGAGAGAGAGAATTAGACTCCCCACGGAGCAGGGAGCCCAACACAGGCGAGACACAAAACTTTTTTTAGCATTTGAGGCTGTCTTCTTAGTACAAATGAATGAAACTAGAATTACTGGATCAAAGGGAAGTATTAATTAAATCTCTTATCTTTAAATACATACTGACAGGGCTATACAAATCAATACTTCTATCTGTAGTATGTAAGCAACCATTTCAATGTACTTCACCAGCACTTGATCTTTGTTATTCAAAAAGGTGAAAAATGGGAACTTAATTTTCATTTCTTTGATTATTTTGCTCCTTTCTGTTCATTCATCTGTTGGGATATTTTTCTCTTACTGATTTTTATATATGTTCTTCCTATTTTAAACATATTACTGCATGGCCACTTACTATCCTGCATAGTAAGTGTGGCCATTATCTCATATGCAGCTTCTTGCATCTGTATTCTGACTTTTTTTTTTTTGTTTTAAGATTTTATTTATTTGACAGAGAGAGAGAGATCACAAGTAGGCAGAGAGACAGACACAGAGAGGGGGGGAGCAGGCTCCCTGCCTGGCAGAGAACCTGATGTGGGGCTCCATCCCAGGACCCTGAAATCATGATCTGAGCCGAAGGCAGAGGCTTAACCCACTGAGCCACCCAGGTGCCCCTGTATTTTGACAACTTTTAACCCACTTGTGATTTCATCTGGATATGATATTGAGGGGCTGTATAATTTCAAATCAGCATATAAGGAAATGTTTGTTAACTACTCAGTTCATCGACATAAGAAAATCCACAACCCTACTCATGTAATTAGGCTTTATTCAGAACTACTGGATATTTCATCACAAAACTAGTAACTAATTTTTAATACACATATCTAAGCACACAGGACTATCTACCACAAAGATTAAGACAATCAAATATAAATTTTTTATTAAACTGGTCATCTTAGAGAATGAATCTCTTTTTTTTTTTTTTTAAGATTATTTATTTATTTATTTATTTAATTTGTCAGAGAGAGAGAGAGAGAGAGAGAGCGCGCGTGAGAGCTAGCACAGGCAGAGGCAGAGGGTGAAGCAGGCTCCCTGCTGAGCAAGGAGCCCGATGTGGGACTTGATCCCAGGACGCTGGGATCATGACCTGAACTAAAGGCAGCCGCTTAACCAACTGAGCCACCCAGGCGTCCCATGAATCTGTTTCTGATAGAAACCTCAAGACAAGAGGTTTCTTACAGAGTCTGAATATGAATTTACCTATACCTTGTCCTTCAAGAATCTAAAGTCTGTATCTTTACCACAAGCATTCCTCTGTAAGGTCTATTATTTCCTCTTCCGGAACAGTTTCTACCCTTACCATTTACGGATCTCAAGGTTGGAAGAGGCTTTAATATCTTCTACTTTAACTTTGCTCTAGAAGAAATTCATACCAAGTAGTCATTTTCCAACCAATTTCCAAATGGCATAATGGACAGAGCTGTCAAGACACCTGAGAATACCTACGTCTGAAAATCCAACTCCTCCCAGTGGTCTCAAGGTCTATCAAAAATAACAGGGGCCACTACCTCCTCTTAAAAGGAATATGAATAATCATTTCAAAAAATAAGTAACCTTCGAAAGACAAAAAACAGGGATGCCTCGGTGGCTCAGTCAGTTGAGCGTCCAACTGCTGATTTCAGCTTAGGTCATGATCTCAGGGTTGTAAGATCAAGCCCTGTGTCGGACTCCATGCTCATCACAGAATCTGGTTGAGATTCTCTCTCTCTCTCTGCCTCTCTTCTTCTGCCCCCTACCCCTAATTGCACACACTCTAATAAATAAACCTTTAAAAATAAGTAAAAAATAAAAGACATAAACACTGCTGCTTTATCTTAGTATCAGATACCCATTCCATTACCTTTTGAAATAGTTAGTGCTGGAGACCACTGTGACCGGAGAATATCAAGACAAATGCTGCCATTACTGTTAATATTTGGGTGATAAATTCTTGTTGTAAATGCAACCTACAGAAAAAAGGAAAACTTTTTGTAAACTGGTTTATTAATATCATAGAAAGCACATTAAAAAAGAAGTGGCATATCACAATTACCTTAGGTGGCTTGAAGGGGTAATCTGTTGGGAAATGAATTGTCAAGAAAAATACTCCACCCTGATAGGGACTATCATTCTGTTGATAACAAGAAAAGCGGGATTAAAATGAGTGTGTCATATAAACATTTATTCTGAAATCAATCTGAATACTTACTGGCCCCATTATTGTAGCTTGCCAATGGAACACTGAAAAAGAACAAAAAATCACCATGAAACAGTATCTCCAATGTACCTACACCATAATGACTTATCATTCCCTATCTAACCCTACTTCATTTATAAGCAATATGGTAAGTCCTGGGCAAGATGAGCAATCTAAGTCAAGATTGAGTCTGAAGAGAGAAAAGAAAATGACTAGTATGGTCTAGAACACTGACAAGGTACTCAATGAGAAAGTATTTGGGCTAAAACATCTTGAAAATTCGTATCAGGGAGACAAAATTCTTGACAAGGCCCAAGGTTTCACTTTTCAACAGGCATTTCACCTCTAAGGGTAAAAAAGAACCAAAAGATTCAACTCTTTAACTTGTTATGTCACTTTCCCAACACATTAATATATAATATACTCCTTTTTAAAAAAGATATTATTTATTTATTTGACAGAGAGATCACAAGTAGGCAGAGAAGAGGAAGCAGGCTCCCTGCTGAGCAGAGAGCCCAATGCAGGTGGGGCTTGATCCCAGGACCCTGGGATCATGACCTGAGCTGAAGGCAGAGGATTTAACCCACTGAGCCACCCAGGCGCCCCTATAATATACTCCTTTTATAATACTGGTGTGGCACAGGACTGTAAAGCCAAAGTAGGTAACACTCTAATTAGGAAAGACTCATTTTGTATAGCAAGAAAAAAACCTCTGAGAGCATTCATGGCTAGAATACTAGTCCCTCACTCACATATGAAAGATCAATAATTATATCTTTTTATTTTTTAAAAAAGATTTTATTTACCTGGCAGAGAGAGAGATCACAAGTAGGCAGAGAAAGAGGGGGAAGCAGGTTCCCTGCTGAGCAGAGAGCCCAATGTGGGGCTTGATCCCAGGACCCTGAGTTCATGACCTGAGCTGAAGGCAGAGGCTTTAAAACTTAAAACCCACTGAGCCACCCAGGCGCCCCAATTATACCTCTTTTTATTTTTTAAATTATTATTATTTTTTAATTTATTTATTTGACAGAGAGAAATCACAAGTAGGCAGACAGGCAGGCAGAGAGAGAGGGGGAAGCAGGCTCCCCGCTGAGCAGAGAGCCCGATTTGGGGCTCGATCTTAGGACCCTGAGATTATGACCTGAGCCGAAGGCAGAGGCTTAACCCACTGAGCCACCCAGGCGTCCCTTATATCTTTTTTTTTTTTTTTAGGATTTTATTTATTTATTTGACAGACAGCACAAGTAGGCAGAGAGAGAGGGGGAAGCAGGCTCCCTGCTGAGCAGAGAGCCCGATGTGGGGCTCGATCCTAGGACCCTGGGATCATGACCTGAACTGAAGGCAGAGGCTTTAACCCACTGAGCCACCCAGGCACCCCCCCTTATATATCTTTTTAAAATTATCTAGAATCTACACCAACAAAGCAGAGTAAGACAAACTAAACTAAAAATACATCAAGATGGAATTTACTTAACAAAAGCATCTGAAGACATACCATTAAAATCTTAGTTAAGTATTCTGCTACACAGGTCAAATGTAAGAATTACCTACTGGAATCACTGACAGATCTCCCTGTGGAGCTCTCCTACACTCCTAGATCTTCTTGTGGAAGTATAAAAAAGAAGGGAAGAAGGTAGTGGGAGAATATCTAATCCTGACTCAAATTCTTTTTTTTTTTTTTTTCTGACTCAAATTCTAATGGTTTGGTAAATAGTTCAAGAATCACGATGCCTGGGTGGTTCAGTCAATTAACCGTCTGCCTTCGGCTTGAGTCATGATCCCAGGGTCCTGGGATGGAGTCCCACATCCAGCTCCTTGCTCAGCAGGGAGTCTGCTTCTCCCTCTGCCTGCTGTTCCCACTGCTTGTGCTCTCTCTCTCTGGCAAATAAGTAACTCTTAAAAAAAAAAAAAAAAAAAGAATCACTACAGATTATGGGGTGCCTGAGTAGCTCAGTTGGTTAAGCGTCTGCCTTCAGTTCAGGTCATGATCTCAAGGTCCTGGGATCAAGCCCCAGTCATGCTCTCTGCTCAGTGGGAAGTTTGCTTCTCCCTCTCCCTCCACTGCTCTCCCTGCTCATAATCTCCCTGTTCGTGATTTCCTGCTTGTGCTCTCTTGCTTGTAGTCTCTCAAATAAATACAATCTTTTAAATTAAGAAAATAATTACTACAGATTAAAAAAAAATCACTACAGGTTCCAAGTAGTAAGAACTCTCCAGAAATAGTTAACTGGGCAAAATATTTGGCCATAAGCATAAAATTGTTGTATTTTATATGAACATCTATATTTCAAATACCTTTCATTTCAAGATCAATTTTGAATTATAAAATTTTGATAGTTCCAAAACCAGCAAAAACAAACAAAAACTCCCACTACCACCTTGGTTTGACGATGAAAACCAAATTACAGAAACTAAAAGTTACAACCTATTTTATAAGAGTTTAAATGTGAACCTCACAGCTCAGTAATTATTCTTTAGGATACTCAGAGATGAAATTTTAAGGCTAAAAGAGAATAAGAATATCTGTCATAGTTTGAGACATAATCTCAAGAGAACTACATCTGAATTCAGTACAGATCCCCAGAGAGTCAGATTCAATCAAGATTTCAAAACAAAAGAAAATCAAACAGATTGTATGACCAATAAATCTTTGGCTTACTATTCCTTTCAGGGCCTATACTTCTTTCTGCTTACCAGATCTTCAAAGAAAAATGGGAAAAAATGTAATGGTACATTAAAATCTGGATATTTAAAAATAAAGCACTGTATTATTACGTTTATTATTAATTATATATTATCTTCTTTATTTATTTTTAAAGTAATCTCTACGCCCAACATGGGGCTCAAACTCACAACCCTGAGGATCAACAGTTACATACTTTTCCATGTTAGCCAGCCAGGTGCCCCTATATTATTTTAAATATAAGGGGTACTGGGGTGGCTCAGTTAGTTAAGTGACTACCTTCAGCTCAGGTCATGATCCTGGAGTCCTGGGATTGAGTCCCACATGGGACTCCCTGCTCAGCAGGGAGTCTGCTTCTCCCTCTGACCCTCTCCCCTCTTATGCTCTCTTTCTCACTCTTTTTCTTAAGTAAATAAATAAAATCTTTTAAAAAAAATAAATACAAAATAAGGACTACATTCTTACATTAAGTATCAATAATGTGGTGCTGCTGAAGGATTTGAGAGCTAGAAGAGTCAAAAGGAGCTCAGGAGGTTTCATTGTGACCAACAGTTTCTCTTTTCTGAAGATTAAATTCTGCCTCCTTATTAATATTTGGCTACCCAATTACACTCTGTTTTATACTTATATAATTTATCAGGAAGACTTGATAAAGACTTTTTGACAGTCATTTATCTCAACTGTTCTCAAACACTCCCAAAAGTTTAGATGACCAACTGTAAGGAAGTTATTCTGCCCCTAATGAGATTTTCCTTGTTCTCTTAGAAGGTAGGTACTACTGACAGTTTAGTAGTAGGTGAGGCAAGACAGCCGAATAGGAAGGCTACGAGTTAAAGGAGAACTATTATTTTTTAAACAGCTGTAGAGAGATAATCCATATACCATACAATTCACCCACTGAAAGTGCGTAATTCAATGGTGTTCAGTACATTCACAGAGTTGGGCAACCATCACCAAAATTAATTTTAGAAATTTTCATCACCCCCAAAGGAAACCCTGTATCTGTATGTGGTTACTCCATATTCCCCCAAATCTCTAGTTCTATGCAACCATTATCTATTTTCTGTCTCTATGAATTTATTCTGGAAACTTCATATAAATGGAACCATATAATATGTGGCTTTTTATATCTGGCTTCTCTCACTGGGCATGTTTTCAAAGCTCATCAATGTTGTAGTATATATTAGTACTCCCCTTCTTTTTATTGACATATAGTATTCCACTGTATGGATATACATTCCTTTTTTTTTTTTAATTTTTTTTATTTAAAAAAAATTTTTTTTTAAGATTTTATTTATTTATTAGTTAGAGAGAGAGAGAGAGAGAGAGCGAGAGCACAGGCAGACCGAGAGGCAGGCAGAGGCAGAGGGAGGAGCAGGCTCCCTGCCGAGCAAGGAGCCCGATGTGGGACTCGATCCCAGGACACTGGGATCATGACCTGAGCCGAAGGCAGCCGCTTAACCAACTGAGCCACCCAGGCGTCCCTGGATATACATTCTATCCCTTCATCAGCTGGTGGGCATTTGGATTATTTCCACATTTTGGCTATTACAGCTGCTGCTTCTACCAACATTAATGCACAAGTTTTTGCATGGACGTTTTTATTTTTCTTGGATATACAGTTACCAGTGAACTCACTGGGTAATATGATAACTCTATGTTTAACTTTTTGATAAACTCTATATTTAACTTTTTGAGAAATCTCTGAATTGGTTGTACCATTTTACATTACTATCAGCAATGTATGAAGGTTCCAATTTCCCCACAACCTCATCAACACTTATTATCTGACTTTTTGATTTTAGCCATCGTAGAAGGAATAAAGTGCCATTCCATTACAGATGTGATTTGCATTTCCCTGATGACTAATGATACCGAGCATCTTTTCCATGTGCTTGTTGGCCAACTGCACATCCTCTTTAGCAGATCCTTTGCTTATTAAAAACAATAATGGGTTATTTATCTTTATATTGTTGAGTTACAAAGAGTTTTTTAAAATATATTTTGAATAAATTTCCTTATCAGAAATATGACTTGCACAAATTTGCTCTCATCTTGTTGTCTCTTCACTTTCTTTTTTTTTTTTTTTTTTTTTTTTTTTGGGGGAGGGAAGGCAGGAGTGGGGGGGGGGGGGGGGGGGAGAAGCAGGCTCCCTGCCAAGCAGAGAGCCCGATACGGGCGGGGCTCGATCCCAGGACCCTGGGATCACAACCGGAGCCGAAGGCAGAGGCTTTAACCCACTGAGCTACCCAGGCACCCCGTCTCTTCAATTTCTTGATGATATCATTTGCAGCACCTAAATTAGACTTCAATAAATGTAAAATTTACCTATTTTTTTCTTTTAATTGCTTATGCTTTGGGGGAGTTCTTTGTAACTCTCAAGGATAGCAACTTTTCTATCTGAGAAAGTAATGTGATAATACCTACTTTGTGAAGTAAAGGCAAATTATTCAGGACACTGAAGAGAACTTCAAAAATGAATTCTATGCCCCAGACTTCAAATGCTTTTAAATGAAAGATCAGCCACTATCAACTTTGAGGAATTTACTGGAAATAAAACCACTTTTTCAAATGAAAGACCACAATGACACAGATGGACTGTATGATACCATACACAACAAAACTAAAACCAGAAAACTTGAGGGTTAGGGGCACCTGGGTGGCTCAATCCGTTAAGAATCTGCCTTCAGCTCAGATCATGACCTCAGGGTCCAGAGATGGAACCCTGCACTGGGCTCTCTGCCCAGCAGGGGGTCAGTTTCTCCCTCTCCTTCTGCCCCTCCTGCTCACATGTTCTCTCTCTCTCTCAAATGAATAAATAAAATCTTTACTTTTAAAATTTTGTTTAAAGATTTTACTTATTTACTTGACAGAGAGAAAGAGAAAGAGAGAGCATATGCAGGGGAAGCAGGAGAGGGAGAAGCAGGCTCTCTGTTGTGCAGGGAGCTAAATGTGGGGCTTGATCCCAGCATTCCGGAATCACGACCAGAGCGGAAATCAGATGCTTAACTGACTGAGCCATCCAGGTGTCCCCAAATAAAATCACTTTTTTTTAAAGAGTTTATTTATTCATTTGACAGAGGGAGAGAGATCACAAGGAGGTAGAGAGAGGGGAAGCAGGCTCCCCGCCAAGGAGACAGCACGATGGAGGGCTTGATCCCAGCACCCTGAGATCATGACCTGAGCTGAAAGGCAGAGGCTTAACCTACTGAGCCACTCAGGCGCCCCCCCCACCAAATAAAATCTTTTAAAAAGGGGGGGGAGAAAAAAGGGGGGGAGAAAAAAGAAAGCTTGAGAATGAGCCCACTTTGGAAACCATCATGTGCCTCTCTCACTAGACTGTTCTCTAAAATACTTTTATAATTTCTACTCCATTCAATTAAAAGAACTATTGTGAGGCTTAAATGAGATAATGCATGTTTAAATTACTTGGTCTATTCTGTTTGCTATCAAACACTATAGTTACTCATACTGGACAAATGTGAATAATGTAAATGGGGTTTTTCATCACCTGTACTTAGCTTTATAATTTATCAATCTGTTTTATATGTAAAGCAATCTCTGTAAAAGGTCCTTGTTTTAATTTTTTAAAATTTTTATTTAAATTCAATTTGGTTAACATATAGTGTGTTTATTACAGTTTCAGGGGTAGAATTTAGTGATTCATCAGTTGCATATAATACCCAGGGCTCATTACATCAAATGCCTTCCTTAATGCCCATCACCCAGTTATCCCATTCTCCCCCACCCACCTAACTCCCCTCCAGCAATCTTCAGTTTGTTTCCTATAGTTAAGAGTCTCTTATGGTTTGCCTCCCTGTTTTTAATCTTACTTTTCCTTCCTTTCCCCTTGCTTTGATTCTTAAGTTTAGCAAACCAAAACCAACATTCTTAAGCAAAATCAGGAAAAATGTTAAACACAAGCTAATATAACCTCTTATTTATTGTCTTACTGTATATACTTCTCTGACAAAATGGTTTCCAAGTATGTTCTTTTTTCCTATTTGCTAAATATACTTTTTTTGTGAATTAGTTTTGTGTCATAAAGCACAGTCTCGTTCAAGTATACTCCTTTTAAAAGAGGCTAGAAGATGGTATAAGGGGAAAAACTGTTGAGACAAAGTGAAATAGAAGGAAAATTATTATCCAACATCTGTGATAAGGCCTAATAAATTATTTTACATAGGATTAAACAGAGAAACTACACATTAGAAATAAACAAACTACCTGTGTTCACAAGCATGAACCAGTGGAAGGACAAATACCACACACACACACACACACACCAATATCCCTTTTCATCCTACGTATTATTTTACTTAAAGAACAATAGCTTTTTGTAAGTAAAACCTCAAATATTTGACCCCAGGAAAATACCCAGAAGGCTTGAAGGATATGTAGGAAGGAGTTGGAACAATTACACAGACAGTATCTGGCAGAAAAGGTTCAAAAGGTTCAAAATTAATACTACAGAAGAAGATGGGATACACACAGAACTGCACCTTTCATAGATAAGGGTAAACACTGCCTCTTCCTATAGCATAATTGTTTTTTCACACAAAATATAATCTTAAGAGAGAGATATCCATCAGTCCCAGAGTTCCCCAGAGGCAGATGGTTATGTAGTTTTACTCCACCATTCGTTTTAAATACTTACTATCGTCTCCAACAGGACCTGCTGAACACTGTGCTGGGGGGTCCCGTGCCAGATCATTCAATTCCTCAAGAAAATAGAAAGAAAAGAAATATATTCAACATGAATGTAACTTTAACCAATTAATAAAATTTTCACTCATACCAATATTGTCTATCCCACTACTAAAAAGTTTTTAAAGGAATACTCCTCCAAAGTCAGAGAGGGATGGCTTTGTTAATCTTTAAGTTAAAGTATTTTGGATTCTTCTTCTTCCCCCCACCCCTTTTTTTTAAAAAGAGGGAGGGGGTAGGGAGAGAGAGAGAAACTTAAGCAGGCTCCACACTCAGCACAGAGCCTGATTCGGGGCTTGATCTCAACCCTGAAATCATGACCTGAGCCAAAATCAAGAGTCAGATGCTAAAACTGACTGAGCCACCCAGGTGCCCCAGTATTCTGGATTCTTGAATGCAAATGTATGTTTAAAAACTGAATTATTTTTGCTTAGTTCAGATTTAAAAAGTAACTATAAGGAAAATGAACATGTATTATATACTGAAGAGTTATAAAAATGGTTTTGGGGAGCCTGGGTGGCTCAGTGGGTTAAGCCTCTGCCTTCAGCTCAGGTCATGATCGGGCTCTCTGCTCAGCAGGGAGCCTGCTCCCCCTCCCCCATGCCTGCCTTTCTGCCTACCTGTAATCTCTGTCTGTCAAACAAATGAATAAAATCTTGTAAAAAAAGTTTTAAAAAAATGGTTTTAAAGTAAACACTTTACTAGTTTTCAAAAAAGAAGTTGAATTTCAAGGCCAATTTTTGAACCAGAAAACTATTAGGTTACCCTTGGGGCAAGTTCTTGAAGTCATCAATATTTCAAATGATATGAGACCATCTGACAAGATGTTGATATGTTTTCAGCTGATATGGACTGCCAGGGTTCCAAAGGTAGCTGAAAAAACTTAAAAGGGATGTACTGAAAAGGCTGGATATATTAAAAAGGCTAAAGTAATAAAGCCCATCATAAAATTTTATAATCAGAGACAGATCTACCCATACTAATGCTCTATAACCAGATGCTGGCTTCTTAGCTATCTTAACATTAAGAGCCCACAAACTTACTGGATCGGAATCCTGAAAAAAACCACAAGGCAGGAAATCATATTCTATTCCTTTCCCTCTTGGCTTGGTATTGGAGATTAAAAACAAGGGCTAGTTTTATTTTATTATTTTTTAAAAAAGATTTTATTTATTTATTTGACAGACGGAGATCACAAGTAGGCCGAGCAGAGAGCCTGATGCAGGGCTCGATTCCAGGACCCTGGGATCATGACCAGAGCTGAAGGCAGAGGCTTTAACCCACTGAGCCACCCAGGTGCCCCAAGGGCTAGTTTTAGACTATGATTTTTTAAAAAGATTTTATTTATTTGACAGAGAGAGAAAGCACAAGCAGGAGGGGAGGGTAGAGGGAGAAGCAGACTCCCCACCAAGCAGGAACTTGGTCCCAGGACCCTGGGATCACGACCTGAGACAAAGGCAGATGCTTAACAGACTGAGCCACTCAAGCACCCTGGATTATGTTTTTAATTTAAAAACATTGTTTTTAAAATAATTTCTACATCCAACATGGGGCTCAAACTCATAACTTTGAGTTCAAGAGTTGCATGCTCAACCAACTGAGCCAGCCAGGTATCCCAGTATTATATTTTTAAATGACAATAGTAAAATCTAGTATTTTAAATGTATGATAAAAAGTAACCAGAGCCCACAGGACACCTGGGAGGCTCAGTCTGTTAAACGTCTGGCTCTTGACTTCGGTTCAGGTCATGATCTAGGGGTTGTGAGACTGAGCCCCGCATCAAGCTCCATCTGGGTGTGGAGCCTGCTTAAGGTTCTCTTTCTTCCTCTGCCCCTTACCGCACCCCTCTCCCTTTAAAACAACAACAATAAAGCACTATTCAGAACCCAGAAATAAACTCATGCTTATGTGGGCAGTTAATCTACGACAAAGGAGGCAAGGATATACAATGAAGAAAAGACAGTCTCCTCAATAAATGGAAAACTTAGTAGCTACATGCAAAAGAATGAAATAGGACCATTTTCTTACACTATACACAAAAATAAATTAAAAAAGGATTAAGGACTTAAAAGATTAAGACCAGAAACCACAAAACTCCTAAAAGAAAACATAGGCAGTATACTCCCGGACATCTGTCTTAGAAATATTTTTTGGATCTATAGCCTCAGGCAAGGGCAACAAGAGCAAAAATAAACAACTGGGACTATATCAAACTTTTAAAAAGGCAACCTACTGAATGGGAGAAGATATTTGCAAATGACTGATCTGATAAGGGTTAATACCCAAAATACATAAAGAATTCATATAACTCAACACCAAAAAATGCCAGTATGATTAAAAAAGGGCAGAGGACCTGAATAGGCATTTTCCCAAAGAAGATATAAAAATGGCCAAGAGGCACATGAAAAGATGCTCAACATCACTAATCAAGATGGAAATGCAAATCAAAACCACAATGAGCTAATACCTCACACTTATCAGAAGAGCTAGTATCAAAAAGACAAGACAGGGGCTCCTGGATGGCTCAGTCCATGAAGCCTCTGCTTTTAGCTCAGGTCATGATCCCAGCACCTGGGACTGAGCCCCACACAGGGTGCCCTGCTCAGTGGGGAGTCTGCTTCTCCTTCTCCCTCTGCCTTTGTGTGCTTGCACACTCTCTCAAAATTAAATCTTAAAAAAAAAAAAAAAGACAAGACATGAGTGCTGGTGAGGATGCAGAGAAAAGGGAATCATTGTGTACTGCTGTGAGTAATGTAAACTGTAGGCAGGCAGGCAGAGAGAGAGGAAGGGAAGCAGGCTCCCCGCAGAGCAGAGAGCCCAGGGCTCGATCCCAGGACCCTGGGTTCATGACCTGAGCAGAAGGCAGAGGCTTTAACCCACTGAGCCACCCAGGCATCCCAATCCAGCAATTTCATTTTTGGGTATTTACTCAAAGAAAATGAAAACACTAACTGGAAATGATACATGCTCCCCTGATGTTTACTACAGCATTATTCACAATTGCCAAGATACAGAAACAAATTATCCATCAACAGAAGAATGGCTAATGATGATGTGATACACATACACACACACACAGAAGTATTATTCAGCCACAAAAAGTAATGGAACCTTGTCATTTGTAACAACATGGCCGGACCTTGAGGGTATTATGCTAAGTGAAATAAGTTGGATAGAGAAAGACAAATACGGTACAATTTCACTTACATGTGGAATCTAAAAATCAAAACAGATGAAGAAACAAAACGCAGAAACAAACTCATATATACAGGGAATAAACCTGAAATTGTAAGGAAGATGTGGGGGAGGTGAACAAAAAAGATGAAAGTGATTAGAAGGTAGAAACTTCCACTTATAAAATAGATAAATCATGGGGCGCCTGGGTGGCTCAGTGGGTTAAGCCTCTGCCTTCAGCTCAGGTCATGATCTCAGCATCCTAGGATGGAGCCCTGCATCGGGCTCTCTGCTCAGCAGGGAGCCTGCTTCCTCCTCTCTCTCTGCCTGCCTCTCTGCCTACTTGTGATATATCTCTCTCTCTGAAATAAATAAATAAAATCTTAAAAAAAATAGATAAATCACATGGATGTGAAGTACAACACAGGGAATATAGTCAATAATACTGTAATAACTTTGTGTGGGGTCAAATGGTAACCACACTTATGGTGAGTGTTTCATAATGCATTTAAATGTCAAATCACTATGCTCTACCCCTGAAACTAATATAATACTGTGTGTCAACTATACTTATATTTTTTTTAAAAAACCTATTTAGAATCTTATTAATGAGTTCTAGAAAGGTATGATTTAACAGTCCAAATATTATATAGTTTTAAATTTACACCACATAGTTATTTCTGTAAGTCCCTTCCTCTGAGTTAACCAGTCATTTTGGTACATCAGTTATTCTGTAGTATCCTACCTGCAAGCTTGGAAAACAAAGCACAGACTACAGATATGAAATTCGGTATTTTTCTTGTTTTTGATTTTTTTTTTAAGATTTTTTTATTTATCTATTTGTTAGAGAAAGAGCGAGCACAGGCAGACAGAGAGGCAGGCAGAGGCAGAGGGAGAAGCAGGCTCCCTGCCGAGCAAGGAGCCCGATGTGGGACTTGATCCCAGGATGCTGGATCATGACCCGGGCCGAAGGCAGCCGCGTAGCCAACTGAGCCACCCAGGCGTCCCGTGTTTTTGCTTTTTTTTTTTTAAGTTTATTTATTTTTTCCTTGCCCATCTCAAGAAAAATAGTAACTGGGGCACCTGGCTGGCTCAGTAAGAAAAGCAAGCAACTCTGAATCTTGGGGTTGTGAGTTTGAACCCCAAGGTAGGGGGAGATATTACTTAAAAAAAGAAAAAACAGGGGCGCCTGGGTGGCTCAGTGGTTTAAAGCCTCTGCCTTCGGCTCAGGTCATGATCTCAGGGTCCTGGGATCGAGCCCCGCATCGGGCCTCTCTGCTCAGCGGAGAGTCTGCTTCCCTTCCTCTCTCTGCCTGCCTCTCTGCCTACTTGTGATCTCTGTCAAATAAATAAATAAATAAAATCTTTTTAAAAAAGAAAAAACATTGTATAGTTCCCAGTCCCAAATGTTGCTTCTAAAATACAGGTCAGTATAACTAAGAATACTTGCTTGATTTAAAACATAAAAGCCACCTATTTTTTTAATTAATTTTTTAAAAGTAATCTCTACACCCAACATGGGGGTCAAACTCACAACCTTGAGATGAAGAGTTCCATGTTTCTTCTGAATGAGCCAGCCAGGTGCCCCAAGAGTTATCTATTTTTTTTTTAAGATTTTATTTATTTGTGAGCACGAGAGAGAGAGAGAGAGAGAGAGAGAGAGAGAGAAAGTGAGTGAAAGTGAGTGAGAGAGCACAGGCAGACAGAGAAGCAGGCTCCCTGCAGAGCACGGAGCTCAACTCGGGACTCAATCCCAGGACTCTATATCATGACCTGAGCTGAAGGCAGCCATTTAATCAACTGAACCACCCAGGTGTCCCAGTTATCTATTTTATTTTATTTTTTTACAGATTTTATTTATTCATTTGATACAAAGAGAGAGATCGAATGCACGTGCACAAGCAGGGGAGTGGCAAAGGGAAAGGGAGAAGCAGATTCCCTAACTGAGCAGGGAGCCCGACTTGGGGCTTGATCCCAGTACCCTGGGATCATGACCTGAGCCAAAGGCAGCTGCTTAACCGAATGAGCCAACCAGGCGCCCCTATTTTTTTATTTTTATTTTTTTTAAAGATTTTTATTTATTTATTTCACACAGAGGGAGAGACAGTAAG
The DNA here is from genome assembly GCA_003697995.1 of Taxidea taxus jeffersonii. Classification (NCBI taxonomy): domain Eukaryota; kingdom Metazoa; phylum Chordata; class Mammalia; order Carnivora; family Mustelidae; genus Taxidea; species Taxidea taxus. The sequence goes on from RCUC01140366.1 coordinate 82,376, forward strand.
AGAGGGAATACAAAGAGGTAGAGTGCATATAGGGAGAAGCAGGCTTCCTGCTGAGGAGGGAGCCCAGTACGGGGCTCAGTCCCAGGACCCTAGGGTCATGACCCGGGCCAAAAAGGAAGACACTTAACAACTGAGCCACCCAGGCGCCCCTATTTTTTTATTTTAAATTTAGTAATAAGTTGTTATTAAAATAAAACAAGAACAAAACAATTTTTTCTGAAGTCCTACCGTGTGCATTAAATGGAATTTTTTTGTGCTTTAATATTTTGCTCTCAAATTAAGTCATCTTTTTCCATCTTGAAGGACAGCAAGAGCTTAGCAAGAGCTAAGATTTATCCAAGTTGAATATAAGAGCAATCAGTCTGTTTGATGAGCCAGTATGATATAATTAATTTTAAAAACCTCACCCAAACTTATGCTAATAGACATTTAACACTTTTATTCAACACTTCCTTGGGTCAAGGGACTGATGTGGATGAATCTTGGAAGCATAATGCTAAGTGAAAGAAATCAGATATAAAAATACTACATTTTATATTATTCTACTGATACGACATTTTAGAAAAGGCAAACTTATAGTGACAACAGATCAATAGTTCCAGGGGGTTTGGAGGGAGATGGAGGGGATTGACTACAAAGGGACATGAGGAAAACTTGGGGGGTGATGGAAATGTTCTATATGATAATTTTGGCAGAGACTGCATAACTGTGTATATATTTATCAAAACTCAAACATACTTTATACTTAAAATGGACGAATTTTATTGTATATAATTGTATGTATTGTATAATTGTATTTATTGTATATAATATATAACTCAAAGTTTTTTTTAAGCATCCATCTATCTTTCTTTTTTTGTCTTTTTAAATATTTTATTTTTAAAAAAGTAATCTCTACATCCAACATCGAGCTTGAACTCACAACCCCAAGATCAAGAATCCCATGCTCTACCGAATGAACCAGCCAGGCCCTCCTCTATCCATCTTCCTATATGCATAAAACCTCCTAAGAATACACAAGAAATTAGTTAACAGCACAGCTGATTCTTGAACAGCTTGGGGGTTAGGAGCAACAAACCCCCACACAGCAGAAAATATGCATTTAACTTTTGACTTTCCCCAAAACTTAATTATGTACTTGCCTTCAGGAAGGAAAGCCTGCTTTAGAGGTGAGAATGGGAACTCTATGTATTTCCTTTATACCTTTTAAACTGTATAACAAAGTGTATTTATTGCCTATTTGAAATAGAAATTATGAGTTTTGACTGTAAATCTGGATTAGAATAAAACAGCTATTAAAAGCTGTAACCATCTAGAGGGTAATCAAATAGAAAACCCAGTTAGACTGAATAAACATGGAAGCTATACAATTTGATGTCTTTGCATCAAGATATAACTGAAATTGAATCTTAAAATTTAATAAGGGCACTGCTGTAGACAGATCACTTACTCTGGCAGAAGAAATACCCTAATACATCAGATAGCTTTTTATTTAACATTTGACTTTATATCTATACATTAATTTCTTTGACTTCTTATTCTAAAAGAAGCAGTATTCGGGGTGCCTGGTGGCTCAGTGGGTTAAGCCTCTGCCTTCAGCTCAGGTCATGATCCCAGGGTCCTTGCATCCCACATTGGGGTCCTTGCTAAGCAGGGAGACTGCTCCCCCCTCTGCCTCTGCCTGCCACTCTGCCTGTTTGTGCTCTCTCTGACAAATAAATAAATAAAAATCTTAAAAAAAAAAAAAAAAGGAAGAAGCGGTATTCAGATTCATCTTGTATATCAAACAGCAAATTATACATTACTGGGAATGAGAGTGGGGCTAAGACAAAACCAAAAATCAAGGAATCTATTTTTTTAAATTTATTTGTCAGAGAGAGCGAGCGAGGGCGTGCATAGGCAGGCAGAGGCAGAGGGAGAAGCAGGCTCCCTGCGAGCAAGGAGCCCCACGTGGGACTCAATCCCAGGACACTGGGATCATGACCGGAGCCCAAGGCAGCCACTTAACTGACTGAGCCACTCAAGCCTCCTGGGAAAACTTCCTCTTCTCCCTCATCAGAGGACTCAGGCATTCAATTCGTATATTTATTTGTTTGAAGGAACTCCACCCTCAACCCAGCGCCGGGCTGGAGCTCAAGGCCCTGGGATCCAGTGCGAGATGCTCAACCGACTGAGTCATCCAAGCACCCCTTCAAGGAATCTATTTACTGAAAAACTTCTCTGTAGAAAGAACAGAGGAATAAAGCATATATTTAAAAAACTGAGGAAGAAAAGGGAGGAGGAAACTGAAAGTTAAGATAGAATGCTCAATTTTTTTTTTTTAAAGTAAGCTCCATGCCCAATGTGGGACCTGAACCCATGATCCTGAGATTAAGAGTCACATGCTCCACTAACTGAGCAAGCCAGGTACCCCAAGAATACTTCAGTTCCAAAAACATTTTATATTCTCACTTTCCTTGAAATCTAAAAAAATAGTAAAGGCTTGTTTATTTTAGAGAGGTGGGGAGAGGCAGGAGAGAAGAAAAGAGAGCCCTAGGCAGACTCTGCACAGAGCATGGATCCCAAGATGGGGCTCAATCTCATGACCCTGAAATTATGACCTGAGCCAGAACCAAGAGTTGGACAATTGACTCTGTCACCCAGGTACCCCTTGAAATCAAAAAAATATTAAAATAAAGGTCTTATTATGGGAGCAAACTATAGATTTCACTGTACAGTTCTCAACTTAAAAAAATTGTTTGATGTTATATTCTCCCCTTATTTCTAGGTATATAGCAGAAATAGTATTTTTAAAGATTAAAGGTCATAAACAATTTTGATTCTCTACAACCCTCCTAAGTGTTTTTCATCTTAGTTCAAACAGCCCTATAACCTTATACCAATTAAGGTATTTGAAAGTTTAATTCTCTATGGATTTTTATTTTATTATTTTTTAAAGATTTTATTTATTTATTTGACAGACAGAGATCACAAGTAGGCAGAGAGGCGGGGGGGGGGGGGGGGGGGGGGAGAGAAGCAGGCTCCCCGCTGAGCAGAGAGCCCAATGCGGGGCTTGATTCCAGGACCCTGGGATCATGATCTGAGCCGAAGGCAGAGGCTTTAACCCACTGGGCCACCCAGATGCCCCCCTCTATGGATTTTTAAAAACATTTTTATGTATTTACTTATCTGAAACAGAGAAGGAGAGAGACAGAACACCTGTGCATGCAGGAGCAGGGGGGAGGAGTAGAGGGAGACAGAGAAGAGACTCTCCACTGAGTGGGGAAGCCAGACCCTCAGCTCAAATCCCAGGACTCTGAGACCATGACCTGAGCCAACGTTAAACGCTTAACCAAGTGAGCCACCCAGGAAGTCTTCTATGGATTTTTTTTAATACATGTCCTACTACTATCTTCTTTGGCTCAGAAATATGATTTCCAATGAAAAGATATACAGGAATAACAACAGTGCCTTACATTATTCCTGAAGAATATCTATTTTCCAGAGGATTTAAAATGAATCACTATTAAACAAAAGAGAACACTAAAACATCTGAAAGCCTCAGATATTTCTGTATTACAGCACCATACAACAAAGAAAGGAAACTTTTTTTCTTTAAGATTTTATTTATTTATTTGTTAGAGAGAGGGAGAGAGCGAGCACAGGCAGGCAGAGTGGCAGGCAGAGGCCGAGGGAGAAGCAGGCTCCCTGCCAAGCAAGGAGCCCGATGTGGGACTCGATCCCAGGATGCTGGGATCATAACCTGAGCCAAAGGCAGCTGCTTAACCAACTGAGCCACCCAGGCGTCCCACCATCTTTGTCTTTTATCTACATCATAGAAGATTTTCTCATTCTTAGTATGTTTATTTTAAAGATTTTGTTCTTTTTTTTTTTTAAGATTTTATTTATTTGACAGAGGAAGAAAGAGATCACAAGTAGGCAGAGAAGCAGGCAGAGAAAGAGGTGGAAGCAGGCTCCCTGCTAAGCAGAGAGCCCCCCGATGGGGGGCTCGATCCCAGGACCCTGAGACCATGACCTGAGCTGAAGGCACAGGCTTAATCCACTGAGCCACCCAGGCGCCTGACTTAAAAATTTTTTAGGGGTGCCTGTGTCAGACTCTCTGTTCAGCAGGGAGTCTGCTTTTTCCTCTCTCTCTGCTCTTCTCTCTGCTTGTAATCTGTATCTCTCTCTCTCTCTCAAATAAATAAAATCTTAAAAAAGAAATAGAAGTGTAACAAAACATGTATTCTTCTATATTTTGCTTTTTCCTTAATACATTGAAATATTTTTTCATGAAGATACACAAGTAGATCAAATTTATTCCTTTTTGGGATGCCTGGGTGGCTCAGTTGGTTAAGCAGCTGCCTTTGGCTCAGGTCATGATCCCAGCATCCTGGGATCGAGTACCACATTGGGCTCCTTGCTCGGCAGGGAGCCTGCTTCTCCCTCTGCCTCTGCCTGCCACTCTGTCTGCCTGTGCTCGCTCCCTCTCTCTCTCTCTCTGACAAATAAATAAATAAAATCTTTTAAAAAAATGTATTCCTTTTTACTGCTGTTTATTTGCTACTTGATGTTTATACCACAACAGTTCATTTATTTTTTAATTTATTTTTGTTTTTTTTTAATTAAAGATTTTATTTATTTGACAGACAGAGATCACAAGTAGGCAGAGAGGCAGGCAGAGAGAGAGAGGAGGAAGCAGGCTCCCCACTGAGCAGAGAGCCCAATGCGGGGCTCGATCCCAGGACCCCGAGATCATGACCCGAACTGAAGGCAGAGGCTTCAACCCACTGAGCCACACAGGTGCCCCTATTATTTATTTTTTTAATGTAATATCTACCCCCAAAGTGAGGCATGAACTCACAACCTTAATATCAAGAGTCACATGCGCCAACTGAGCCAGTCAGGTGCCCCTAAAAATTATTTTTATTTTTTTAAAATATTTTATTTATTTATTTGACAGACAAGAGATCACAAGTAGGCAGAGAGGCAGGCAGAGAGAGAGGAGGGAAGCAGGCTCCCTACCGAGCAGAGAGCCCAACACGGGGCTCGATCCCAGGACCCTGAGATCATGACCTGAGCTGAAGGCAGAGGCTTAACCCACTGAGCCACCCAGGCGCCCCCTAAAAATTATTTTTAAAGGGCAAGAACTCAGTTTACTTTAACTTATCTTCACAACAGCACAGTTAAATGATTTTAAAACACAACACTAAACACTTCCCATTAAGAAAAGTAATGTTCACACACTGGGCCTTTTTTTTAGGATGAAAAAAAATATGTATTTTTTTATTTTTAAAACTATTCATTTATTTGAGAGAGACAGAGAAAAAGCACAAGCAGGAGGAGCAGCAGAGTGAGAAGGAGAAGCAAACACCCTGCTGAGCAAGGAGCCTGACGTGGGGCTCAATCCTGGGACTCCAGAATCATGACCCAAGCTGAAGGCAGAAGCTTAACTGGCAGAGCCACCCAGGTACTTCCATCATACATATTTTAAAGATTTATTTACTTATTTGAGGGGGGAGAGGCAGATTGAGAAGGAGAGAGAGTCTTAAGCAGACTCAGTGCTGAGATGAGTGCGGAGCCTGATGTAGGGCTACAACACCCTGAGATCACAATCTGAGCCAAAACTAAGAGTAGGACCTTTAACCAACTGTATCATCCAGGCACCCCAGGATGAAAAAATATTTTTTTATTCCCCAGGGACATCCTTTTTTCTCCAAGCAGCTACATTACTCATTAACTGTACTGTAAAAATCTAGTATCATGTATAGTACCACAGAGTAATATTTCATGTTTAATTTTTTATCTGTAACTTTGAAAAGTTAACTTCCATATACCCCCCACCTCAACCCCTTGAATCCTTAATTATAAATTCCTTGAGTCAGAGACAAGATATATCATATTCTTTACTCCATTTTCCAGAGACTGGACTATAAGAGGCACTCAAATGCCTGAATGAATGGATGAATGCCTAGCATAGTACCAAGCCAAAATCACTTGCAAATGGGAAGATAAATGAAAGCACAGAAACTTACCAAAGGAAGTCTAGTCTATTTGGTTTAGAAACTGATAATGTCATGAAATAGTCCACAATGATACACAAACCATATTAATTACTGAACTTGAATAGAACAGGGTTTTTAAAAAAAATTGTATTTGTTTATTTGAGAGCATGAGGGGTGGGGGATAGAGAGGGAGAGAGAGAAGCAGACTCCCCACTGAGCAGGCTTGATCCCAGGATCCCATGATCCCTGAGATCGTGACCTGAGCTGACGCTTAACCAACTCAGCCACCCAGGTGTCCCTGAAACAGGTATTTTTTTGGTGAGATTGGATGACACCAAACAACAAGGAGTTTCTTTGAGTACTTTGGCAACAACCACTTAGATGAAAATGTTCTGTTATAATTAAAGACAATATTCTTTGTTCATTATTGAAGATCAAGAACTTTTCCTAGACTTTATATTTTACCTCCATGTACTACTGTTTACTCATTTCAAAACTTGAAAAAAAAAAAATTCAACCAGTCCAAGATCCTAGGAACAGTCTGTCTAGAATACTCCACACTCTGTATCCCCATCTCATGTACCTTTAGGCTTCACTCAAATGTTGCCTTTGGAGAAGTGCTTCTAGGAAATCCACCATTTCCATTCAATCTCTTTTAAATACTATCATGGAGAAGTGCAACCTGCTTTAATAATTCATCCTATTTCATTTTTTATCTGTGTGATTATTTAATGTTTCTTGATATTAAATGAAAAATGACTTGACCTTCACCTTCTGGCACAATCCCTGGTCCACAGGAAGCGCCCAGTAAGTGTCTGTGGAAAAACAGTTATAATTACACAAAGTAACTGTAAGTAGCTGGAGAAAGACAACAGGATCTTTCTTTGATCCTATACCTAACAAAGTAAAAGTTAGAATTTTGGCAATCAGGGCCAAAGGAGATAATGACTTAGTAAATGAGAGTTAGGATAGGGAAAGCACAACTCTTCTAGAAGACTGCTTAGGTAATAGGTGGGGGACAAAAATATTAAGGAGGCACACAGGGTACCAAAAGCAAAACAGGCAAACAGCTATTCCTTGTTAACAACTCCTGGAGCTGAGGAGCAGTGGTAGTTAGGCTGTCTGCGCAGGTTAGAGTGTATACAGGATACCTATCAGAATTTGAAATTCTCTCTTTTCAGTTACTAGTAGTCAATGCTCTTCAATACTCTATGTCCAAAATGAGGTTGGCAGGTAGCCGGGTAGATGGGAGCTAATACACAGTGGAGCACCTATGCCAAAAGATTCCATTATTCACTAAGCTCCAAAGAAAATACTGAAATATCAGGAAAAGCTCCCTTCCTAGCATTCAGGTAACCAGAATCTTGTATACCCCACCAGCTGATTCCACCTCAACTGACAACTATGTAGCAAACTAGAAACCTAAAGAACTTATTTTGTCAAAGGTCACCACCATACTTTTCCATAACAATAATCATGTACCATAGTCCCACGCTACAGAAAATAGGGAAATGAAGTGATATTAATATAATTACCTTAGTGTATTTCTGTGCTACCTCTAGTGGCAGGATAATGGGGATCTCAGAAAAAGGTAAAAATGACATCTTACGCCCCATTATACTCTGTAAAACTATGCTCCCCCCCTAAAAAACACACATGTACTATTTTTAATAAGTAGCATATGATTAAGTTTTGATTCTGGTGTTTTTTTTTTTAAAAGATTATTTATTTATTTGTCAGAGAGAGAGAGAGAGAGAGAGAGAGCGAGCAAAGGCAGACAGAGTGGCAGGCAGAGGCAGAGGGAGAAGCAGGCTCCCTGCCGAGCAAGGAGCCCGATGTGGGACTCGATCCCAGGATGCTGGGATCATGACCTGAGCCGAAGGCAGCCGCTTAACCAACTGAGCCACCCAGGCGTCCTGATTCTGGTGTTTTGAAATATATAACTGTTAACCTAGAACTGTAAATCCTTGAAATTTATTTATTTAAAGATTTTATTTATTTGAGAGAGAGTGAGAGATAACATGAGCGAGGGAGGGGGGTTGGGGAGGGACAGAAGAAGAGGGAGAGGCAGACTCCCCACGGAGCAGGGAGTCATATGCGGGTCTCAATCCCAGGGCTCTGGGATCATGACTTGAGCCAAAAGCAGAGGCCTAACCAACTGAGGCATAAAGGCACTCCAAATGCTTGAAATTTAAAAGTAATACTTCTCACAGGGGCGCCTGGGTGGCTCAGTGGGTTAAAGCCTCTGCCTCCGGCTCAGGTCATGATCCCAGGGTCTGCTCAGCAGGGAGCCTGCTTCCTCCTCTCTCTGCCTGCCTCTGCCTACTTGTGATCTCTGCCTGTCGGATAAATAAATAAAAATCTAAAAAAAAAAAAAAAAAAAAAAAGTAATACTTTTCACAGACTTTACTTTTCAAACCCAAAGTATAGTCAGTTTCCATTTCACAAGTTCTCTAACACTAACCCAAGGAGTCCAAAATAGTTAATTTGTTTAGTTAAATCAGTCTTCCTACAGACTGACAATCTCTGATATAAAATGGTGCTTAAAGTCAACTAAACTATTAAATTTTACTATGCTAGAAGACTGGCTACATATTTTCAAAGCTGTCTCATGTAATGATCAAGACACAGAAAATAACAAATCACTAAAAAACACAAAAACAAAAAAACAACCCCAACCAAAATCTCAAGCCTGGAATCATATTTTAGAACAGTTATTCAAAATACCAACTGACAGAAAAAGATTTCTGCGTCTCTATGGAAAGTCCAACCTTCAAAACTAGACACTAGACAGTATTAACAAAAGTGTGAATAGGTACATATGAAGAAATGTCTTTTCAAAATTACATTTTATGTAAGCTTAGAGATAGGAGCTCTTTGTCCACACTGAAATCACTTGAGATGCCACCTAATCAAGTATCTTCTACACAGTAATAGAAGCATTTATTAGTGTCTTGAGGGAAGATATTACAGAACCATCACAAGAAAAATGAACAGTTTCTATTTTCCTATGACGAAATTCACACTAAAGGAATTTCTACTTCATCAGCAGCAAGAGCTGGGAAAAGGCCAGACAAAATTTTAAGTCTATATATAGTTAGGCTGGGGAAAGATTTGGGACCAGTGAGTATTACCTATTTTATTTTTAATTTATTTTTTTAAAGAATTTCTTGAGAAAGAGAAAGCACGGCTGCACGAGCAGGGGGGAGGGGCAGAGAGAGAGGGAAAAGCAGACTCTCCACTGAGCAGCGAACCTGACTCTCCACTGAGCAGCGAACCTGACAAGGATCCCAGGATCACTGACCTGAGCCAAAGGTAGCCACTTCACTAACTAAGCCACCCAGGCACACATATTACCCATTTTAAGAACACTTTATACTTCCTGATATTAAGAACAAAGCATAACTCTCACAGGCAGTTTTTTGGTGGTTTTTTTTCCTCATAGGCAGTTTTTGACATGGCAAATCTGACCAATTAACCTGCAGGGAATGTTTAACCCATATAATCATTACAGATGTGCTACTTGAGGATTCTGAGAGCATTTTTGAGATTAACAAAGAGGAGGTACTAAGCAGAGCAAGAGTTCTCTGGTACAACAATAGGAAAAGTATGAAAACATTATGAATCAAGTAAAAAAGGACAGCTAGTCAGCCTCAAGTTTCTTTCTTCTTGTTTTTAAGTTTTTATTTAAATTCTACTTTGTTGGGGCACCTGGGTGGGTCAGTTGGTTAGGCCTCAGACTCTGGACTCCAGCCTGGATCATCATTTCAGGGTTGTTACACATCAAGCCCTGCAATGGGCTCTGCGCTCAGCTAAAGTCTGTTGGAGGTTCTTTCTCTCCCTATTCCCCTTCTCCCGAGCTCGCCCTCTCTCTCTCTAAAATAAACAAATAAATCTTAAAAAAACAAAAAACCTAGTTAACATACAGTCTAATATTAGTTTCAGGTGCAGCCTCAACTTTCTTAATATAAATGTGCTATCGGGACGCCTGGGTGGCTCAGTTGGTTAAGCGGCTGCCTTCGGCTCAGGTCATGATCCCAGCGTCCTGGGATCGAGTCCCACATCTCCCACATCGGGCTCCTTGCTTGGCAGGGAGCCTGCTTCTCCCTCTGCCTCTGCCTGCCACTCTATCTGCCTGAGCTCTCTCTCTCTAATAAAAACAAAAAAACAAAACAAAAAAACTATATATATACATATATATATATATATATATATATATAAATGTGCTATCAAGACCATGAATTAGGTAAGAGCTTCAGTAGGAACAAGTCTGGTAGTATGAAATTCCTTCTTCCTGTAACTCAAATTTTATCCAACAATTACCACACAGGCAACCAAGAAGAGAGATACCTCCTTGATCTTTAGGCTTGTAAAGTCTGACAGAAAAAAACTCAACGAGTACAAGGTGAAAAAACACAAAAGAGCCCAGTAATTACACTTTAACGCTACAAGAAATAGTTTAATTCCAATACTTATACAGTTTTTTAGAACGTAAATGCTAGTTATCTTTTATCTTTTTAATTCCTTTTCTTAGCTTCCCAGCACTAGGTTACACAAAGCAACCTGGAGGAGGGAGAGGATGGAGGAAATGAGGAGATGTTGGTTAGTGTACTTCCAGTTATAAGAGGAACAAGATCTGGGGACCTAAAGTATAGCAAGGCGATTATAGTTAGTAATACTGTATTATATACTTAAAACTTCCTTAAAGAGTATACACCTTAAATGTTCTCACCACAAAAAAAGAAATGGTAATTATGTGACACGTGGAGGTGGTTAGCCACCACCATGGTGGTAATTATTTTGCAATATGTAAGCGTATCAAATCAACATTGTATACCTTAGACAATGTTAATGTCAATCACATCTCAATAAATCTGAGGGGAAAAAAGAAAAAAGAAACTAAAGCAATTTAGGAAGTTATTCTGACAGGGGAAAAAAAAGGCCCCAAATAAATGGCTATCTTCTTCCTCAAAACCATCACAGTTTTAGGTTTTACTCCAACAAGCCTTTCCCTTCCCATCTATTCCTCCTCTCTTCCTTCCTCCTACTACTGACTGGCTAAACAAATCTTCAGAAAAACAAACGTTTTGGAATTAACATTTAACATTACTCAACCATTAGAATTGTTTTTAATGAAATTTTAAAAAATCCACTGTTAAATTTGTAATACATGGCCTTATCCAAGAAATAAATACAATATCAAGACAACATTTACTACAATTTCCCCTGCAGTAAATAATCTCCAAAGGTGGCTATCAGCAGTCTCTCCATCCCTATAAGAACATGCTATTCCTCTTATCAACAAATCATCCAGGGGCACCTGGCTGGCTCAGTCAGTTAAGAAACCAACTCTTGATTTCAGCTCAGGTCATGATCTCAGGGTTGTGAGATCCAGCTCTGCGTTGGGTGCCGTGCTCAGTGTAAAGTCTGCTGGAGATTTTCTCTCTCCCTCTCCCTCTGCCCCACTCCCCTCTCCTGTTCTCTTAGGAATAAAAAAAAAAAAAAAAAAAAAAAAATCATCCACTTTCCTTCCCATAGAATCCTGGCTGTGCCTCCTGGTTGACCAAAATAGTAAAGCAATTTATGACACTGTGTCAGTTTTAAGTCTAGTGTTTAAGAGGCCTGACAGCTTTTCTTTTACTCTGAGCCATCACATAGGAGTCCAGGCCATTTTGCTGGAAAGACCCTTTGAGGACTAACAGTGAGCATCAAGTTTCCAGACATGTGAGGGAAGTCTTCTTGAGTCTTCTAACTTTGTGACAGCTGAAGATAACCACAGAAATGACCCTAGCTGACAATGCATGAGGCAAAACTGCCTAATCAAGCCAAAGAATCCTGAGAAATAATAAGTCATTGTTTTAAGGCACTAAGCTTTGGAATCATTTATTACACAGCAAACAGATAAACACCCCTATATTGTCTCTAAAGAGAACAAGACTCTGATGAATAAGGAAGGTATGGTCAAGGCCCTTGAGGCACTCCACGTGGGTAAAAAACATGCATAAGCAGGGTATGTTAACAAAATATGAAAACTCCACTCACAAAAGTATTCACAAGATGCTAATCAAGCTCAGAGGAAGCCCAGGCTGGATCACCACATAAATTTTCTGGAAGAGACATATTTGAGAGCTGAGTTTTGAAGGAGAGTTAGTCAGCCAGACAGATAGGAAGGAAACAATATGAGAAACACCAGAGGGGGAAAAGCAGGATGTTTGTATGTAAGGAGTTGTGTTCATACATATGTGTAAATGTTTGTGTGACCCAATGTTATAAGCAATTTGGTGTTACCAGAAGACTGAGAAGCCAGAGATGCAGTTGTCAGGAGGTTATGAAAAGCTTTGTCCATCATGCAAAGGAGCTCATAGCTCTTGTATGAGATAAAGAGCCACTTTGGGGTTTTTAAGGTTAATAACAAGGTCACAGTAAAGCGACTGTTTTAGAAAGCTTGCTTTTGCAGCATGTGGAAAAGGTCTTTACAGGGAACTAGACTGAAAATCAAGAGACTAAAAAAGGGGACTTAAGATTAGTCTAGGTGAGAGATGATGGCCTGAATTAGAGAACTAAGAAAGGGATAAAGAGAAAAGGAGACAAAAACTGGCAAAGCACAGTCACTAACTGGATATAGAGGACTCCATCAGTCAGCATCTAATAAGGAAAGCAGAACGCATGCCAGTGAGTTTCACAGAAGAAATTTAACATGGGGAACTACTTTTGAAGGTGTCAGAAAAATGAAAGGGCTAACAGGAAACAACTGGAAACCCCAAGATTAGGAGGAGCGGGGCTACTATCCCTGAGACTGGAGGGACCAAAGAGGCAGGTCCTATCACCAGAGCCCAGGAACTGTGGCTGCCTAGATGGAGCTGGACCATGATAGAGATGCTGTCATCTCAAGCAACAAGAGGGGGAAAAATGCCCTACCCTGGTCCTCTTATCTCCACTGGGCAAACCCAACTAGGAGCCTGCTTGGCAAGGGAGCCTGAGAAAGGTAGCTTGCCTTTTGCAGGAAGAGTAAAGTAGAGGAAGGCAAGAAAATAGATCTGAGCATAAACAAAATGAGCAAGGCATGAGGATAAAGGAGAAGGAGTAGACTGATTCCTCCTTGCTATCTGGCTTCCAGTAAGGTGGAGTATTAGTGTTGGAACCTGAGATAACAAAACCAGGAAGATGACAGGGGTGAGGAAGATAAAGGAGGGGATACTGAGAAGGACACAAATAATCTAACTTTTAAAACTCCCTCACTGGGGCACCTGTTGGTTAAGATTAAGTGTCCAACTCCTGATTTTTGGCTTAGGTCAATGATTTGGGGCGTGTAAAATCAAGCCCCACATTGGGCTCCATGCTCAGCAGGAAGTCTGCTTGGGAATATCTCTCTCCCTCTCCCTCTGGCCCTCCCTGCCCTCTATCTCTCTAAAATAAATTAAGAAATCACTAAAAAAAAAAAAAAAAACAAAAAAAAACAGGACTCTGAACAACAGATCTTGCCAATTACGACAAAAGCAGTGCCTTAGCAAAAACAATCACAATTTTTGGGGCGCCTGGGTGACTCAGTGGGTTAAAGCCTCTGCCTTCAGCTTGGGTCATGATCCCAGGGTCCTGGAATCAAGCCCCGCATCAGGCTCTCTGCTCAGCGGGGAGCCTGCTTCCTCCTCTCTCTCTGCCTGCCTCTCCACCTACTTGTAAATAAATAAATAAAATATTTTTAAAAAAACAAAAACAAAACAATCACAATTTTTTTTTTAAGATTGTATTTAATTATTTGTCAGAGAGAAAGAGAGAGAGCATGCACAAGCAGGGGGAGCGGCAGGCAGAGGGAGAAGCAGGCTCCCCGCTGAGCAAGGAGCTGGATGCAGGACTCAATCCCAGGATCCTAAGATCATGATCTGAGCTGAAGGCAGCCACTTAACTGACTGTGCCACCCAAGTGCCCCCAAACAATCACAAATTTCTAATTCTGCTAAATTCTAAAACAAAACCAAATAATAATTATTTTTAAAAAGACCCACAATTGTGCTCGCTTCAGCAGCACATATACTAAAAAGACCCACAATTGCCTTGTTTCCAAAAGCTACTGGCTGAAAAAAATTGTAATATTTTAAAATATTGTTAAGGGTAGGACGTTACGATAAAAGTAGTTTATTTCCAGTGATCCACTTCCCTCCAGATTTGACATACTAATATATTGTCCAGGGTCCTTTACAATGCCAAACAATATTCTTCGTAGATATAAATATTCATCTAAAACCTCAAATGAGGTACATGATAGGCTAGCCATCTTAGCTAAATATAGAAGACGGGGCGCCTGGGTGGCTTAGTGGGTTAAAGCCTCTGCCTTCGGCTCAGGTTGTGATCCCAGGGTCCAGGGATTGAGCCCCGAATCGGACTCTCTGCTCAGCAGGAAGCATGCCCCCCCGCCGCCTGCCTCTCTGCCTACTTGTGATCTCTGTCTGTCAAATAAAAAAATAAAATAAAATAATCTTTTAAAAAATATAGAAGACAGCTAATTTTTTAAAAAGATTTATTTATTTATTTGGCAGACAGAGATCACAAATAGGCAGAGAGAGAGGAAGGGAAGCAGGCTCCCCGCTGAGCAGAGAGCCCGATATGGGGCTCAATCCCAGGACCCTGAGATCAAGACATGAGCCAAAGACAGTTGCTTATCTTATTGAGCCACCCTGGCGCCCCAGATTATTTGTATCTTTAAGCACTGTGTTTCACTTTTGTTGACTAGAAATAGTAAAACCCGAGCCGAAAGCAGAGGCTTTAAACCCACTGAGCCACCCAGGCTCCCCTAGAAGTCAGCTATTTTTAAATGTTATATATTGATCTAGAAGAAAATCATGAATTATTTTTAGAATACTGCCAATGTCCAATACTTTCATTTGCTACATAAAAATAATTAGATCTACAAGAGTTCTGTACTTTATGACTTTTGAAGTACCTGTTTCTTTAAGTTACAATTCCTAGAAATATAGATTTTTGTCTAACAATACAGCATGTGTTTAGAAAGATATATATTAAGAGCCACTGAAAGTATCTCAAACTTTCAGGCAAAATGACAGATTGAACATGTAACTTTTACTCTCTCCAAAATCCTATTAAAATAAGAGTCAACAGAGTTTTAAAATTTTTTTAATTTCAGGATACCATATAGTGCTATATTCATCTCAGGTGTATAATATAGAGATTCAACAATTCCATATGTTACTCAGTGCTCATCAAGATAAGTATACCCTTACTCCCCTTCACCTATTTCAACCATTCCCTGACCTACCTTTCCTCTGGTCACCATCTGTTTTCTACAGTTAAGGAGTCAACTCTCTCTCTTCCTCTTTTTTTTTTTTTTTTTTTAAGGCTTAAACCCACTAGAGTACAAAGAATGGGAGAAAAGGCAACAGCAACAAAATTTTGGGAAGGTAAAAGGCAAGAGTGATAAATGTTAGTGACTTAGCAGTCCCAAAAAGGTTAATTGTAATTTATGGGAAAAACTCAAGAAGCCAAATTTATAGAGGCTCAGAAGCTGATGGTACAAGCAACTCCTGGAGCTAAAAACAGGACTGTCTGAAAATCTGTTTAGGCAGTGGATACAATCTGTAATAGCTAGAGAATATGGGCCAGTATACAAAACAAGGGATCTGCTTTATTCAACAAATAAGTTTAAAAACAAAGAAGAAATATACCTATACATTAACAAAGACTTAAAAGACATCAACCAAATGCAATTAGTTGACTTTATATATTAATTCAAAAAATAAAGAGTAAAAAAGATTTAAAACCTCATTTGACAAGGTCTGGGTGGCTCAGTTGGTTAAGAGTCTGACTTCAGCTCAGGTCATAATCTCAGGGTCTTGAAATCGAGCCCCACATCAGGCTCCCCACTTAGTGGGGAGTCTGCTGGTCCCTCTCCCTCTGTCGTCCCTATGCTCATGGCTCTTTCTGTCCCTCCCTCTCTCAAATAAATATTTTAAAAAACAAAACCAAAAAACACCTCATTTGAAAAAGAAAGATTTTATTTTTTTAAAAGATTTTATTTATTTATTTGACAGAGAGAGATCACAAGTAGGCAGAG
Source organism: Taxidea taxus jeffersonii (assembly GCA_003697995.1). Taxonomy (NCBI): domain Eukaryota; kingdom Metazoa; phylum Chordata; class Mammalia; order Carnivora; family Mustelidae; genus Taxidea; species Taxidea taxus. Next base: position 98,425 of record RCUC01140366.1, read on the forward strand.
AGGCACACAGAGAGAGAGGGGAAGCAAGCTCCCCGTGGAGCAGAGAGCCCGACTTGGGGATCGATCCCAGGACCCTGAGATTGTGACCCGAGCCAAAGGCAGAGGCTTACCCCATTGAGCCACCTAGGCACCCTGAAAAAGAAAGATTTTAAACTGGACATTTGATGTCATGAATATTGTTCATATTTTTAAACTTTTTTTCTTAATTTTATTTATTTGTGAGAGAGAGAGAGCACAAGCAGGGAGAGGAAGAGGCAGAGGAAGAAGCAGGCTCCCTGCTGAGCAAGGAGCTGGATACAGGACCCTAGGATCATGACCTGAGCCGAAGGCAGACGCTTAACTGACTGACACACCCAGGCATCCCAACTGTTCATGTTTTATTTATTTATTTTTTAAAAGATTTTATTTATTTATTTGACAAATAGGGATCACAAGTAGGCAGAGAGGCAGGCAGAGAGAGGGGGGGAAGCAGGCTCCCCGCTGAGCAGAGAGCCCAATTCGGGACTTGATCCCAGGACCCTGGGATCATGACCCGAGCCGAAGGCAGAGGCTTTAACCCACTGAGCCACCCAAGCACCCAGTAATTGTTCATGTTCTAGATGTAGTAACTGCAAAGGCGCTTGGTGGGCTCAGCTGGTAGAGTGTGAGACTCTTGATCTCAGGACTCTGAATTTGAGCCCCATGTTCGGGGTAGAGATTACTTAAATTCTTTAAAAAAAGACGGAGAGAGATGTTTTTTTTTGTTGTTGTTGTTTTATTTTATCTATTTGACACAGAGAGAAATCACAAGTAGGCAGACAGGCAGGCAGAGAGAGAGGGGGAAGCAGGATTTCCTGCTAAGCAGAGAGCCCGACGTGGGGCTCGATCCCAGGACCCCGGGATCATGACCTGAGCCGAAGGCAGAGGCTTAACCCACTGAGCCACCCAGGTGCCCCCAGAGAGAGATGTTTTAACTATATCATGCACATGATCTTTAAAGAGTTCTTATCTCAGGGTTTTTCAATTTGGGCAATATTGACATTTGCGGCTGGGTAATTCTTTGTTGTTGGAAGCTGTCCTATGCACTGCAGAATGTTTAGCAGCACCCTAGCCTCTACCCATTAGATGCCAGTAGCACCCAGTAGCCTCCCAGTTGCGACAATCAAAAATGACTACAAACAATGACAAATATCATGTAGTGGGCAAAATTGCCTAGAGTTGAAAACCAGTGATTTATCTTTTAGTAATACATCTGAATTATTTACAGTTATAATTACGTAACATTTGGGATTGGCTTCAAAACAATCCAGTGAGGGTGGAAGAGGGAAATGAGAAATAACACAAGATGATGGGTGATGGGGTGCTTGGAAATTTATTAGACATCTATTTTGTGCACTTTTCTATAGTGTGTTATATTCATAATAGGGTACATTTTAAAAGAAAGGAAATTAGAAACTCTTGTATCTTGTTAGATGGGTGTCTAAAAAGGTTGGAATTCTTCAGTATCTTACAAAAACAAAAAGGCTCACAATCTATAACCAAACAACCCTATTGACTACAGAGTTAAGGGGTCAAGAAAAAAAGAAAGAAAGCTTCACCTTTGTGCACCAAGAGACATGTATGGCAATGTTGATGCTTCAGTGTCTGCAGCAGCAAAACTTGTAAATAATGCCTATCACAGCAGAATAAAGTTTAAGAAAATACATTGTTGGTACATTTATATTCACTGAAAATGCATGTCATTTAAAATGTATACACTTCCGGGACGCCTGGGTGGCTCAGTGGGTTAAGCCGCTGCCTTCGGCTCGGGTCATGATCCCAGGGTCCTAGGATCGAGTCCCGCATCGGGCTCTCTGCTCAGCAGGGAGCCTGCTTCTCCCCTCCCATCTCTGCCTGCCTCTCTGCCTACTTGTGATCTCTGTCTGTCAAATAAATAAATAAAATCTTTAAAAAAAAAAATGTATACACTTCCATAACATCTAGGTAAATTTTGACAACTTAACAGTTAATGTTGTTTATGGACAAAAATCTTACAAATATAAAGATAAAACTCTAAAACTTAAAACTAATAAAAAGTGATGTATAAAAAGTGACTCTTGGAACACTGAAAAAATTAAATTAAAAAAAAAAAAAAAGTGATGTATAGATCACTTCCTTGACTTTGGACTCCTCCAGTGAATGCCTATCCTCCAGTGAAGCCACAGGCCAGAGGTCTGGTCTCTGGAAAGGATAAAACAGAATGCCTCAGGAATGAGCGATTACAAGCATAGTCAAGGGGATGGATGATGTACAGAAAACTGGAAGGTTAAGGGAACATTTTTACATACCAACTTTGTTCCCAGTGGTTCTGAGAAAACTGGAAGCTGGGCCTGTACTGTCTAGGCAGGAGATTATAAGATCCTCAAGAAAATGTGACCAGCACAAGATAAAGAGCTTCTACTATTCACTGATATTAATGGTACATCCAGAGAAATAGCCCAGTCAGCAAACCGTAAACTGAACTCCACAGTTGCCAAAACTCACCCATATATGCTCAGACCTTTTCATCAATTTTTTAAGTACTCCAATCCTGTTAAGTATAAATGACAATGAAGAAATCAGCCATCTGATCATTCATCTTCAACACAAAAGATAAACACCAAAACAATGTACAGAAAAAAGCAAAGGAAAACAAAGACCATGCAAGGAGAAAAAGTCAAAACAAAAGAAACACTATCATGAATATCCTAAAAGGTAAGAGAAGTTATTACTTCTATGAAACAAGAACAAAATCTTTAGGGGGAGCACCTGGGTGGCTCAGTGGGTTAAGCCTCTGCCTTCAGCTCAGGTCATGGTCTCAGGGTCCTGGGATCGAGCCCCCCATCGGGGGGCTCTCTGCTTAGCAGGGAGCCTGCTTCCACCTCTCTCTCTGCCTGCTTCTCTGCCTACTTGTGATCTCTCTCTCCCTCTGTCAAATAAATAAATAAAATCTTAAAAAAAAAAAGAACAAAATCTTTAAAATAAACATACTAAGAATGAGAAAATCTTCTATGATGTAGATAAAAGACAAAGATGGTGGGACGCCTGGGTGGCTCAGCTGGTTAAGCAGCTGCCTTCGGCTCAGGTCATGATCCCAGCGTCCTGGGATCGAGTCCCACATCGGGCTCCTTGCTTGGCAGGGAGCCTGCTTCTCCCTCTGCCTCTGCCTGCCACTCTGTCTGCCTGTGCTCGCTCTCTCTCTCTCTCTCTCTCTCTAACAAATAAATAAATAAAATCTTAAAAAAAAAAAAAAGACAAAGATGGAAAATAGAAAACATAGGAGGACTAATCCAAATACTCCCCCAAATTGATCTACAGATTCCATCCAATCTACACTGACTACAGTAGATTAAAATCCAATCTACAGGGGCACCTGGGTGGCTCAGTGGGTTAAGCCTCTGCCTTCGGCTCAGGTCATGATCTCAGAGTCCTGGGATTGAGCCCTGCATCGTGCTCTCTGCTCAGCAGGGAGCCTGCTTCTCCCTCTCTCTCTCTCTGCCTGCCTTTCTGCCTACTTGTGATATCTCTCTCTGTCAAATAAATAAAATCTTAAAAAAAAAAAAGAATTCAATCTACAGATTTCAAATTGATACATATTCCATCTCTATCAACATTCCAAATGTCCCTCACCCTCCCTTTTTTGTTTTACAGAAATAACAAGGTGATCCTTAAATTCATATAGTAATGCAGGGGACCCAAAGACCAAAACAATCTTGGAAAATAATAAATTTAAAAGACTCACACTAAAGGATTTTAAAACAATAAAAGCCATAGTATTCAAGACAGTATGACATAAGAACAGTCTGGCAAAAGAATAGACATATATATCAATAAAACAGAAGCTCAGAAATACACCCATACATCTATGGCCAACTGTTTTTTTACACAGTTGTCAAAACAACTCACTTGAGGGAAAGAACAGTCTTTTCAACAAATGGTTCTATGACAACTGGATATTCACATGCAAAAGATGAACCTAGATCCCTACTTCACATCATATACAAAAATTAACTAAAAACAGACCAGACACCATAATCTCACAACCATCAGGAAAGCTATTAAAACAAACAAACAAACAAAAACAGAAAGTAACAAATGTTGGTTGGATGTACAGAAATTAGAACCCTTGTATTGGTGGGAATGTAAAATAGTACAGTCACTATGGAAAACAGTATGGCAGTTTCTCCAAAAATTAAAAATAGAATTACCCTATGATCTAGCAATTCCAGTTCTAGGTATAAACCCTATATAACTGAAAGAAGAGTTTTGAAGAGATATTTGTACACCCAAGTTCCTACCAACATTACTCAGAATAGCTAAAATATGTAAACCCAAGTGTCCACCACCAGATGAATGGATAGGTAGAGTGTGGCATGGAATACTATTTAGCCTTAAGGAAGAATATACTGACAACATGGATGAACTTTAAGCATACCGTGCTAAAGTGAAAGAAGAGAGTCACACAAAGGTAAATACTGTATGATTCAAATTATATGGAACCTAGTCAAAAACCATAGAGACAAAAAGTGGAAGGAAGGTTGTCAGGGGCTGGAGAGAAAGAGGATAGGGAGTTATTGTTTAATGGGTATAGTTCCAGTTTTGAAAGATGAAAAGAGTTCTAGAGATGGATAGTGGTAATGGCTGTATGACAATATGAATGTACTTAATACCACTGAAATGCCTATTTAAGAATGGCTAAGAGGGAGGGACACCTGGCTGGTTCATTGGAAAAGCACATGACTCTTGATCTTGGGGTCATGAGTTCGAGTCCCGCACTGGGTGTAGAGATTACTTAAAAATAACAAATCTTTTTTTTTAAAATGGGGACGCCTGGGTGGCTCAGTTGGTTAAGCAGCTGCCTTCGGCTCAGATCATGATCCCAGCGTCCTGGGATCGAGTCCCACATCGGGCTCCTTGCTTGGCAGGGAGCCTGCTTCTCCCTCTGCCTCTGCCTGCCACTCTGTCTGCCTGTGCTCGCTCTCTCTCTCTCTCTCTCTCTAACAAATAAATAAATAAAATCTTTAAAAATAAAAAAAATAAAATAAATGGCTAAGGGGCACCAGGATGGCTCCATCTGTTAAGCATCCAACTCTTGCTTTGGCTCAGGTTGTGAACTCTGGGTTGTAAGAAGGAGCCCTGAGGGGTTGTGAGACCGCGTCCCATGTCGGGCTCTGCAATGGCCATGAAGCCTGCTCTGGATTCTCTGACTTTCCCTGTTCCCTCTCCCTCTACAGGGAGGGGAAAAAAAAAAAAAAAGGCTAAGATGGTAAGATCTATTTATATGAATTTTACAATAAAGAATTGAAAAAATAAATCAAAGATTTAAACATAAAAGCTAAAACTGCAAAACTTTTTTAATTTTTTAAAAAGATTTTATTTATTTATTTGACAGACAGAGATCACAAGTAGGCAGAGAGGCAGGCAGAGAGAGAGGAGGAAGCAAGCTCCCCGCCGAGCAGAGAGCCCAATGCGGGGCTCGATCCCAGGGTCCTGGGATCATGACCTGAGCCGAAGGTAGAGGCTTTAACCCACTGAGCCACCCAGGCACCCCAAAACTGTAAAACTCTTAAAAAGGAAACATAAATGTAAATCTCTGTATCCTTGGATACAACTTCTCAGCTAAGACACTAAGAGCACAAGCAACAAAAGAAAAATTAGATAAACTGGACTTCCAACAAAATTTAAAACTTCTGTATATCCATGAAGAAAGTGAAACGTCAACCCATGAAATGGGAGACAAATTCTGTAAATCAATGATCTGATAATACTTTAATACACAGAATATACAAATAATTCTTATAGCTCAACAATAAAGACAATAAAATTTTAAAATGGGCAAAGGATACACTTTTCTCAAGAGGACATATATATAGCCAACAAGCACAATAAGAAATGCTCAGTATCATTCAGTAATTAAGAAAAATGCAAATCATAACACAATGATATATCACCTGACACCTACTAGGAAAGCTATAATCAAAATAATAAAGTAACAAGTGTTGATGATAATGTGTACAAACTGGAACCCTCATATACTGTTGATGGGAATGTAAAATAGTACAGCCTGTTTAGAAAACAGCCTAGTGATTCCTCAAAAAGTTAAACACAGGGTGGGGCGCCTGGGTGGCTCAGTGGATTGTGCTTCTGACTCTTGGTTTCAGCTCAGGTCACGATCTCAGGGTTGTGAGATCCAGCCCTGTGAAGGTTTCACACTCAGCAGGGTGCCTGCTTAAGGATTCTCGCCTTCTCCCTCTGCCCCTCACACTACTCACATGTGCACAAGTACACATGCACTCTCTCTCTCAAATAAATAACCCCCCCCAGAAAACAACCAAAAAACCCCAAAACGTTAAACACAGAATTACCTACCACATGACCCAGCAATTCTACTCCTAAATGTATATCAAGAATGAAAATATATGTTCAGACAAAAATTGAAAGCATCTGAAAAATACTGTTTGTAACACCTTCATTCTTAACAGTTAAAAAATAAATAAACAAGCTAAATGCCCACCACATGATAAATGGAAAAAAGAAAATGTGGTATACCCATACAAAAGAACATTATTCAGTCATAAAAATGAATTAAGGGGATACCTGCGTGGCTCAGTTGGTTAAGTGTCTGACTCTTCATTTAAGCTAAGGTCAGGATCTCAGGGTTGTGAGATCAAGCCCAGCATCTGGCTCCCCCAGGGTGTGGAACCTGCTTCAGATTCTCTTTCTCCCTCTCCCTCTGTCCCTCCCTTCCCCCACTCTCACAGGCCCACATATTCACTTTCTCTCTCTAAAAAAAAAAAAAAAAAGAATTAAGTACTGATATATACTGTAATTTGGACATAGTTTCTATAAACTGTAACTTGGATACAGTCAGACACAAAAGGTCACATATTGTATGACTCCATTTATATAAAATGTCCAGAACAGGAAAAGCCATGTAAGTAGAAAGGGTGTGGAGGGAACAGGGGAGAGCAGTCCAGAAGTCCAACATCCAGTAACAGTTTGAAAAAAGGAAGAGGGGCGCCTAGGTGGCACAGTGGGTTAGGCATCCGACTCTTGGTTTCAGCTCAGGTCATAATCTCAGGGTCATGAGATGTAGCCCCACGTAGGGCTTCCCACTCAGTGTGGAGTCTGCTTAAGATAGTCTCTCCTTCTCCCTCTGCCACAGCCCTCCCCCAAATACAAAAATAAATCTCATAAAATCTCAAAAATACCAACTGAATTTTGAGCAAAACAAATGAAAATTGACCTACATCACCCCTTATCATGAAATTTCCCATATGTGGGACAAAGAAAACCTGTAAGTTTCCAGAAAAGAAACTGGCCACATATATAGGATCAGGAATCAGAACAGTTTTGGACTTATCAGCAATACTAGAAACTAAAAGACAATGAAAATACTGACCAGAAAAGTAAAAACAGTGTCACAGTAGTGGCCTTACCCCAGACTAAGATTACAGGTCAGGTCATGTCCACAGTCCAGGCTAAGAAACTAACAGCTCCTTTCCAAATGCCAATAAACACTGTTAGTTTTAAGTTGTTCCTCAAAGTCTGAACAACTTTTCTTAAACCTATACCAATGTTGCATGTGACCTCATTCAATCCATTTTCCACATCAAGTTGTAGATTCAACAAAAGAGGAACTAAAATAAGACATGTAGGGGCGCCTGGGTGGCTCAGTGGGTTAAAGCCTCTGCCTTTGGCTCGGGTTGTGATCCTGGAGTCCTGGGATCGAGCCCTGCATGGGGCTCTGCTCCGAGGACAGCCTGCTTCCTCCTCTCTCTCTGCCTGCCTCTCTGCCTACTTGTGATCTCTGTCAAATAAATAAATAAAATCTTTAAAAAACAATAAAAATAAAAATAAAATAAGACATGTATACTGAAAAATAAATTACTGCATAATCATATTTGGGGATTGCCACTCTAAGTTAAACAGATTTTATTTATTCAAGATTTGTCCTGTAGTGAAAATAAAGGGTGTAACTATTTCTGTTTCGAGAATGAATTCTAGTTTTTTGTTTTGTTTTTTAAAGATTTTATTTATTTATCTGACAGAGAGATCACAAGTAGGCAGAGAGGCAGGCAGAAGGGGGGTGGGAAGCAGGGTCCCTGCTGAGCAGAGAGCCTGATGTGCGGCTTGATCCCAGGACCCTGAGATCATGACCTGAGCTGAAGGCAGAGGCTTAACCCACTGAACGACCCAAGTGCCCGAGAATGAATTCTAGTTTTTGTTTTAATCCAACTTAATCAGTATTTTAAACATTTGGAACATGGTTTCAAATCACCCTTGAAAAAGATATACTAAATACCATGGGAATTCACACTTTTAAAAAGAGCTCACAAATATGTATGATGTATTGCTGGTAAGCTCAATAATTTTAAAGTGGGTTTTACTATTTCTAGTCAACAAAAGTGAAACACAATGCTTAAAGATACAAATAATCTGGGGCACCAGGGTGACTCAGTCAGATAAGCAACTGTCTTTGGCTCATGTCTTGATCTCAGGGTCCTGGGACTGAGCCCCAAATTGGGCTCTCTGCTCAGCGGGGAGTCAGCTTCTCCTTTTCACTCTTCCTTTGTGCACATTATCTCTTTCTCAAATAAATAAATAAAAATTTTTAAAAAGACAATAATCTGGCCTACTACTAAACTCAGTGATGATATATTATTGCCTTAAGTGAAGTAGGGGTAGTTTCACAAGTCCCCATCACCTACAATAACCATGCTTATCAAAACATAAGTAGTATTTCTAAATACGCAAAGATGGGGGCATCTGGGTGGCTCAGTGGGTTAAAGCCTCTGCCTTCGGCTCAGGTCATGATCCCAGGGCCCTGGGATCGAGCCCCGCATTGGGCTCTCTGCTCAGCAGGGAGCCTGCTTTCTCCTCTTTCTCTGCCTGCCTCTCTGCCTACTTGTGATCTGTCTGCCAAGTAAATAAATAAAATCTAAAAAAAAAAAATTGTAAATCGTTAAAAAAAATTTTTAATAAAAAAAATACGCAAAGATGCTAAGCTCATAAATTAAAAAGAGAAGCTATCAGGGCACCTGGCTGTCTCAATCCATGCAGTGTGCAACTCTTATCTCAGGGTTGTGAGTGTGAGCCCCATCATGGGCAGAGTTTACTTAATAAAAAATATATATATATTTTAAAAGATTTTGTTTCTTTATTTGAAAGAGAGAGAGCATAAGCAGGCGGAGGGGCAGAGGGAGAGGGAGAAGCAGACTCCCTGATGAGCAGGGAGCCCGATGTGTGGGGCTCTATTCTAGGACCCTGAGATCATGACCTAAGCTAAAGGCAAACAATTAGCCAGCTGAGCCACCCAGGTGCCTAATACAAAAAATATTGAAAAAAAAAAAAAAAAAAAGAGAGAGAGAGAGAGAGAAGCTATTGCTTTAACACTAGATTCTAGTTTTAAAAAAAACTTTAATACTAGAACTAAATTACGTAGTTCTTCTGAATGTTAAATTGGATAGTAAGTACATAGGTGTTGATCATATCAGAGTTACCAAAATTAGAATAACAGTAAATTAAAATTATGGTCTTGGTTTACTCCAAGAATGGCTGTAGAAAAGGCCATATTCCCCACAATACCTTCTTGTGCTCTCCCTTTCCAACCAGGGCTTGATAGAATGGCTCCCATAAAGAAGGGTGGTGAGAAGGGCCATTCTGCCACCAACAAGGTAGTGACCTGAGAATACACCATCAACATTCACAAGTGCATCAATGGAGTGGGTTTCAAAAAGCAAGCCCCTTGGGCATGCACAGAGATCCAGAAACTTGTCATGAAGGAGATGGGAACTCCAGATGTGCACATGGACACCAGACTCAACAAAGCTACCTGGGGGCACCTGGGTGGCTTAGTCGGTTAAGCGGCTGCCTTCGGCTCAGGTCATGATCCTAGGGTCCTGGGATCAAGTCCCCCATTGGCTCCCCGCTCCATGGAGAGCCTGCTTCTCCCTCTCCCTCTGCCTGCCTCTCTGCCTACTTGTGCTCTGTCTCTATCTCTCTAATAAATAAATAAATAAATAAAATCTTAAAAAAAAAAAAAAAAAAGATACCTGGGCCAGAGGAATAAGGAATGTTCCACACCGTATCTGTGTGCAGTTGTCCAGAAAACATAAAGAGGATAAAGATTCACCAAACAAGCTCTATAAACTGGTTACCTATGTACCTGTCACCACTTTCAAAAATCTACAAACAGTAATGAGAACCAATGGCTTATTATCAAATAAAGGTATAAAACTGAAGCAGGAAGGAAGGACCATATTCCCTAACTAGAAAAAGTGCTATATGGTTACAATTACTGGGCCGAACTTCCTGTATCTATTTTAAATATGTTCTACATGACTGGCACTATTACTTTAAATAATTTTTATCTAAATATTTATGCCAACTAAGAAGCCCTATTTTATTATTTTATTTTTAAATTCTGAGAATATCTACAAGGGGATGGGCATGACCCAGAACAGGATGTCCAAGTCAGGACAATTAAGGGCATCCCCAGGTAAGGGAGAACCAGATTGTATCTATGCAGGTGCACTACAGTGGTGGGAGGTTGATTATATACTGGGAAATTGATAAAATGAGCAGATATATAAAAAATAACAGAAGCCAGGTTTTTCACTGTCAGAAAAGAATTAGGAATACCAAAAGAGGGGTGCCTGGGTGGCTCAGTCAGCTTAGCATCTGATTCTTTTTTTTTTTTTTTAAAGATTTTATTTATTTATTTGACAGAGATCACAAGTAGGCAGAGAGGCAGAGAGAGAGGAGGAAACAGGCTGTCCGCAGAGCAGAGAGCCCGATAGGGGGCTCGATCCCATGACCCTGGGATCATGACCTGAGCCGAAGGCAGCGGCTTTAACCCACTGAGCCACCCAGGCGCCCCCATTAGCATCTGATTCTTGATTTCAGCTCAGGTCATGATCTTAGGGTTGTGGGATCGAGCCCACATCAGGTTCCACACTCAGTGTGGATTCCACTTAACATCCTCTCTCTCACTCTGTCCCTCCCCACCCCAAATAAATAAAAACATTTTAAAAAAAGAAAAAAAAAAGGAATACTGAAAGGAAGAACTATAGGGTGAACCCTATGATATTAGACAGGAATAAAAAGTATCAACGTGAAAAAAAAAAAGTACCAACGTGAACTGACAGATTTTTTTTTTTTAAGATTTTATTTATTTATTTGAGAGAGAGAGACAGAGTGAGACAGCATGAGAGGGGAGAAGGTCAGAGGGAGAAGCAGACTCCCCATGGAGCTGGGAGCCTGATGTGGGACTCGATCCCAGGACTCCGGGATCGTGACCTGAGCCGAAGGCAGTTGCTTAACCAACTGAGCCACCCAGGTGCCCCCAGATTTTTTTATAGAGAGAAAGGTAAATCTACATGGAAATGTGTGTACTGTATGTATGTGTTTTACCTGTATGTACATACACATATTCCCTAACTACATCCACTGATTACACTGAGAAACCCTGAAAGCAGTGAGATTCCAAGAGCAATAAGCACACCTAGCATCTAGATCTTGATTTCTAATTATCATTTTCCAGTAAACAGAACTAGGAATCCTTGGAAAAATGGATGATTACAAGGCTAGAGCAGAGTAAAAGAAAAAGTCAGAGCTATCTTGTGGTACTAAAACAAAGTACTCAGAGAATGAGCAAAAAAGAAAAAAAAAAAAAACTTGAGCATTAAAATAAATGATAATAGGGGCACCTGGTGGCTCAGTGCGTTAAGCCTCTACCTTCCACTCAGGTCATGATCTCAGGGTCCTGGGATCGAGCCCCACATTGGGCTTTCTGCTCAGCAAGGAGCCTGCTTCCCCCTCTCTCTACCACAAGTAGGCCTGCCTCTCTGACTACTTGCGGTATCTCTCTGTGACAAATAAATAAATAAAATCTTGTTTTTAAAAAAATGATAATAAATTATTATAATCCACCTGAATAAAATAGGATATCATGAGTCCATACAAATATACATTTAAAACTAAGTAAGTTAAAACTTTTACGTAATGTTGTGGTACCCAGACTCCAAAACAGCTCCCCATGATCCTTGACTCCTCATATCCACACCCTTTAGTCACCCCTCCCACTTTGTAACAGGAGTGGTCTGTGAAACTAACAGAATATGGCAAGTGATAGTATATTACTTCTGAGATTAGGTTATAAAAGATACTGTTGTTGCTCGCTCTCACACTTTCTCTACGGGAAGCCATGTCTTAAGCATACTCAGGCAGCTCTGTGGAGAGACCCATGTGGGGAGGAAATGAATCCCTTAGTCCAATAAACCACAAGGAACTGAGACCTGCCAACAACCACAGGAGAGAGCTTAGAAGGGATCCTCTAGCCTTCAGAGTGCAGTCTCAGGCAACATCTTGGCTGCAACCTCAAAAATGACCCTGGGCCACAATCATCAGCTCTAAGCCATTCTCAGATTTCTTATCTTCAGAAACTGTTTGATAATAAATGTTTGTTTTAAGTAGCTACGTTTTGGGGTACTTTCTTCTGTAGCAATATATAAATACAGATAGGATAAGTACATGTTCTCAAAGTATCTCCCCCAAAATTACCTACTCACTATAAGGAGAAAAAGAATTAATTTTATAGTAGGGAACCCTGATAGACATTACTTTAATCAAGTGATGCAAGTGAAAATTCTCAGTAATGGGTCAAAGTGAAACTGCATACCACTTGACAGGATGCAATGAAAAGAATGCAACCAAAATCACACACCACCTGCTTGACAGGATGGGAAGAACATGACACAACACTGCTTCTGTGACATTCCTGCCAAAGATCCATGACCTAAATCTGATCATAAGGAAACAAACCCAAATTGAGGACACTGCAAAACAACTGGACTCTAATGTTTGAAACGTGTCAAGGTCATGAAGCCAAGAAAAGACTAAGGAATTAAAAGAGACCACAGATAGATAACAAAATGGAACAAGTAACTGGATCCTTTCCTATAAAACAATTGGCAAAACTTGAATGGGGTCTAAGGATTATACAGCAGTAATATCTCAATGGAAATTTCCTAATTTTGAAGACTGTATTGTGATTCTGTGGCAGAATGTCCTTATTTCTAAGAAATATACATTTCTTATACAAAAGTATTTAGGGTTAATAAGACATCATGTTAGCAACTTACTCAGAAATGGTTAAAAGAAATATTCTAGGTATTGTATCTGCAACGTTGTAACTGTGCCAGTTAAATCACAGTAATAATATTAAAAACTACCTTTTATGTAGTCCATATTTCCTCTCTACTCATCCCCCACAGGTTTGCAGGGCGAGTGACACTACCCTTATTCTAGAGACAAGGAAGCTGAGGCTAAAGAAAATCAGGGAAGTGACTTGCCTAAGACCATGGTCTAGCACATGACTCAATAGGCATGTTACTCCAAAATCTTATTTTTTTTTTTCACCATATCACTTGCTGTCAGCATTCACTGAATGTTGTCACTGAATGCCTACTATGCATCAGATACTGGAATATAATGAGTAAGACACGGACTTTGCCCAGGAGAGCTCAGTCCAGAGGAGAAGAATAATCAATCATGTCTACATACTAAGACATAGTTCTACAGTGGAACCCTACTGCGTGCATGCCTGGGGCATGCCACACAGAAAAGCCATTTCTGTTAGGTCTCCAAGGATGAATAAAGACTTCAGGAGAGGGACGCCTGGGTGGCTCAGTTGGTTAAGGGGCTGCCTTCGGCTCAGGTCATGATCCCAGCGTCCTGGGATCGAGTCCCACATCGGGCTCCTTGCTCAGCAGGGAGCCTGCTTCTCCCTCTGCCTGCCTCTCTGTCTGCCTGTGCTTGCTCGCTCTCTCTCTCTCTCTGACAAATAAATAAAATTTTAAAAAAAAATCTTAAAAAAAAAAAGACTTCAGGAGGAGGGGGTGGGGTGAGAAGACATTCTCTGTATAAGGAAAAACACAAAGACTAAAGGAAAATGATTCTGAAAAGGATCAATTAGAACTATTTGAATTACAGCAGTGTTTGTCATGAAACACCTAAGCATGTATTACAGGAATAAAGGTGGCAATATTTTTTGTCCTAAATTTTATCCACTTTTAATACATGTTTTTAAGAAATACTACATATTTCTGGAGATTTAAGGCAATAATTGCCTCAAGAAACTAGAACACAAAGCAAACAATGTCCATCTGTGCTGTGATGCACAAACAGCATTTAATCATGGGTATTATCATCTATTTGACTTCACTGATCTATCTAGTTTCTTGTCCTAATTCAATATATATTTGAGATTTAAGCAAAGCTTACTATATATTAAGTACTCCTACTATACTAACCCATTCCTCATAGAGCTGTAACTAGAATATGAAAGGTCTTTTTTAAAGATTTTATTTATTCCAGAGAGAGTGAACACAAAGCGGGGGGCAGGGTGGGGGGAGACGAAGTCAGAGAGGAAGGGAAAGGAAGGGAAAGAGATACTTAAGCAGACTCTGCTCTGAGCACAGAGCCTGATGTAGGGCTCGATCCTCATCATCATGAAATCATGACCTGGGCCAAGAGTCGGATCCTTAACCAACTGCACCACTAAGGTGCCCCTAAAAAAAAAAGGAAATTGTTTTTTTTGTTTTTTTTTTTTAATTTTATGTATTTGTCAGAGAGAGAAAGAACAAGCAGGAGGAGCAGCAGGCAGAGGGAGAAGCAGGCTCCCTGTGGAGCAAGGAGCCTGATGCAGGACTCGATTCCAGGACCCTTGGTTCATGACCTGAGCCAAACGCAGATGCTTAACCAACTGAGCCACCAAGGAGTCCCTAAAATATGGAAGTTTAAAATGAAAAAGTCCTTTGAAGGCGCCTGGGTGGCTCAGCTGGTTAAGCATCTGCCTTCAGCTCGGGTCATGATCCTTGGGGCCAGGGATCTAGCCGAGTTGGGCCTGTTTGGCAGGGAGCCTGCTTCTCCATTTCCCTCTGCCATTCGTCCCCCAACTCCACCCCCCCCCACCTGTGTTCTCTGGCTCTCTCTGGCTGTCAAATAAATGAATAAAATCTTTTAAAAAAAAGTTCTTTATAAAAAAAAAGAAAAAGTCCTTTGAATCTTAAGCTTCCCAAATCAAATTATTTTGAAATAAACATGAGCATATTTTTTAAAATTAGACCTGTCTACATCTACCCATGGGACAATTAATAATGTTGATAATAGCCTAACTGCATGAATACTGCCAAGTATGTAGTCTGTATTCTTTTGCTACAGTATACCTGTTTGAAACAAGTTTTTATCATATTGTAATGAAAACAACATACAGTAACACATTTAATGCAGCTCTTCATGAAGATCTCTTTAATCATTTCAGAAAAATACCATTTTGGGGAACCTGGGTAGCTTGGTCAGTTGAGTATCTGCCTTTGGCTTGAGTTGTGATCCCAGAGTCCCGGGATAAAGCCTGGCATTGGGATCTCTGCTCAGTGGGGAGTCTGCTTCTCCCTCTACCCTTCACCCTGTTCTTGTGCTCTCTCTCAAATAAATAAAAAATCTTAAAAAAAAAAAAAGAAAGAAAAATACCATTTTTAGTTTGCACCTTCACAATAAAATGACAACGATGTTTCATCTCGATATTTTTTTAAATTTTCCTAATTTTGTGCTTCTGAGATTATATTTTGATTACAAATTTTAACTCATTTACCCAGGACCATTTGTGCTATCAATCTTAATCAAGTGTGCACTGTTTCACGAACTCTTATTTGTATTCCTCAATAGTATTAGTTTGAAAAGCATTCTAATAAAGTTGGGAAACACTACATATGAAGGAGAAAGCAGTTTATCTTCAGAACCTAAGGGGAATGAGTGATAACAATGTGACTGTTAGAAAAATTAAATAAAAACTGAGCTGTCCATTGAATCAGTCACCCTACTAAGCAGTCCCAGAACAGTGAGTAGACTATTCTTTTAAGAATTTTGGCACTGGGGGCACCTGGGTGGCTCAGTGGGTTAAAGCCTCTGCCTTCTGCTCAGGTCATGATCCCAGGGTCCTGGGATTGAGCCCCGAATCGGGCTCCTTGCTCAGCGGGGAGCCTGCTTCCCCTTCTCCCTCTGCCTGCCTCTCTGCCCACTTGTGATCTCTCTTTCTCTGTCAAATAAATAAATAAAGCCTTAAAAAAAAAAAAAAAAAGAATTTTGGCACTGAATGATGCCTGTGTAGCTCAGTCAGTTAAGCCACTGCCTTCGGCTCAGGTCATGATCCCAGGGTCCTGGGATAGAAGCCCGTATCAGGCTCCTTGCTCGGCAGGGAGCCTGTTTCTTTCTCTGCCTCTGCCTGCCACTCTGCCTACTTGTACTCTCTCTCTGACAAATAAATAAATAAAATCTTAAAAAAAAAAAAAAAGAATTTTGGCACTGAAATGCCTGAGATGGGAGGAATAGAGAAGAGGAAGGAATCCGCTATAGTGGACTAGGGAAGTTAAAAGTTTTTTTGCTATTGTTTTTTTAGGATGGGATAATCTCGAATAAGCTTGGATGCTGAAGGGGCTTAGAAGAGACTGGAACTAGGAGAGCAAAGACAATTACTCGAGAGCAAGGACCTGGCAGGAAGAACTGGGAAGCATAAGTTAGCTTGACAAAGGGAAAAGAATAACTTCTGCAGAGATAAGGAAGAAGAGTGATGACTAAGGTAAATTTGGAGTAATGGCTGGCTAGAGTCAAGACTGCATGAATCTGAATCCTGGCTTTTACGATACCATATAATCATAGGCAAGTTTGCTTATTTCTCCAAGTCTTTTCCCATATAGCCTGGGAGAAAAGAATTCTCATAAGGTTGTTCAGAACACTCAGTAATTCTAAAACTGGGTGAGTACTATAAAGATAGCAGCTACAGTGTTTAGTTTTTGTTTTTGTTCTTAAAGGCCTCAAAGGAAATCTAAAAGAATTCACAAAGATTTCTACTTTCTCTATGGAATAGGTAACGGGGTCACCAACTCACATTAAAACAGAGTGTTTAAAAATGTAAAACAGTGATTCTTAATCTTGCAGAGATTAAAAAACCCATTTAATTCTGATGAAAGATATATGGAGGACTGAACATTCAAACTTTATATAGTTGTTTATTTTTTTTAAAGATTTTATTTACTTATTTGTTACAGAGAGCAAGCACAGGCAGACAGAGAGGCACTGACTCATGGCAGAGGCAGAGGGAGAGGCAGAGGGAGAAGCAGGCTCCCTGCCGAGCAAGGAGCGGGATGCGGGACTCGATCCCAGGACGCTGGGATCATGACCTGAGCCGAAGGCAGCTGCTTAACCAACTGAGCCACCCAGGCGTCCCAAACTTTATATAGTTTTAAGTGAGTTCATACACACCTCTTCAACAATAAAAAGAGATGTTGAGGAAGAGATCTTCTGGTACCAAGGCACAGTTTGAATACCCAACTATTTGAACAAAAGAAAAAGACTGCATCCTTTGGATTTACGTACCTAACAGCTACATAAAGGTACATGGTTGCCCTGAAAAGACATCAGACATAGTCAAGAAACCCAGGTTCTTGATCCAGCCCTAGAAAGTTGCATGGCCTTTTCAGACAGTAGCTGTGAGGTGTGTTGCAGTTCTAACATGTTAGGATTCTATTAACTGAAATCTCACTTGACTCTGAAAAGAACAAATGGTGCTTTATTTTCCTATGTCATAGTTAAATACGATTTTGAAGGTTAGCCTGGGAATCTAACCACCAAAATTTTATTTCTACAGAAAAAACAAGTATGCTCCTGCATTTCTGGGATGAGGCTGCAGAGGTTCCTGGCAGCATCAGGCATGAGTCAGGTATTCCTATCCTGGGAACTGCCTAGGATATTTTAGCAGCCCTCTCTCTCTGGACTAAAATATCCAGAACTGGACTTGTCAAAACTTCCTCCTTGTCAGTCAGCAGTACAGTAATACACACTGAGAGAGTTTAAAGCAAACCTAGATTAACAGTTATCCTTCAATGATGGCTCTTTAAATTAACATTTAAATAGCAACCTGGAAGAGCCAAATAAAGTTTCTCAATCCAATGAACTTATTTATGCAAAGCAAAGAATCATTTCTTAATGAAAATTAAAAAAAAAAAAAAATCTTCCCAGAGATTCAAAAGATTCTCATCTTTTGGAGTAAGAAGGTATATCTGCTTTCTAAGATAGACCTAACCTAATTCCAACAGCCATTTCAGTCAACCATCTATTAAAGTTCACAATACTCCACAGAACAATTTGATAATTTGTTTTGCCGTTTTTATAGGAATTCACTTTACCCTTACATATGATAACACTAATGTAACATATAGTATCACACAGTACAGTATTTTTAAAAAATACTTTTTATAAGATTTTATTTATTTATTTATTTGAGAGAGAGAGAGAGAGAGAAAGAGAGCATGTGCAGGAGAAGAGCAGAGGAAGAGGGACAAGGAGAGTCCCTGCTAAACTCGAACCCAGGACCCAAGGATCATGACCTGAGCTGACAGATGCTTAACTGGCTGAGCCACCATGCACCCCTAGAGTAATTATTTTTTATATTTAGTACTATTACAGTGTTACAAAGTTAAGAATCATCCTTTTGTAATCTCCCAATCTTAAAACATTTTGAAAGTATGTAGTGTACAGAAAGATGATTCACAACATGAAACAGAGCATAATGAAGAGGAAGATACAAAATTCTACCGTGGGATCAATTTTTCTATTAAATTGGCTTTGCCTATGACCTCACACATAACCAGGTAAAACCTCAGGCAAGGAAGTTAATTAACAGTTAAAAAAAAACTACTTAATCTTGCCCATCTACATAAAGCAATAAACTTCTGAAACTTTAAAAAAAGATAGCAAGTATGGTTTAACTGATTTAATCCTTATACCGCCCATTTTTAATCCATATACTCCCTGATAGCTTACTGAACCTTAATCTTTTAATTTTAATTCACAAATCAAACTGGTAACTACCAACCTACCAAAAATGTGGCATCATTTTTAATTTGAATTGGTTGCCAAAAATCTGGACTTGTGGCTTTCCTTTTAAAGGGAGAAAAAGGGAAGATCTGGCAACACTGGGCCCACAGATCCTGGTAATAGCAACATTTGGAGAGAGCAGGGTAGCAGCTGCCCTCTTCTGATAGCAAATGTAATTTCTAGTTCCCCCCAATTCTCTTTGCTCACTTTGGTTACCTGCTTGCTTGGTCTTTAGAGCTATTAGAATCTGAAATCTTTATTCTACTGAGGTGTTTCTTGCCCCCACATCCCCCCCACCCTCCGCCTTGGGGAAGGTATCTTTTTAGGGGTCTGAGAAGAAACTAGCTATAAAAATTTTTATCACAGAAACAGAATAAATCAAGTGACCATTCTGGCATTAACGCCATATATCCCCAATGTACATTATAAATAACAGGATACCACTAAAATATACAAGGCACTATTACTATTAAGAAAATAGCTTTTAGTATCCTAACTTCGGTCTGTCTTCAACTCCTTAAAGAATCAAGGCATTCAGTCTTTTATCCTTTCACGAATAAATAATTTATTTTTCAGTATTATGGCACTCTAAGAGTACCTCAAAGCCTCCTGTATCTGTATAACAAAAGAGAAACCGGAAGTAAAAAAGGTCTCTGATCAGTCAAAGAGACCACACAGTTCACAGAACACATGAAGCCCTCGTCACTCAGAGCCTACTGGGTCTTATTTTAGACATAATTTTAATAAGCACCATGATCTGGTTTCCCAGCCCACAGCAGATGAGATGCAGCCAACTAGAAAAGGGCTGGGGGTGGTGCTGCAAGAGGCAGACACTCAAAGCATCAAAATCAAAGCTGAAGACCTATAAAGTCAGCAGAAAACCTCAAAACACAGTAAGTAGGCTAGGACCATTTGGTATAGATACAAACAAGCCCAGAGGGTCCCAATCCCTGCACAGAACTACACTGGATATTGATCTTCTCTGGTACACTCTGTTAAAGCATAGGTCAGGAGACTTTAAAGTGTGTATCAAAATAAAGTCCATCAAAAGCTTCTGCCAAAAAGACAATGCAGTTAAAGGACGGTCAATTTAACAGAACACTATTTCCCTGTCAAAGAAACAAGATATTGCATTCCTAAAGATGCCACATATCAAATTTATTTGTTCTCAGCAAATTTTATTACAACCCAGATGCAGCAGTTCAAGATATCTAAAGTTAACAGAATATTTAAGTAGAACTATCTTTTCAGAGAATAATAATTGGGAAGGTTCAAGACCAAGATCAATTAGATAAGCCAACTAAGTTTTTTTGGGATTCCATTGTAGATACATTACTAGGACCAAGAAGATGGGAAGAACTAGTCTCATCCATACCTAGGTAAGGCTGCATTCAACTCAGAACTGGTATTACACAGAAAATTTGGGAAAAAAAAATCTATTCTGTTTTCACAATCTTATTGACTAGTATACCAAAAATAAATTTTATTTTTCTAATCCCTGGCAGTCTCAGAAGTTGAGCCATACTTTGCAGAGGGCTCTAGGTTATAAACCAGGGAAGGAAAGGTGAATACCGAGTTTTAAAAGTTCAAAGTATCATTACCTAAACTTGGTTTTCCCTATTAAAATTTTTATAAGAAGATATTTTAGAGAAGATCTAGAGAATAAGTAGTAACTCAAAAGAAACCACATTGCTGGAAAAAGTATATTAGAAGATTAAAATATATGTTTTGAGTTACCTTCTTCTCTGAAAAAAATTAACTTATTAATTAATGTAGAGATTAAAAGGTATATATATTTTTAAGGGTATATTTCTTGATTTGTAAGTTACTACACGTACTCTTCAGGTTTTAAAATAAGAACACAAGGAGAGAGGAGGTTTAAAAAAAAAAAGCACAGTCTTCTACAGCTATAATCTCAAACTGATAACTTCCCAATTAGACCATATAAGAACCCAGTTAACTACTAAAAGCCTTAAAAATACATATATATTTTTATTTGATAATTCCTCTGTGTGCTCCTGCCCCTTAAATAGTTCCTTAAGAAATCTTCAATGAAGTTTCAAGCTCCTTTTAACACATAACCTGCTTCATTTTAATATAAGATTTACTCTGTCTGAAGTCTGCCCTTCTTCATTTGTTAGAAATCAAAGAAGTCCAAACAAGCTGGTAAGGATCTAACCTAATTTACAGTAACTGTTGGGATTAATTCCACATTAAAGGTCTCTGATCATGAATGAAATGAAGACCGACTGCAAACTGAGGTGTTTTAGTTGTCCAACAGTCTGCATTTTCTCTGAGTTTAGGGCAAGGTATTTGTTCTCTTCCCCTTGCATCTCCATCCCATTCCTCCCTATGGATAATCCCAGGATCTTCTTGTAAGTGGCTAGAGATTTAATAGAGCTTCTCCAAGTAAAACACCAATCAAAAATCACCAGTAGTACTTCCTCACTTTTAAGAAAAAGACATTATAGTGAGGGGCACAAGGAGTGTTACAATATTGGGGGGACCCTAAATTTTAAGCCAAGCTAATATAGACGCAGTATAAGGAAAATCTTCATACAAATAACTAAACAACCCTTCATCTTAAAGGGCAAAGACATCCTTTCGAATGGAAAAACGGAGCAAAATTCCTTCTAAATTAAGGAACTGCCTGTACATATCACGTAATTTAAGCATTAAAATCCACTGCATGAAGATACTGTAAAAGGAAACTTTGTGTAATTCCTTCAGTGGTCTTCAACGTTCAGGTTTCTACCTCTACCCTTGAAAATTTAACAGCTTCCATTCCCGTAAAAGTGTAGTTTCTCACTACTTTTGGCAATCTCAAAGAACAAAACGCTTTTCTTTCCACTTCCGTCCTCCCTCAAAAGAATCATGTTTGGTTTTTCGTTTTGTTTTCCTTCCGAACTTCCTATTCTTAAGTTTCTGGACGAGCAGAGTGGACCGAAGTGTGCGGCCGCCAAGAGGTAAGTGAACTCAAGAAATACTTGTGGATCGGACAAAAAAGCTTCCTCCGTCTGCCTGAGACATGGGCTCCAATCTCCGCAGCTCTGTTCCCTCAACCAGGGCAGGTGGGCGGGTGTGGGCGGGAGGGGGGTAGGGGGACACCGGCAGACCTGGGGCTAGGAGCCCTTTCGACCTCTGTCAATGGGGCAGCTCAACGCACCAGCCCCAGCTCCCCCTCCCGGCATGGCCGGACAATGGCCCTCTGGCGCAGCAGTCCCAGGCCGGGCAGAGGCCCTGGGACTCCATACCACGCGGGGCCTAGAAAGAAGACCAGGGAGGAACGCTGAGCCGGCTAGCGCACCTCCGGCCTAAGCGCGGGTTGCGCGCCGGGGCCTCCACGGGCGCCATCACTGGGAGTGGAGTGTGAAGGGCGCCCGGCAGGACCATCGCCGTCAGCAGCCGGGTCCGAAGAGGCCGCGAGCCAGGCGGAGGCGACGGCGGGAAGTGCAGGCCGCAGCCTGCTCAGGTGGCCCTCCCAGCGGCCGGAACCCTCAGCCGACCTCCGGCCGCTTACCTTGTGGATTCTCTTCAGAGCCATCGTGGGAGGCGGGTGGCGGTGGCCCCCGGGGCGGGGACGGGGACAGGGGAGGGACGGGGAAGGGGCGAGGGGGCGCGAGGCCGCCTCGGTGATCGCGGGTCGGCCGGAGAAGATGGGGAGTTCGGGGCGCGGGTCCGGCAGGACGGACTGAGGGCCGGGGCCCACTTGGCTCCTGAGCCTGCCGCAGCGGTCACCGCATCACCCGGCGGCGGCCCCTTTATGCGCTGCCGTCCGAGCCGCCGCCGCCGCCGCCGCCGCCGCCGCCGCCGTAGCTACCTCTTCCACCTAATCTCAGCGCCGCCTCCTCAGCCGCCGCGGATCCTTCCGCCGGGGAGCAAGAGCCCAGGCCTCGGGCTCGGCCAGCGCCGTTCAGTGGGACAGCCAGAGGGACTGCCTGCTGCAGGTGAACGGAGGAACGCGCGGGCGGTGCCGCCGGGGTGGGGCCGCCGGAGCGCGGGGTGGGCCCAGGCCGAGGGGCAGGTCGGGAGGCGCGGGGATTGGCGGGCTAGGGGAGGGAGGGCCGGACCGCGCCGGCGGCGGAGGGATACGGGCCGCCCCTGTGAGTATCTTACGTGCCGTCCCCTTCGCCGCCACGGCCGCCGAGAAGATGACGCCGCGAAGCGCAGGGGAGAGGTCTCGCGAGATTCGTGGAGCGGACGGTAGATGCTCGCGCGCTGGGATTCTCGAGTCGCTTGGCTCTGGTACCCCACGCATATGTCATGAAAGATCCATAAACGTTTAAAGGTGAATGTTTTCCAGATCACATGGTCAGCGCCATAGTATAGACTGACCCGGAAGGAGGTACTTAGATCCAGTGCAACATTCCGGTAGGAGGAAGGGACTTGTCCAAGGTCACACAGCTCTACCGAGGCAGAGCTGGGACTTCCTGAAGTCCCCGGTCTTATCAGATCCCTTTCTAGAAGCCTCGGGGTAACAGCCTGGGCACCTGCTGGGAATGTGTTTCCTTCAGCATGCCTCAGGCATCCCTGAGATGACCTTTCTAAGCAAGGCCCCAGCAGGATGACAACTTGAATGTCTCTTAGCCACACACATGTCGCTTGTAGGAGAGGTACCCAGACCTTGCTCTGCTTGGTGAATTCTTACGAACAAGCACTGCACCAATTACCTCAAAAAACGTGCAGGAGTTAAAACCAACCGTGTGTTTATCACCATCAGGATCAAGCCTAGAAAACTTACTCTGTAGTTGCTTTTTAGGAGGTAGAGGCAAAAGCTAATTCACTGAGCAACTAGTGTGTGTTGAGCCATAAAAGATACAAGGCCAGGCCTAGGCTGGGAGGTGCTTATCTGGCTGGAGACACACTGGAAAATAAGGATTATTTTTCTGGTGGGTGATGCCCACATTCTCAAGTCCATCCCAATGTTTTCTTTTTTCTTTCTTTCTTTAATGATTTTATTTATTTGATAGAGAGTGTGCACACAAGCAGGGGGAATGGCAGGCAGAGGGAGAGGGAGAAGCAAGCTCCCCACCCAGCAGGGAGCCCTATTCAGGACCTGATCTGAAGGCAAATGCTTAACTGACAGCCACCCTGGTATCCCCATCCTATGGTTTCTGATTCTAAAACTGTTTTCTTCACTATCTGGAAGAGACCTTGGAGCTCATTGATTCTAACCTGAATTTAGAGAAGTTTTAGAAACTGGAGCTCCTAAGGGAAAGATCCTGCCAAATGTTACATAGTAGGTAAGTGGCAAAATTTATACGGCCTCACCTACTGAGTAAAGGTTGGACAACATGGGCACAGCTAATCAAAGGAGGGAAAAACTACATCCAGTCATCCAAGGTGGGTGTATTTGAGCTTGGAGGTGAAGAGGAACATTACATAGTCCCAAATATTTTCTTCCTAAGAATTGTGATGGAATAGGTACAAAAATGCCCATTGGTCAGATTTTTAAAATCTTTTCTTCAACAGTTAAGGTTTTGTGTTAGAAAAACTATGTATTTGTTGCAAGAAATACAGATAAGCAAAAAGAAGGAAATAAAGCCAACCATACTCTCATCATTTAATGATTAACCATTTTGGACATTTGGCTTATGCCTTCCAGTCTTTTTTCATTACATATAAATACATACTTTTATTTGAAAAAAAGTAGAATCACGCCATAATACTATTTGGTAATCTGCTTGTTGTTAAAAAAAAAAAAAAAGAATTGTATGTATTTAAATTCTACAACATGATGGTTTGAAATACATAAACATAGGGGCACCTGACTGGCTCAGTTGGTAGAACATGGAACTCTTGATTTTGGGGTTGTAACTTCGAGCCCAAAGTTGGGTGTAGAGATTACTTTAAAATAAAATATTAGGGGCTCCTGAGTGGCTCAGTCAGTTAGGCTCCAAACTCTTGATTTCAGAGATCTCAGAGATCTCTGGTCATGATCTCAGAGATCTGGTCATGATCTAAGAATCCCATGATCTTGATCATGGGATCAAGCCCTGTGTTAGGCTCCATGCTCAGTGGGGAGTCTGCTTGAGATTCTCTCTTTCCTCTCCCTCTCCTTCAGCCCCTCTCCCTGCTCATGTGCCCTCACACACTCTCTTTCAAATATATCTTTAAAAAATAAAAAAATATTAAAACACAAAATCTATATAGTGAAATGATTATTACAGTCAAAATAATGAACATATCCGTGGCCTTGCTTTTTTTTGGTATGGTGAGAGCACCTGAAATCTTTGATAATCAAATTTATAGATTTTATTTTATTTTAGAGAAAGAGAGAGCGGGAGTGAGTGAGCTGGAAGTGTGGGAGGAGCAGAGTGGCAGAAGGAGAGGGAGAGATAATCTCCAGCAGACTCCCCACTGAGTGCTGAGTGTGGGCTGGATCCCACAACCCTGACGTCATGACCTGAGCCGAAACCAAGACTCGGATGCTTAACCCCACTAAGCCACCCAGGTGCCCCTTAATAATCTACTTTAAAAAAATTTTTTTAAATATTTTTAAAGATTTATTTATTTGAGAGAGACATACAGAGACAGAGAGAGAAAGCATGAGCAAGGGGAATGGGAGAAGGAGAAGCAGTCTTTCTGCTGAGCAAGGAGCCCATGTGGGGCTCAATCCTGGGACTCTGGGCGGAAGGAAGACACTTAACAACTGAGCCACCCAGGTACCCCGGTAATCTACTTTTTTTTTTTTTTAAGATTTTATTTGTTTATTTGACACACGGAGAGAGAGATCATAAGCAGGCAGAGAGGCAGGCAGAGAGAGGGGGGGGAAGCAGGCTCCCTGCTGGGCAGAGAGCCTGATGCGGGGCTCGATCCCAGGACTCCGGGATCATGACCCGAGCCGAAGGCAGAGGCTTTAACCCACTGAGCCACCCAGGCGCCCCGGTAATCTACTTTTAAATAAACAATATATAGTGAATTTTCCTGTGTCAATACACATTTCCACCATATTTTAATGTCTAAGATCATGTAAATGGATCATATTCATTTAATTGGTCATATTTGGGGGAATGTTGCTGTTTCCAGAGTTGTTTCCAATTTTTACTATTAAAGATATTACTGTAGTGGATGTCCTGTAGTTAATCTTTGTACAATTCTAAGAATGCCTCTTCAGAATAAATTTCTAGAAATGAAAATGCTGCATCCAAGAGTAATAAGGTTTTCTGGGTATGTTCATGAGGAATATCACCTTATAATTTTCTTTTTTTGTAGTATCTTTTTCAAGTTTTCATATCAAGCTTATTCTGGCCTCATGAATAAATTGGGAAATGTTCCCTCTTCTTTATTTTGAAAGACTTTGTGCAGGATTGTTTTTTTTTCCTTCCTTATGTAAATATTTGGTAGTATTCACCCATGAAGCCATCTGGCCCTGGAGTTTTCTTCACGGAAAGAATTTGATAATAAATTCAATTTCTGTAATAATTATGGGGCTATTTAGATTTTTCTTTTTTCTTATGTCCATTGTGATAATTGTGTTTTTCAAGGAATTTGTCCGTTTCATTTAAGTTGTCCAATTTATTACAATAAAATTACTCATGATATCTTATTGTTTCTTTTATTATCTGTAGCATCTATAAAGATGTTCGTTTTTGTATGCCTGATGTTGGTTATTTGTGTTTTCCCTTTTTTTCTTGATAAATCTTGCTAGGAAGTTATCAATTTTATTAATCCTTCCAAGGAACCAACTTTTGACCTTGTGTTCTTTGTCTATTTTCTATTTTATTGATTTTTGTTCTTATTTTTATTTCTTCTACTTATTTTGAATATAATTTGTTCTTCTAGCTTCTTAAAGTAGAAGTGTAAATCACTGATTTTATACTTTTCTTTTTTTTAAGTATGAGCACTTTCTAATAAAACATTAAAAGAAAAAAAAAAACATTAAAAGCAGGGGCACCTGGGTGGCTCAGGGGTTAAGCCTCTGCCTTCAGCTGGGGTCATGATCTCAGGGTTCTGGGATGGAGCCCCGCCTTGGTCCCTCTGCTCAGCGGGTAGCCTGCTTCCCCCTCTTTCTGCCTGTTGCTCTGCCTACTTCTGATCTCTCTCTGTCAAATAAATAAGATCTTTAAAAAAAAACAAACAAACACTAAAAGCACACTACTGGGGCGACTGGGTGGCTTGGTTGTTTGGGCATCTGCCTTCGCTCAGGTCATGATCTTGCAGTTCCTGGATTGAGTCCCACATTGGGCTCCCTGCTCAGCAGAGAGCCTGCTTCTCCCTCTGTCTCTTGTCCTGCTTGTGCATCTCTCTCACATGCATGCTCTCTCTCTCTGTCTCTTTCAAATAAATAAATAAAATATTTAAAAGCATACTACATTTGTTGCATCTCATAATTTTGATATATTTTGTTTTTGTTTTCATTCTGCATAAAATAGCTTCTAATTTCCCCTTTGGCCAAGGGTTATTTTCTAATACGTTGAAATTTTCATCAGTCATCAAGGAGATGCAAATTAAAATCATATTAAGATGACATTTCACACTCACTGAAATGGCTAATTCCAAGAATATTGATAAGAATAAGTGGTGGCAGGGATGTTCAACAGTTGGAACTCTCATACATTGCTAGTGAGAGTATAAAATGCTACAACCAGTTTTGAGAACTGTCTGGTAATTTCTCTCTCTTTTTTTTTTAAGATTTTATTTATTTGACAGACAGAGATCACAAGTAGGCAGAGAGGCAGGCAGAGAGAGAGAGAGGTGGAAGCAGGCTCCCTACTGAGCAGAGAGCCTGAAGCCGGGCTCCATCCCAGGACCCTGAGATCATGACCTGAGCCGAAGGCAGAGGCCTCAACCCACTGAGCCACCCAGGCGCCCTTGTCTGGTAATTTCTTATAAAATTAAACATACATCTATCATATGATCCAGCAATTCTACTCTTAGGTATTTACTCAAGAAAAATGAAAACATATGTCCACAAAAATACTTGTACACAAATGTTCCTTTCGTATATAGCCCAAAAGTGGAGACAGCCCAAATGTCCATCAATAGGAGAATGAGATAACAAATTATGAAATTCACACAACAGAATTTTACAACAACAACAAAAGAAAGATGGACTACTGACACACTCAACAATATGAATGAATCTCAAAACGATGATGTTAAGCAAAAGAAGAAAGACACAAAAGAGTATGAACTGTACAATTTTATTTATATGAAGTCCAGAAACAGACGAAACTAATTATTGGTGTTTGAAGTAAAAAAAGTGGTTGCCTGGGTGGCTCAGTGGGTTAAGCCGCTGCCTTCGGCTCAGGTCATGATCTCAGGGTCCTGGGATCGAGTCCCACATCGGGCTCTCTGCTCAGCAGGGAGCCTGCTTCCTCCTCTCTCTCTCTGCCTGCCTCTCTGCCTACTTGTGATCTCTCTCTGTCAAATAAATAAATAAATAAATAAATAAAAAGTGGTTGCCATTATTGGGGAAGTGATTTGTCAACAAAGGGATCAAAGAAATTTTCTGGGATAAGGGAAATATTCTATATATTCTTTGGAGTGAAGATTACACAGGTATATATACACAATTATCAGGACCTCTGGAACAGAACATTAAAGACCTGTGCATTTTATTATATGTAAATTGTGTGTATATTTGCATGTTATGTATATTATAAAATAGGATTAAATTTTGTATGCAGAATTTCTAGATCTTCATATAGAATAGGTTTCTCCTAGGGGTGCCTAGGTGGTTCAGTCAGTTAAGTGTCTGCCTTCAGCCTAGGTCATGATCCTGGAGTCCTGGGATAGAGCCTTGTGTCTGGCTCCCTGCTCAGTGGGGAGTCGGCTTCTTCTTTGTCTCCTCTTCTTTCTTTCTTCTCTTCTCTCTCTCCCCCTGCTTGTACTCTCTTTCCCACTCTCTCAAATAAATAAATAAAATATTTTTTAAAAAGAATAGATTCCTCCTTGGGGTGATTTTCTCTTTTTTTTCCCCCTATTTATTTATTTATTTATTTATTTATTTATTTTTTAGATTTAAGCTTTTTTATTTAAACATATAATGTAACCCCACCACCCTCTCCCAACCCCTCTCCCCCCCACCCCCCTCAGTTTGCTTTATGACATTAAGAGTCTCTTTTGGTTTGTCTCCCTCCTGATCCCATCTTGTTTCATTTTTTCTTTTCCTACCACCTTAACCCCCACCCCTGTTGCATCTCCACTTCCTCATATCAGGGAGATCATGTGATAGTTGTCTTTCTCCAGTTGACTTATTTCGCTAAGCATAATATGCTCTAGTTCCATCCATGTCGTCGCAAATGGTAAGATTTCATTTCTTTTGATGGCTGCATAGTATTCCATTGTATATATATACCACCTCTTCTTTATCCATTCATCTGTTGATGGACATCTAGGTTCTTTCCATAACTTGGCTATTGTGGACATTGCTGCTATAAACATT